>VZSV01000022.1:1591976-1618060 GCA_013398735.1 Nothocercus julius
CCTTTTCCTTTTCCTTTTCCTTTTCCTTTTCCTTTTCCTTTTCCTTTTCCTTTTCCTTTTCCTTTTCCTTTTCCTTTTCCTTTTCCTTTTCCTTTCTTTTTTTTTTTAAAGAAAAAAAGGTGTAAGCAATGTTTGAGGGGTAGCTGAGTTAACCTGAATTTTCTCCTTAAACTTGGACAAACCTTTAATGGAACCTAAAAAAATTCGGTTTATACTTAATATCTGTGCTGTCTGAATGGGTTGGAAGAAAGGAACTTTCATGTGATCCTCCTGCTAAGTGCTTTAACATGGCCAGTACCATCACTCCATATTGATTGATAGCCTCATGATACAGAAAAGCACCTCAAGCAATGACCTGAACCAAAGTGGTCATCTGTCTACATACAACAAAAAAAGAACTTTTAAAATATGAAGGGACAGGTTATTCTAACAGTTCCAGTAAAAATATTACCTGTTATGTGTTGTCTAGAGCCTACAATATTGGTATAACCTCCACAAATGAATCTGTGCATGTGCACACACACACGCGCTTTTACAGTTCTTAGGCTTAGGAAAAGAACAGAGCAATAAGCTGCAATATTCTGACAAAGACATTTGAAAACAATTCTGATTTGGGGAGCTTCAGTTTGTGGATTTCAAAAAAAAATATATTTTTTTTTCCACAAGACAGGGTTTCAGTGCTCTCTGAAATTTGGAATCCTTGAGGCCAACATATTAAAATACCCAAATTCTTTGGAGAACTCCTTGGTCTTACTCCTTCTAATTTTTCCAGTCTTATTTATCGCTTATACTGACTGCATTGTAAAAGAGCTCAGCTGTAATTTCATTGTAATCTCCATTTTTGAGGGTTCCTAGAGAAAGGGATGGGCCTGTTTCTGTATTCACCCTGTTTTTCTACCAGTACAACCCCACCAATGCTAATGAGACCAATGCCACTAGTGGTAATGAGATTGCTCCTGATTTGTAGCCTTGCAAAGATTACAAGCCTTTTTTCAAGGCAGAAGTTCCAAGCTCTCTTCAAGAGAAACTTCCTGAGAAAACACCATTATTTCGTGCGTAACAAGCAAGAAGAATTTTGTGGGTCTGCTATTCATCACTTGGACATACAATTGTCTGATGAAATATTACTAACACTTGCAAAAGTGTCTCTGAAATTCTTGCCTGCTTTATGTCAAAACTACATCTGCCAGAAAAGCTTTATCTATGAAAAAGTGAATGAGGTTTATGATAACCTTTGTGACAGGCTCTTAAACTATATGTAAGTTTACAGTGTTAGGAGATTGTGAGGTAAAATTAGATTAATGTGGACTAAATATAAATACACTGCCCACTGCTCAGACTAATTTATGTAAAGGGGATAGATTTTTGACAGAAATATAAGCATTTAAGTCCCTGCTGTGCACCAGCTTTCTGATGAATTTGATGTAAGTAAGTTGTCAGGACCTAGAGACTTAAAACTTGTTGGTCTGAATATGGATGGGACCCTTGGCCTTCGCTTCCTATTTGGAGGGAAGAATAATAGTACTTAATCACTGAACAAGGATAGTTCAAAGATGTTGTCTCAGTATGATGGCTTTAATTGTATCTGTATCTGTACTGCACCTGTAATGTATGGTTCTTAGCACAGCACGCACAGGTCAGCTTTAATTATGTGCCCCTGTGTGTTCTGGTGTGATATGCTTAGAAGACATAAAAAAAAATTGATTTAGCCATTTGGGGTTCAACAGGACAAAGCATTACTAATTACAGACCTAAGTATCTTTGAAAATGAATCGGTGAAAAGTATGCTTTATTCCCTTCTAGAATGTAACATGCAAAACATGCTTTATATCAGCTAAGAGCAATGCAAAATTTCTTTATTTCTAATATAAAGATTACCGAGAAATGAGGATTTCTGCTTAAAAACGGATGCTGCCATGCAGTCTGCAGCGACTGTTAACTAAGCTGACTATTCATATACTCCTTTAGTCAGGCAATCTTTGCAAACCCTGATGATAACTGTGTTTGTTCAGGAAACCACTGAGTTATGTTCCCATAGTCTAATACTATTTAAGTGCTGCTGATTTCAGTAGGATCTTTCATCCTCCTCAAATAGCGATGCCACTTGAAGTGGGACCTGAAGGCCATTTTGCCCCAAAAATCCGAAGTGATATTTCAAGATAGCACTCTTGGTTATAGGATCCAACTCTGAGTTTGGGAAACAGTCTTGAAAGGCTCTCTGTCTTGAAATCTAATGTGTATATTTTCAAAGATTTTCTATTAAGTCCTCAATCATTAAAGTCTATTTTAGAAGAGTTTTCCTACAGTAACTAGATTTCATTTGATTAAATTCAGTACCTAAAGATACATAAGAATTGCCACACTGCTATTTAAAATACCTAGGGAAGCAATTTTTTTGCGTAGTGTTGATTAAAAGATGGCTTAAACTAGTAAGTATAGTTTTCCTTTATATTGGGTTTTACTTCCCAGACTAATAAAAAACAAACATCTCAAAACATTCATAATGGAGAGTGACTTGGGGAACATTTTGTTCAGAATCGAAAGGCCAGTCAGTCTTCATATGTCTTTCCAAAGAAATTGTAGTCATACAAAATCACCTTCCTTGACCTAGCTTTGGCAACACAAGTGCAGAAACAGATGAAATGACCTCTCCTTCCCCAAACCTCTTGGAACGAGTCTGTGAAGGTTTTTTTTATCCTAGCTGGAACCCTCAGGCTCACATCAGTTGCAGGTTTGCATTTGTGGGAAGGCGGGCTGGGCGCTGGAGCAGATGCAGAGGGTGTCCGTGCCTGAGGGGAAGGCATGGCACCATGCCACTTGGCTGCAGTTTTATTTACTGGTGTGTGTGTGGTTGGAAAGACCTGGTAACAGCCCAATGCACAGCTATTTGTTCCTGGTGACTCCTATTGCAAATAAAAGGCTCATTTCCTGTTTCTTTTTTTCTTTGCAGCTGACTTAAATGCAGCAGCTCCTAAATATGCTCTTGCTAGTTTGGCTGTGGTCTTCAAGGTGAATCTCTGCTCACAGATATATGCTCCACTGCAGGATGAAACAAACCTGATTTTGTGCGTCAGGGAGCAAAGCTGCTGGTACAGAATGTCACCGAGTATGACAACCTATTTTATGGTCCAGGACCACTGCGAAGGCAGCTTGAGCATGGAAAGGGAAATGTGTTGTCAAGTCCTACAACTGGTCACTTTGAAAGATGAGGATAAGGTTTCAATATATCAACACAGTATATCAGAATCTGAGGTTACAACTGAATTAGCTGGATCAAAACCTCCTCACAGGTAAGAGATGAAATTGCTGCCTGACTTGGGATGTGTAACTGTTGTTAAATGATAACTTCCACACATAATGTGTCATTCAGCAAGTATGAGTGGAAGACTCCTAAATTACGCATCTCTCTGTAGAAGACAGGCAAAAAGAGGTTTGGAGAGGATTCCAGGAAGCATTTTCACAAGCGAAACTCACGCAAGCAAACTTCAGGGATAGACTTTGCTGTTGTTGAAGACTTTATCTTCTTGTTGTTGCATGAGATAAGGGACCACAGCTCTCATGCCAAGGGTGTGAGTCTGATGTTTAATAATCTCATAAGTTGCATAATGATCAATACCATCAACACCTTATAAAGCCTGTAGTAGTAGAGAGTTTGGAGAGTTCAGAGTTATCATGCTAAGGATAGTCAAGGATAGTCTGCAAACTATGTGTATCAGAAGGCCAAATGACATGCTAAATAGAGATAAATAGGAAAAGAACAACGAAAACCTCACTTTAAGAGATTTTATATGTACAAGTATGGCTCAGCTTGAACAACTGAAATAATTTTTTGAATTAAATAGGAAAGAACTGTATGAACTATTCAGAAAAGGAAGCAGATAAAGACCAGCTTTTCAAAACAAGTAGCTGTTCAGATATAAATTTCCTGTTTATTGAGATTTCAGTCGTGTCGAAGTAAAGGTCTCAGAGTGGCTGAGCAAGTCAATCATTATATACCTTGTTAGTGTGACAGGCCCCTGTGTATTTTTTGACTGGAAATAAAACACAAATACCCCAAGCCCCTACTGTGTCTGCTTCATGGTGCATAAATCTATTGTGTGTTGTGTCACTTAGAGTTTTAATGGCAGGCTACCAAATGACAGATGAAAATACACAATCAAGGCTTCATTTTCATAAACGGAATTAAAGTACACACAGGAAGTATAGGACAGAAGTGTTTTCATTACTGCTATTTCAAAGGTCTGTCACTCAAGCTGGAGACTTTTGCAAGCCCCGATGAACGTTTGTTTACATATGCGAATGACTGGATTTTCCAGACATATATTATTTCCTCTTCCAATTTTGATGGCAGGTGAGGGCCTTTAACAAACTTGGGCTAAATTATTTTCACTTGCATTATGTTTTGAACCTGGGCAGACAAGCAAGAACAGGGCCCCTGGACTCTGTTAGGACTCCAGCCAGCTGCTAGTGTTTTTCCAAGAGCTCCCATTCACAGAAGTATCCTTGGAAGCTTACCTATATTAGACATATTTAAACAGCAAAAGGAATGAAATCCAAAGTTAACAGTATGACAAAAATGGATGCCAAAAAAGACGTTGATGTTTTCTTCAAGACTTGTAGTGATTTTGCCTGTTTACCTGCATTGAGGTGACACCTAGAAATCATTGAGAAAATGTTGTTAGGCACAGAACAGAACAAAAAGAGAAAGAAGGAACTTATCCTCAAAACTTTTTATCTAAACTGTTGTGTGCCCTATGTTAGGAAAAGTGCTTATCTGGGGCATAAGAATAACCAAAAACCCGTTCCAATGAAAATAGTTCTCCTTTCCTCATCTGCATCACTTGTTTGAGAAGAAATAAAATGAATGACTTTGAGAATTTGATTTTGAGACTGGTCTATAAGAAAAAGAAAAAAAAAAAAGGTATTCTGTGGAATAGAAATAATTGGCTGGCAATTTTTGGATTATAATGAATTTCGTCAGTGTCACTCTCTCTTTCCACTGTAACATTCCTTCCAAAGTTTAAAGCATCTGTTTGTTTTATTTCATCGAGCCCAGGGGGTCCCATGACTGAAATCATGCCTAACTTCGCAAAGTTGGTCCCCAAAGAGAGTCCTCTGCAACACTGCCCAGATTAAAGAGAAAAGAAAACAACAAAATCAAAGAAATTGTGCGTGGGATCCAGTCCACTGAACCCGAACACTGAACTTGTTGAAATGCTAGGTGCCTAGTGAGGCAGTCCTTCTAAAGAAAGTGCCAATTTTCTCATCTTGTCTGCAGCAAGAATTCATGTGAAAGTCTCCAAGGGAAAATCCTGTCTGCCTAATGTAGATGCTACCCATCTTCATGAAGTTTTGCCTCATTGCAGGCATTTTCCTCCTTTGCTGCAGAAAATTCAGCCCTATAGAAGAATATAAATATCATAATAGAACAACCACAGAAGAATATCTTGTTGTTCTACTTGTGCCAAATGATGGATGAATATCAAGAAGTACTTATTCTGAGGTTCCAATGTAGGAAGGTACTGCCAGTAGCAATAGATGTGAATTTCAGAGTTACCTGAGAATCTGGGGCATTCACAACCTGATGCTGTTGAATGGAGAGCTTAACCCCTTTAAATGTCTGAGGGAAAATCTCACCTATAATTCTCAGCTAACACAAATGAGCGTTTTTCCCAGGATTTGGGAAAAAATAAGAATCTCGATGGAGAAGAGTAGGTTAAAACTCATTCAATGTAAGAGTAAAAAGAGAGTGGGGGGTGGTGGGATTATCAAATAGACATTCTGACCAGTAAGTCAGTATGAGAAAAAAAAGACTGCCCAATTTATTTGGCATTGATAAAAGGTTTTTTTCCTTCACTGTGTTCTCCTAACTATCCTTTAGAGGCAGGAGCTCCAGGAGGGAGAATAAGAATTCCAGCATTCCCAGTAAATTTGATGGCAAGATTGGTCATTTTTGGTTGTTCTTCCTCAGTGGTACCTTATGATTACTGTTTGTACAATTTTGGACTGTGTTACTCATACCTAAGAAGCAAGTGATGCACCTGAATGCCTTTCTGGAAAAGGACTTTTGAGCAGGAAAAAGAAACATATAGTCAAAAAAGAAAATATTATTATGGTAACTAGATCCTGAAGAAATGGAACAGGCACTGCCACAGGTTACTGATTCACGTGAAGGGAAGCTAGCAGAGAGATAAATATTTTCCTAATGAAGACATGGCTACTAGTTTATCTATGTTTTTAGACTTTCTACTTTGAAGAGTTTTTTTTGTGTTTCAAACAGCATTAAATATACACGGGAAAGGATGGTAGAGACTCTTGCTGAATGCTTTTTCCAGTCAAGCGAATGCTTTCCGCTGCAATTTGCTGTTCTTCCTGCTTTAGGCGTGACCGTTGCTCTGAGTATTTATTATCAATAATCTTTTCTAGTCAGCAGTTGCTAGCTTCTAACCCAAACCTCATGCTTCTTTCAATGATGTGCAGGCAATGGTCCACACCTCAAGGAGGCATAAACCAACACAGATGCACTGACCGTACTGAGTACTACTGATTTACATCAGCTGACCCAGCTAATGATTACAGTCTGTGCTCAGTGCACTTCTAAAGGCTACAGATGTGATCTGATGAAGACCTCCAAACTATTAATATTTTTCCTTTACGCTGGTAAAGGAAGGAGGAAAAAAAGAGTGATGTCTATTTTCAACAATCACATTGATCTGTGCCTCTCAACACTGAGCATTAATTCCCATAATTAAGACACTAATGACAAATAAAACAGGAGTATTTAAGCTATCAAAAACTCCACTCCCCATTTTGTAACTTCATTTTCAAGTCCTGACCTCACGCTGCAGAAGGACGTTACCATCAGCAGCTCTGAGATGGGGCTGCCTGTCTCTGGGCACTTGCAATGGAGCGCCACCAGTTCTAGCAGCTCTCCCTTCTCGTGGCTGGATGAGGCCTGCATTTCTAGAAAGCTAAGTTCTTTAAAAATTCACACTGTAAATAAAAAGTAAAACCAAACAGAACCTCTTTCTGCATTTTTTTTAAAGGTGCAAGTGAGAGGTTTTCTTTGTGCTGATCAGCCTTATCTACATTGCTTGCTCTTTTTAACAACCATCAACATGTAAAGGCTCACAAGCAATTTAAGAAACACTATGTAACTCCATATCCTCTGTCTCTCAAGAGGGTGGCATAATCATCTATCTCAAGAAAGGGCACAGCGGATGGTGCACTGCAGATTTGCATGCTTGCATCACTTATTAGTTTATAGAATTAAGAAACCAGATTTTAAGATCTTTAAAAATATTTTCCCCTGGTGTGATAATGAAGTGGTTACTGCATCATTCTCAGTTATCCATAGGGTACTTTTTGAAGACTGTTCTGCAAAGGGTTCTATTCTGAGATGTTCTTTCATTTTTTCAATGTATGCTGGCAGTGGATATTCATTCATGTATAAAGATCTAATTCTCTCTAGCAGGGTTGATATTGCCTGCACATTGTATTAATTCATCCTATAGGAGGGAGGAAAAAATGAGAAAATATATATCGATACTGTTTATGTTTAATTAATATCTGCAGCCATGCAAGTGATCTTTTAGTAAAATATTTCTTCTGACTGTGAAAGTTACTTGAGGAATGCTGATGTTACTGAAAGAAGATCCCAAATAGAGGGATTTTGAGTTTTTATCTGTTTATTCTTGCCTCTATTTCTACTTTTCTGTAGGTGTTTTCCCCCACATAGAATTTGAAAACAAACGAAAGGGTAAAAAATTTCTGTTTCTGTTTGACTATATTAATGAATTTTGTCCCATTTGACTTGTCACTTAATAAGTGACACTACAATTTGGTCTAGTATGAATGTGTGTATCCTTAAGATACGAAAAAAGCCATCTGTAGAAAAGATCAAATTGGCAGCTCGAGGAGCTGAAGACTTGTTCTCATTTAACAAAATGAACATGAGATATAACAGTGCAATCCTTCCTCTCTACCCTATTAAGATACTGCTGTTCTTCAGTAGAGTAGTCCTAAGGATTAGAAATATTTGCGAGGTCAGAGTCAGCGCTTGGTCTCTCTGAGGAGTGGCCCAATATGGGCCTCAGTATCTTCTGGTTGAGAAGATACGGAAATCTGTCCTGAAGGAAATAATCTGTGGGGTTTCACTGGCAGCAAAACACAAATTTGGTGTCACTGTAGACCCAGAGGGTTGAGGACTTGTACCTGAATATATATCACAGGGCACCATTACTGAGTCCTCCCAAGATCCTCCTCAGTGTGACACACCGCATCAAGGTGCTTAAGTTCACATATGGAGGAAAGGTAAATCCCTAAGCATTGCAAATTCAGATAATTGAAATTAAATTCAGTATACATATTTAAAAGGATTATCAATCCTCCAAACTTTACACTTGAGCAAATCTACTGGCTTTAATAAAGAACTGCTGATGAGAAAAAGAACTGACATTGGTATTCTTAATTCTGTAGGCTTTTCTTTGAAACAAAAGAAAACAACTTTGAAAGACTAAAGCAGTCCATCTATGTTTTAGTTTCTATATATGTGAATTCATACTATAGGTTTAATTTCAGTTAGATCAGTAATGGTAGGAAACTATCAACACGTCTGTTCTCAAAATAATAAGTGATGATTTACAGTCCAGGAGAAGAGTCAGTAACCAGGAATTGTCTTCATTTGGGATAAATTAAAATCTTTGACTTGATCTAAGCTAGGCTGGAATTTCCTTTGGTGCAAGTTATAGTCCATATTACTTCATTTGTTTATGTAAGAGTAATAAATCTAGACACATCAACTTACTAGAAAATAAAGAAGACTTCGCTCTTTTCCTATGTATTTACTATTGTGCCAGAATAATTTACCTGTGCAATATTTTTATGTTACTGATATTATACAGCTCGAGGTAAGCTGTGATGTGGGCATCTTGCAACATACAAACAGCAACATACCTTGCCTTAAAAGACTCTGGTGTCTAATCATTTATAACTTTGCCCAGGTGGGCTGATATTTGGTAAACTCGACATCTGACAGTGTTTAAAAAGACTGATAGCTGAAGTAATTATCATTTAGATTTTTTGAGAATGAGGGAAAGAAACATATTATCCCGCTTTAGAAAATGTCTTGAGATTGTTTTGCAGAGAATACTGAAATTTTCAAAATTTCAAATATTTCAAAAATTTCCCCAAACTAGTGAAATGATAATCCTCTGAAAGATCAATCAGCTTGAACATGGCCTTTGAACATCGGATGAAGAGTGTTTAGACAACTACGCCACGGAGACATTAAAACATTGAGAAATAGATTGAAAGAAGAGATTTTTCATAAAACTCCCTTCAATGGCACTTATATCCCTTGCAACCAGTGCAAGTTCTGCTAGTCATTTCAGACGTGGAAAAGCAAGCAATAAGCAAGCAAGAACAGAAGAATCAATCCTTCTAGTATGTCTAGTTGTTTATTTGGGTATTTGTTGGTTAAATTGCTGACCTCATAAGTTTTATTAATCACATCCTGCCACACATGGATTCCTTTATGCAAATGACATAGCAAATTAAATCAAATAAATAGATGCGAAAAGGTAAAATCAGGCTATGGAAAAAACTGCAAGGATAGTTAGACTATTTAAGCTTTCTTTGTCTGATTTGTGAACAATCTCAGGCTTGTCTCAAAATCTAATCTTTCAGCTAGGAGGAAGAAGCTGGTATGCAAAGGTTAAGCAAAAACTACTTTCTGTTGTGAAATTCAGTTTATAGATGTGTAAAATCTTCCCCCCAAAATGGTTGGAATTTGCTCTGATGGCACTGAGCGAATTACCTGCATTTTGTGCTAATTTGGGCCAACGGATACTGGATTTAATAATGTAGACTGTTTCCTCTCTTTGGAAAATCTTGGAGATATAAAAAGAAGCATTCAAGTCTGGTTATCTCTGTCTCTGTCCCAATATGTACTTCATGGTAATCCTCATTGGAAATATTACAAGAAGGTGTTTCATGATAATGTTCCCTTGGAAGTGCTGTAAACATACATGAACAAAGAATTACCGTTTGAGTAATTTTAGTATCAGTGAATAGAATTTTCTAAATCCTTAAGCATTTAGCGTACATAAATTTGTATCAGCAAGCTATAGACAAAACTTAGCATTGAAAAGGCTTATATATATGAAAATGTGCAAACTCAGCCTATCTGAACCTTTATATCTTTTCTCTGTTTTCTTTTGTTTCCAGCTGTCATATGATTTGTAACGATACTGTATTTTATTATAGCAAATGTATCTTGGACTGACAGAGCAATTCCTTGCCAATCCAGGTTACGGAAATAGTATTTTGAAGGCATCTAGGACTGGCTTAAAGACTCTAATTTTAGCTGTGGTTCAGTGCTCCATGGCTCCAGAGAGCTTTTCTGTGTTTCATTTGTACTGGAAAAATCACAGCCCCTCAGAAAAACATCTTACTGAGTTTGTCATGCACTTAGTCCCGTAGGTAGGCTCTTGCTGTGTCAGGGCCTCTGGTTTAATAATAATCCTGCAATCCTATTCTGGCTTGATAGGGGCTTTGCTGATTAATGCTGTCAGAATGGGATGTGCCGCGAAACACCTTCTGATGCATTACATGAAAGGCTCAGTCTAACATCTGCATGAGATCAGTTTATTGTCATGTTCTTTCACCAGGAAAAGTCAAGACTTTGGGCTAAATCAATGATGCAAGTTGTTTAATTTGAAGTTTTCTTTTTCAAAAAAGCCAGACTTCACTGTTTTTTTTTCTCTCTAAGGCTTGCAGATAAGTTTCTTCTCTTTTCCTCCTCCTCCTCCTCCTTCTTCTTCTTCTTCTTCTTCTTCTTCTTCTTCTTCTTCTTCTTCTTCTTCTTCTTCTTCTTCTTCTTCTTCTTCTTCTTCTTTTTTTGTTTTTCTGAATTTGCTTCTCCTATTGTAGATAAGTTATCTGAAGGATATTTATTCCAGTAGCTTCCTTTCTATTTGGTCTGAATGCAGAGGTTTTGGGATTCTTCTGGCTTTTCTAAAAGTGTTTTATCCCAGCATTTTTATGTATAACAAAGGTCTCACAACCATCAAATCAATACATTTGCCTTGATGGAAATTCTTAAATATGTAAATATGGAAATGCTCTGTTGCCAAGGTGGAAAATACAGTGACTGTTAGATAATAATATACAAGAGTAAAATATGCAAAACTCTGAAGACAACATTTCATCCACACAGAAAATAGAGCTTTATCTGAAAATATTACATTCAAAGGATGTTGTGTCAGATATGGATAAAAGACTTGCCCATCATAATTTGCATTACCTTCCTGGTTTATTATGAAATTATATATAATTGCATATTTTGGAAAGAAAGTAATCGTACTTATTTTGCGGGAGGGGGAACTACCAACTACTACATTGTTCTCGTTATGTTATTTAATTAGAAAAGATTCTTCATGCCCTGTGATATTTTTACATGGGCAGGTATGATCCAGAATTTATCTGAATTGGCCGTTATGTATTTTATCCCTCATCTCCTTCCTATTTTAAAATTTAATCATTACTTTCTGGCAGTGCTGAATCTGTAAGTGTTTCCTCTTCTCTGAGTCTAGCTCCCATTCTGGGAAGCACTTACCATTTGAACACATGCAGGAATAGAAAACAGAAGGAACATTAAAGGAGAAAAGTTTCAGATTCTGGTGAGGTACATTTCTAAGTTTGTCTAGGAACAAAACTCTTCTATATGAGACAGAAATCCAGCTATTATCCAAGTTTACTGCAGTAACAAAATCATTGCAAAGCAGCAATGCATGTTTGCCTGTGTGCAGTAGTAAGTCCATGTTTCTCTGTCTTCTCTGTGTCTTGAGGAGTCATCTACACTTTCCCTCGTGCAGATACAATGCACCTCTGGCACCTCATGGCTCTCCCCAAACAGAAAAGCGCCCCTCTCTCCTTCTCAGGCCAGGTAGACAGCTGCAATACTCAAACAAGCTCCTAACTACAGAAACACTCCAATCGTCTGTACAGTTTGGGAGCTTCCTTTGCTCCCCCAGACACTGGGATTGTCCAAGCTGCCATTCACAACATGCATCTTCTTAGCTCTGTTTCCCGACTCTGTACCCCCAGCCCAAGGATCAGGGCTTGATGTTGCCTCAGCTCAGGCTGAAGGGAAATACCTCTCTTTGGTTCCTTTGCTGAAAAAGCTCCCCGCAAATCCTGCGGGGGCCTGGGAGGCAGGATATGGACTGGAAAGCAGGAAGAGAGAGAGTGGGTGCTGAAGATCGCATGTCCACAGGACAAGCCTGTCAAAGATTTTGCCCCTAACTGGCTCTAGCCTGGTCACGTGGACAGGTAGCCCCTCCAGTAGGCGCTGGGTTAGCGTCGCCTCCGAGGAGTCCGGTTTGTGTGCTCTGTCACTGTGTCAGTCTGTGGTGAGATGGTGGGGTACTCAGTCCAGAAAGGCACGCGGGGCTGGAGATGAAGTGCCGATGCAAAAGTGTTGTACGCTGTTGGCTGTACATGAACAACCTCTCCAAATTGCCGTAATGGGCTTCTGTTTTTGCTGTGCGTGTAGCTATGACTCAGTGATGCTTGTTTTGTGTGTCCTACTTTTGCATTTTTAATACTCATGCTCACAGGCAAGAAGGCTGAATTTATTTGCTTCTCAGCCTTATCTGCAGCTTGAAAAGGCAAGTACATGCTATTTCTTTTTTTCTTTCTTGAGTCTAAAAGCAGTTAGTTGCTTGTTCAGTGTAGAAGAAAATAAAAAATGTTTTACAACTTAATAAAACTTAGCAGAAAATAACATGAGAAGTGCTATGTTGTATTGGCAAAGCTCCCTTCAAAAAAAGCATTCTCTTTCCAAATATTTAACATGATTCACCTAGTTTAACTATTGCCACTGTTTTGCAATGAATTATCTAACAAATGGCAAGTGATTCTTGGGGAAAAAGATCAGGCTTATTTACCATTCTAAGTATTCACTTTTTAAAAAAGACATCTGCTCTTTCTGTACATCGTCCCTCTGTAACATGAAACAACTTCTGCCTTTGGAGATTCCACTGTTCAAAACAGTTTTCTGTCTTTAAAAATCAAACAAAAGACCCAAGAAAAGTAAGTTTGTTTTCTTCTGTCTTATATCCTGGACATACTACTGGTAAGAGGGAAAACATCTGGCCCATTTGAAAGTGAGGTCGGTAGCATTTTTGTCAACACCTTGGAGCTCTGTCATCCATCAGGAGATTTAGCACTAAGGAGAGTTTGCAGGACTCACATGCTTTTCCTCAGCCTGCTGTGCTCTGCATCTGTCACATGGCCCATTAAAGGAAAGATGTTGATGCTCTGTCATTTTTCACAAAGTTGTGAGTGAGCTATGAGCCAAACGCAGATGAAAAGACAAATTAACTCATGCAGCATGTACCACTCTGCCCATGATAGCCTTCCCTGCCTAGACAGAGGCAAAACTGGAGCAGTACTTCCAAAAAGTACTCATTCTTATTTCTCCACACAACAATTCCAAAGTGTGGTTGTATAATATTTTTGCAATATTGTGTTAAGAGAAGTATTTGTCACAGACCTGACACCTCCGTTTGGGAAAATAATGGTCTTGCATGTTTGATTAATGCTCTTCTCTGATACTGATCAAAGGCAGAGCAGTAGGAGAAGCGTGGGCTTCCACAATCTGCCAGCAAGAAGGTCGTTCAGTCTTGCCAAGAAAACTGCTATTGTTTGCGCCTGGGCCCCAGTCTCACAAGCTGTTCTGTGCGGGTGGACCTCAGCTCTTCACAGAGCCCTGGTGACTTTGTTGACTGTAGCAAAATGGAGAATTCCGTGTCAGGGACAATAAATCCATGTTCTTTTGGAAAAGGGGATTCAGTTCTCTCAGAAAAAACGGCTCAGCCCGCTTGTATGCCAATGCGGTTATTGCTACAGTGGCTGGATCTGATGTTCTTTTAAAAAAGGCATCTCAGCATGACTAGACTGTGTGTTTTCTACACATTTGCTTTGTAAGCTCTAATTTAAGGAAAGACGTGATAGAAGTATGAAGTACATGGCAGATTTTGCCATCTCACAATATGTGTGTCCCACTTGATAGGCAAAGCTTAAATGACAAAGATCAGAAGAGTTTAGTACTTTTTCTGACTTACATAATGTAGTCACTATTTCTCAGTAAGATAATATGTCCACAATGCTGAAGAGTCAAGTCCTCTTTCTCTCTTGGCATCTTGGCATTTTGGAAGATGGGAACCCTGCTCTGGCAGCAGGTGAGAGGCATGGTCAGCTTTCCTTGCGCAGACGTGGGTTGCAGCTTCACCACTTACATGGGACTGGGGAACACCTCCACGGGTCTGGCCAGCAAAGGATGCTCTCAGACAAGGACATACCTCCAAGCTTTGGCAGAAACCGTTTGGACAGCATATTTCAGGTGTGATGCCAAAGTCCATTATCAAGTTCAGTTATTCAACGGCTGCATATGTTAAAGCTGTGTAAAACATCCGGGTGAAAAACTACACTAAAATCCCTTAAACTTCCTTCAGGGGGTTCATATGGACTTTCTTCCATTCTAGTATACTTTGGACACTTACATCTTTGTCTTCCTTTCAACTAAAATAATGAATACATCGTTGTAGCTTAGCTATAAAAATATGCAATTTTACAGCTAAGATTTAAGAAAACACAAGAAAAGAAATGTTCCTGGAATGAAATAAAATGACAAGTGGGAAATCATGCCTTCAAATGTGTATATTTCTCTACCTTATTTACCAACCAAGTATTACAGGCAAAAGTAGAAAACTGTAATCACTGCAGACATACTATAAAAAAGAGTGAAAGCAACTTGTTTTTATTTCCTCAAGCCATAACTGGAAAAATATGAATTAAAGAATGCTTAGACTCCATTTGCAGAGCTCTAAAATGAATTCCCCAGATTTTTTATGTTTTTGATATATTTCCCATTTGTATTAATTGCATTCAATTATTCAGAACTAAGTCTTTAAGTTCGGTTAATACAAACATACTAGTCCCCGTGCTGTAAATTAATTTTTTATTTTAATTCTATATATGCTTTCTCTCTTACTTTAATGCCAATGTTTTCTCTCGTACCTAATGGCTATAATGAAAGCTTTTACTGCTAAATTAAAATAAAATGAGTTAATGGGTGCCCTGTGCCTTGTTCTAGTTAAAATGTGCATCAATTTGCACTGACCACTGCTTTGGGATTGTTGCAAATGTTTTATCCCAGGTAAAGCGTAGAGAGCGGCTTGAAATTTAGCTTTTAAACTGTCTAATTTGCTCTTCTGTAAACCTACTCATCATTTATTTCAGTTGCTAATAATTTTACCACAATTGAAATCTTGAATTTTAAAGATGACTGTTTCAGATTGATTTTCTAAAACTTTTTGAAAATAGTTCAGATATTCAGAGAATGAGCTTAAGTGAAATATGTCCAATTTTAATTGTTTTTAATTTGCTCTTTTATGAAGTGATGCAGCAGTAAATTTTGTCAGAAGAACAAGCCTAAGGGCACATGACTTCTACAACTCCTGTGAAAATCCACCTAGATATAGATAAAGTTAAATCCTCAAATAAAAGAGGACAGATTTAAATGTGTTATTTTAAAAATTAAGGATAATGCTGATTTCCTAACTTTTAGTTCTTCCACAATTCCTGGTTCTTCTTATTGTAACAATTTATGTGAAACTGATGTGTGTATAAACAGCATTCCATATTATAAGTGCAATTCACTCTTTTGTCTTGGTATCACTTCCAACAGGAAAAGGTTTGAGGTCCTTCATTTTCAACTAGTTTTAAAAGAGCAGTGCAGAATATTGTTCCTCATAATCCTCTGGCACCATCTGCAAGTAAAATCTTGCACTTCAAAGTCTTTTTTATATGAAGCATGAATGGATAGCAAAAATGTGATGCAGAGAAGACTCTTATCATGTGGAAGCATGTTGTTGTTATTATTATTATTACATGTTATTATATTATTATTATACTATTATTACTACCTGCAATTATGTCTGTATTTGTAAAGACTTGGAAATTTAGTGAGGAAAGGTTGATAAATTGCTAGAGTTTTTAGTATTCCACGGTAACCTCATTTCAGGCAAAAGAGATGGAAAGTACTTCCATGTTTACAATGAATTCAGCATGGTTCCTGATGCAGTTGTGCAACGCCAAAATGCACTGTCAGTCTCATGTATTCAGCATCTGCAAAGTGGCCTAATGTTTCTTGAGCAAACATTTGAGAAGCAAATGAAGTTGTTGCAGAAGAAGGCAAAAAAAGAAAAAGGAAAAGGAAAAGGAAAAGGAAAAGGAAAAGGAAAAGGAAAAGGAAAAGGAAAAGGAAAAGGAAAAGAAAAAGAAAAAGAAAAAGAAAAAGAAAAAGAAAAAGAAAAAGAANAAGAAAAAGAAAAAGAAAAAGAAAAAGAAAAAGAAAAAGAAAAAGAAAAAGAAAAAGAAAAAGAAAAAGAAAAAGAAAAAGAAAAAGAAAAAGAACAACAAAAAAGTAGGCTCTGGACCTAGGCTTATCGTTATTCTGCTCTGATCTCTACTTGGATTAGACACTTTTGCCAAAGCTGAAGCTTATATTTATAGAGAAATTACTTGCAAATGTACAAATGAGCTCAAATAAAGATTTGCCCCAATTCATTCAAATTCAGGCGCTTATCCTTAGACACGAGAATTTGTCATGAAACAGACTCTTTAGAGATTTTCGGTGGGAAAAACACTGAGCTGATTGTTTATGCCTGAATTTATGGAAATATATGAGCACATAGGTACATTTTAAATCTGTGGCCATTTTTTCCCATAAAAAGAGACTTGGCAGGTATGCTATAAAGTCTCTAATGAGCCTCTGTTCAAATGCAGTCAAATGATCCTGTTCATTTGGACCTTAAGAAAATATTTCTATTAGCTAGCAAATGATTTTTGGCTGACAAACACATCTGACTGAATTATTTATTTAAATCTGGGAAATTAGGCATGTTTCTTTGAGTAAATTATATATGAACTATCATATTAATTAGTCCATCAATTATGTGGCTGCCTGACACATTATTTAATGCTGCATTTGATAATTGTTTGTCCATCAGTGGATAAATACATTATTTATATATATATTTTGCATTATTTAGCCGACTATTAGCAAATTCATTTTCTGGTGAGGTCGTGGGAAAGTTTACACGAAATGATGTTTGACCGATGACGTTTCAAAGTCAAGATTGCTTTATACAGCAATACTGCAGAAACAATATTATGTCCAAGCTATATTTATTTGGCAAATACTTTCTCTCCTTAATTCATTCAAGATAACCTATCATTAATGCTATGCCTCTATATTTCTACATGAAAGCTGGATAATATGTCATAGCTTGAAGAAAATGGACAAATCAGCCAAGAAGCATTGCACATTTCATTTTCTGTGTGGCAAGACACATCTTTTTGGCTTTTCTTGCCTTTCTTTTTTTTTTTTTTTTTTTTTTTCTTCACTAGAAGGAAATCAGCTTCTAATTAAAACAACATCTGAGAAGACTTTACCATCAAAGAAATCTACCATATACCTTGGAATGGCTTTTTGGCTTATGATGGAGGGACATTTCAGGGAAGGGAAGTAACAGCCAGTGACAGAAGAATATCACATTTTTCTTTTTAATTTGAAGACTTATAAAGTGTAAAAATATCTTTTTTTTTTTGTTTGTTATACACAGGAGGCAATGGTGAGACTCAGCCTCTTGCTTGAATACCTGTTGGCAGACTGCTCTACTTCAATTTAGGAATTCGCTCTTTGGTCCCTTGTACTCAAGACAGCCTGTATTCAGGGTTGTGTGACTTCGTCTCTTCCTCATACAGGCAGTGTGACTCTATCAGGGCTCAGGTGGAAGCGAGGCACGGGATCTGTTTTGGACTTACTTGCACCACGGGTTTGGAGACATAGGACACCTCTTCTAGGACATAACTCACTGTCTTTTGTGTGGTGACCAGGGAGTCAATTTTCTCATGCAGTCATGTGTACTATAGGTAGGTTGGCTATGCATGCATGGGTACATATTATAAGTGGTGTGATGAAATCAGTGGTCTGTCCTCGGGAAAGGAAATTGCCTACTGAGAGTTGTTGGAGAAAATTTTACTAATGTATTCAAAAGTTGTTCAAGCATGTTGCTGTCCAGCAAATGCTGCACTGCTCAGTGTATCCCTGCTTTTGACAGGCTCGTCAGGTAGGCTCCTCAGAGGAGACAGTCAATTAAAAAGGATCGTCTTGACAAGATGAAGGGCTTGGCTGTCATTTCTCCTATATGGCAGGAAAATGGAATCAGAGGATAAAATCCTGCAGAGGATTCTGCAGGATTGCCCCATGCAACTGTTGATTAGCTGAGCGCTCTGCCAAAGAAGTGTGTGAATCCACAACAATCACAAACACGTGGAATGATTAAGATTGGAAGGGACCCCTGGAGATCATCTAGTCCAACCCCCTGCACAAATAAGCTCACGTAGAGTAAGTTGCATAGGATTATGTCCATGCAGGTTTTGAATGTCTCCAGAGAAAGAAATGCCACAACCTCTCTGGGCAGCCTGTTCCTGTGCTCTGTCACTTTCATAAACCTAGGAAGGATGAACTGAGGAAACCAGGGGTGACTGCTCAAAGTGTGGTTAGGACTTGCCATTTTCCCTTTGCTGAATTTCAAATCACTTCCAAGAGAAGGAGCCGATGTCTGGGCTCTTCTGTCTATTATGTTCAGATAAGACAGTGTACACAGCATTGACGGAGTCAGTCTAGTCAGGCTGGTACACAAGAGCATGGTGAACGCATGAAAATAAAATGCATCTTTTTAGACTTTGATAACCTGCCACATTTGCTCCTTTCTCTTCTATGTGTTTGGCCTGGGAAAGTCTAATGAGAATATTGCAACCTGCCAAGGATCACTAACAGAGACACTGGTGGTTGGATCTGTGTGGAGAAAGGTTCCCCTCCCTCTGGCCCTCCCTGGCGCCCTCGTATCTTCTTGCAGCGAAGACCTCTGAGCCAGCATCACTACCTGGAAAACATGATGTGAAGAGGAGTGACATTTTGTCAACCCACTACTTTGAAATGGTTGAGTAAGATCAAATGTTTCACAGAGAACCCCTTCTCACAGTAGACTTCTACACATCGATTTAATTTTATATAGATAGGTTAGTATCCTCTAATGGATTTCACTGGATTTTTCTCAAAAGTTGATTAGATAAGAATTTACCTTTAGATTTCATTTAAGATTTACTTAAACCTGGTCTTGCTCCAAGGTCTAAAAGGTAACAGACTGAAAATCAGTGCAAATGCCTGTGAGGCTGGCTCAGGAAGTGACTCTGCTGATAAACCTGCCCCCAGAATCTGAAAGTTAAATGTCCCTGCTCTTCAGACCCTGTGTTTACCAGTTTTTATGTTTTAAGACGGAGTATGTTTAATTTATGAACAGACGCTTCTTATGCCTTAACAAGGGCTCTCTCCAGGCTCTCTCTCCCTGCTTGCTACAAAGCTGGGTGCACCTGGCCATGCGGCTTTATGCTGAAGAGCTTGTCTCCCTCTGAACTGCCCCGGCCATCGTCAGCTCCTGAGCAGACACCACTGTACTTCTACCCTGTAATCTCTGTCCTGGTACTCAGCCTTGCAAACACCAACTTCCTGACAGTCACTGAGAAATTGCAACCATTCAGTAGCAATTTTCAGTAAATACATCTCCCCCTAGCTACCTGCTTATACTTTTGCCTCTGGAAGTCAAGCCAGGCAGACCAACAGTTACCATTAGAGAGACCTTCCCAAAGTTAGAAACACCGTTAGTGGTGATGATAGGAAATGGGAGTTGGTAACTCATGAGGTCCCTTCTAGTATTATTCCAGATGAAATGTGCGAGATAAATTTCAAACAGAAATCTGTTCCACACACCTTCTGGCATTCCCATAATTGTTCATCTGCTCATACTGGGATTGTAAATTCCTTTTGAGTATCTGTTGTGAAAGTCTGCCAGTCATTTCAGGATAACTTATGGTGGTCAGTCAAGTAGTTTACAATTACCTCTAGGTATGCCTATAAATTTGAATAGAATAACCGGTCTATTCTCAGTATAACATCTTTTCAACTCACTTTAAATAGGATCTCCCAGCAGGTCAACAACATTCCCAAAAAGGGAAATACAGTTTCCAGCTGCTCTGGTTTTATTGTTAACTCACAGTTATGAAACAAGTTTGTACAGTGATTTTTCTTAAAGAAATGGGCCAAATTTCTTATTTAACTTTTTGTCTTTTTATTTTTCATTAAGCTTTATTAGTCTTTCCTTAGTTAGAAATATTGATTCTAGTTTTGTAAAGAAAGCCAAACTGTAGCAGCTTATTTTTATCCTTTGCTCAAATAAAGGAGGGCAGGAATGAATCACAGATCATTTAGTTACTTTATTAACACAAGGTTGGGATATAAAATTCTGCATTCCATTTTGCTGATTCATTTACCAAGATCATAATCAGTCCATTCTCTAATAAGTTGTACGCCTGCAAACAGGCCAGATGAAGCTCCCCAATAATTTGGTACTCTTTCTTCTATCAGTAGCAAGAGACAACCTGAACACACCATTTTTACACACACACTTCTACGGCTAGGGAGTGCTTCCTGAGCCAGAGCTTGTCCACACACTTATTTCCTAACCATCCATATAGCCACCCTCCATTAATTTTTCTAGTCCTTTTCTGAAGCCATTTATACTTTTACTCTCCCCTATATCATCTACCAACATGTCTGACAATTTAATTGCACTTAATGGAAAAGTATTTCAGGTGTTTTCCTGTCAAGTCCTGGACACTCACAGATGCTACATGCCCTGAGCAGCCTCACCTAGGACCCTCACCCACATACTATCACTCATAGGTCAGGGACCCCTTTTAAGCTCAGGCCGCTGTGTTTGGTCCTTGCCTGAATCCATTGCGTATGGGTTTGGTGGGCCTAGCCTTGTTGACTTGACTTTTTACAGCTTGTCCTTGGACATGCCTTCTGACAAGGGATGTGTCTGGTGACCACTGAGCTGTTGGCTGAACCTGGAGACTGCCAACAGGCCACTCTGCTCACCTTGTTCGGGTGCTCTGGGAGTGCATCCCTGCTGCCCTGCTGGCCTTGCTCTCACCCCCTGCTCCTCACTCATCTCCCACACCTTTTTTCTGGATTGACTATATCTTCTTAAAGAATGAAGGGCTATAGCTGTGTCTAGTGTCTGTCTGTATACCCCTGTCAGACTTACACAGTGACAAAACAATGTTTTTATCTCCGTTCTCTAACTTTTCCAATGCTTCCTATCCATCCTGTTCGCCTGTTGTTAAGCATTAAAAGGATGCTTTCTGAGAAGTGTTCAGAATGCCTCCAACATTTGTCCCCAAGGGAAATGGCTGGTTTACAGTGCATCATTGCTTTTATATTCATTTTTTTTTCTGCCATGTACATTACACTGCATTAATTGGTGCAGAATTTGATTTGTCGTATTATTGCCATGTCACTCAGTATTGTGAGATCCTTCTTCCCCTTGTGTTAGTTTCTGACTAGATGGAAAGAATCTATGTCAATTGGAAATGCAGATATCTCACTATTTGTATCATTTCCATTTATGCATATTGAACAGTACATTTCCTAGCACAAATTCTTGAAGGGTCATGGTGTAACTTCTCTCTGGTGAAAGTCAAATTTAGTCCAGGTTTTGTGTCCCCAACTTCTAACTGGTTGTGAACCCATTAGAGACCTTATCTCTCATAGCATGACAACTAAATAGACCTAGGAAAAGGGAAGACATTAGAAGCTTTTTGAAAATTTGAGAATATTCTGTATCTTGGAGGGCCTTGACACACCAGGCTCTTTTAGTGGATCTGTGGGCTGTGACTTTTTTTTTTCTTTTCTGCCAAACTTGACTCTTTCTGGCTACTGTATTTATCTGTGCAATCACTAATCCCAGCCTTCATTACTGTTTCTATCTCTTTATTACCCAGAGACACAAATAGGGAATATGCAGCTCCCAGGGGCTGCTGCCAGTGAACGTCTGCTGCTCTGGAGCAACGCCAATTGCCTTTAATTCTAGACCTGTCCATTGTACAGATGTGTGTGATGATTAAATATCCAAAGAGTTCAAATAAGTATGCAAAATGATAATCAAATATTTTTCCTAAGCCATTGTCACATAGGAGTAAGAAATATATTACTCCTTTAATATAAAGAGTCAGCTGTCAGTGTAAGGGATAACCGAACTGCACAGGGCTCTTGAAGAACTCTTGGAAATAAGCTGCCTTTTTTTAGACTCTGACAGCCCCCTGCATAGACAGGTCCTTCCTCCTCTGCTTGGTTTGTGGGAGTCTAGAGAAGCTCTGGATTTTGCAAAATGTTGCCAAGAAACACTAATGGGAATTTGTGAGCAGATCTGGTTTTCATTGCATTGCCTTTCAGCCTGTTGGCTTTGCACGTCCCTGGCTAACCAGCTGTAAGCAGCTCAGGCACAGAGCTTTGGAAAGCTTCTAGGGGACTTTGGTACAGGTACCTAGAAGCTACAAGTGAAAATAAAAACTTAGAGGAAAATAGCATTTCTGATATATTACTGCATCATGTAAGTCTTTTTTTTTCCCCCTCAAATTAGACAAAATTTGAACTTTTCTATGTATGTGGAAACTTCCTTATTTGACTGTTGAGTGTATCAGCTGTGGACAAAGCCTATAGTCAGGGTATATTACTTTAAACAGCGGAAGCATTAATAGAGCTCAGATTTACCTCTTTTCCTGTAAAATTCATTGCTTTTTCTCTAGCATGACATAATGGCTTCATGTGCAGGCTGCCTACTAATTGAGTTATTTAATTGGTGAAATGGCTTCTTAATAACTCCTCTTTAATTATTTAGTTGTTCAACAGAGGTAGCTTGTCTGGCTGTGAAGCTCGTGACAGTGAAGCTGGTAGCACGAGATGCACGAGATGCACGAGATGCAACATATTTTTGTAAATAAATACTGATATGACCAAAATTTGTTTGTTCTGGATTAGTCTATTCTGACTCCAGCACTAAATAGACAAAGGGCTCCGTCTTAAAGTGCATTTTGTTTGCATTCTGAAGGAAACATCTTTGTCCTTGAGATACCATAATCTTTCATTACAGGTCATTAAAGTATGAGCATGCTTTTAGTTTAGTTTGAAATGTTACCTTTGTGATCGTGTATTCATGCATAAGGTATCATCTCAGTAGAATTAGTCTCCCTATTAGACTCTAACTACAAAAAGTTTCAGCATTCACTGATATGACAACCAAATTTTCACTGGAGAAACAGCAGAACTCATTCTTTTCAATTCACAATTTCTTTCTGATTTTTATCAAATAGACCCTTCTCAGTTTAGACTTATTCTGCTTGTCTGGTAATGATGAACTCACATGCTAGGGTTCACTGTTGATAAAAAGTAAATTTGGTAAATCTTTTAACAAGTTATCTGATCTCCTAGAAATTATTAATGCTGAAGAAAGGAGATACATCTGGGTTCTCCGGTGATTCATGAGCATGTTTAGTGTTTTGTTTGCTGCTGAGAAATGCTAGAATAGAAGAAAAAGGCGGACATCTGACTGGATGAAAAAAAAAAAGGGTGAAAAGTTATGTTTATTAGCAAAAGGGAAGGGAGGGAGCAAGGGCAAAATGTGTCAGAAAAAGCCCAAATTGTGTCAGAAATGGCTTCATATTTTAAGCTAAGTTCACAAATAAGTGGCCCAGATGGGAATCCGTGATTAGAGTGCAGTTCTATTGCCGCACTAGTAAAGAATGACACATTCTACCCATTACAAAACTCCAGCTCCCATAAATGAATAAATTTTTGTTATAAAAGTTCTCACTAGACTGATGCTTGGCAGAGTTTGCAGCCCAGGAGAAGATTTTTTAGCATTTCACTTTAATTAAAAGTGAAATTTCTCAATTACGGGTGATGTTCTGGTTTAAAACTATGCTTTGGTTTCTGGGTTATAGCTTGGGGGGGGAAGCTCTTCTAGTCTGTAGAGTCCTAGCTCTGTGGTAGATCCTTCCCCTCTAGGCTGGACATCAGGAGTTCAGTGGATGTAATGATGTCAGGCATAGATAATCGATACTATTAGCAGACACACCTCTCATGTATGCCCATATTTTCTATCTTACTCTCTCGCCTTCTAAGGAGAAGACAGTGAAGACAGAAGGGTCTTCAGTTGTCAAAACAACTGCAGACTGCAGACGGGAGCTTCAGTCTTTCCTGTCTTTGGTCCTTTTCTGTCCATCTCTAATAATGTGTAGTAGTTTTCCTGTCTTCTTGCAAACTATGACCTTGATTCTTGTAGTTCAATGTCAAAATATGACATAAGCATCATGGGAAGCAGAACTGGATATCATATGGAGCAACTTCTATGCACTGAGTAACCTCTATGTACTAGAAACGTCATCATTATATCCCACAGGCTTTCATGTGTCTCAAGATACAGATTAGATAACAGAATTTTGCCGATAACTAGAATGTGTCTTCTATTTATACTCTTTCAGGTTCTGTGTAAACACTCTTCTCTTAGTTTTTTTTATCTCCTAGAAAGGAAAGAGTTGTCGATACGAATGCCACGATAGTTCCCTTTTTATGTCTTTATAGAAAAGGTGTGAAATACATTCAAGAATGGAAATATGTTGCCTTTAAGCCAAAGGAAATGTTGAAGAGATCTTTTCATTCTTGGGCTAATACTGTCTTGCAATTGTGTACCAGAACCTATGTGTATTGGTTGCCTGTGGCCCGCAGAAATTTGTGAGATACTGACATCTGATTTTTAGTAAAGTGATTCTAGCTAATAGATATGGTTTTTTGCTATAGGGTTCTATCTTTTTTTTCTTGAGGAAAACTGCAGATTAGTGTCAAATTCCTTCATCAGTTTCCACTTAAAAACTCCAATGAATTTCATGAGGGCTTTGGGTTTTGGCTGACAGCCTGGCTATGCAATTAAAACAAGTCAATGATAATTTATGTGAAATTAATTACTGTAAAGATAGAAAGTTGTATGGGATTTTGCACTAGCAAAAGAATTTTCTCCGTAGTCCTGAAAAAAAAAGGTATTAGCCAGCCCTTCTGCTCTCTCAACTTTTAAAAATTTGATTTTCATGAGGTACAAAAAGAGTGCATAATTGTTACTTTCAGGAGGAATTTCTGCCCTCACCTACACATCGTGAGAGAAAAGTCACCCAGGTGACTGCAAGCACTTCCAGTTCTGCCTCCACTCTGCTCATGGTGCTCATGAACAACCAGCCTAGATAAGCCTTTACTGACTATGAGTGACTAGGCTTGCTAACCCATGCAAAGCTTGAGTTATGTCTGAGCTTTGCTTGTAGGTTGATTGTGTTCAGGACCCATGAGCCTTGAAGGTGGGGTTAGGGCATATAAACAAAACCTTGGGTGATATGGATGATGCAAATGCACAGAAGGACCTGAGTCTGAAATTCAAATTCTCAAAACTCTCATCAACTGCCAGGTATTCAAGACATTGTGAGGACCAGCATATTGTTTCCAAAACTGTATTTCTGTAGGTCACACACGTGTTGCTTCTAGTTATTCTCAGAAGCATATCAGTCTTGCAGTATAGGACAGATCTCAGATATTCTCATGCCTTAGTCTTGTCAGGTTTTACAGACTCATCTTCTGAGCCGCAACCCACAGTCATTTGAAGTGCTCTCTGTTTATAGAGTCATAGAATTATAGAATGCTTAAGGTTGGAAGGGACCTCTAGAGATCATCTAGTCCAACGCCCCTGCACACGCAGGGTCACCTACAGCAGGTGGCTCAGGACTACGTCCAAGCGGGTTTGGAAGATCCCCAGAGAAGGAGACTCCACGACCTCTCTTGGCAACCTGTTCCAGGGCTCTGTGACTCTCACTGTCAAGAAATTTTTCCTTAAGTTCCTGTGGAACTTTTGGTGCTTCCGTTTGTGGCCGTTTCCTCTAGTCCTATCAGTGGCCACCACTGAGAAGAGGCCGCCCCATCCTCCTCACTGCCTCCCTTGAGGTACTTAGAGACACTGCTCAGGTCCCCTCTCAGCCTTCTCCTCTCCAGGCTGAACAGGCCCAGCTCTCTC
>VZSV01000022.1:1623302-1656761 GCA_013398735.1 Nothocercus julius
TCTTTCTCTCTTTCTCTCTTTCTCTCTTTCTCTCTTTCTTTCTCTCTTTCTTTCTCTCTTTCTTTCTCTCTTTCTTTCTCTCTTTCTTTCTCTCTTTCTTTCTCTCTTTCTCTGTTTCTCTCTTTCTCTCTCTTTCTTTCTTTCTTTCTCTTTCTTTCTTTCTTTCTTTCTTTCTTTCTTTCTTTCTTTCTTTCTCTCTCTCTCTCTCTTCTTCTCTGTCTCTTTCTTTCTTTCTCTCTCTCTCTCTTTCTCTGTTTCTTTCTTTCTTTCTCTCTCTCTCTATCTCTTTCTTTCTCTTTCTCTCTTTATCTCTTTCTTTCTCTCTTTCTCTCTCTTTATCTCTCTCTCTTTCTCTCTTTCTCTCTTTCTCTCTTTCTCTCTCTCTCTTTATCTCTTTCTTTCTCTCTCTCTCTTTATCTCTTTCTTTCTTTCTTTCTCTTTCTCTCTTTATCTCTTTCTTTCTCTCTTTCTCTCTCTTTATCTCTCTCTCTCTCTTTCTCTCTTTCTCTCTTTCTCTCTTTCTCTCTTTCTCTCTCTCTCTCTTTATCGCTTTCTTTCTCTCTTTCTCTCTCTCTCTTTCTCTCTCTCTCTCCTTCTTTCTCTCTTTCTCTCTTTCTTTCTCTCTTTCTTTCCTTCTTTCCTTCTTTCTCCCAAGTTCCTGTTTGCCATAATAGAAGAAAATGAGTGGGATGTTAACCAAAATAAAAGCCACAAGAATCAGAAATTATGTTTGGCTTTTTTGTTTTTAAAAGAAACTGTGTTTTCTTCAGAAAAAAAAAGTTGGATTTGGATTTATTTTGGTGACGACTTCCCCTGTCTTTGACTAGGAAGAAAGAGTTGAAATAAGGGGGAAGGATTATTTACATACAGGCAAGGGTGAGATCCTTTCTGTGTGCCACTTCCTGCGGTTCTGTTTTCTAATTAAAGAAAAAGCAAACACAAGTGAAGCCACATGCTCACGGTGCATAATTTTTGGAAAGGCAACAGCAATTTAAAAGTAAATTTCACACTAGCTCTGAGACTCATGTCAGATGCTGCCTGCTTGAGCTAGTTCATGAAGGCCATTTATATTCTAAATTTAAAAATAACTTGGTGCTGGCACATTCCATTAATAAATTAGGACTAGAATTTTATGTTTTCAAAGGATATGGTGAGATATAAATAGACTTGCTAAAAAAAGGCTGAAACTCTGTTGGAGTGCTTCTTTTTTCACCTGCTACTTCAAGCTCTCATTTCACTATCTGTCTCTGTTTCTAGCTGAAGGCCTCATCCTGAAATTCCTTGTGCATGTTGATAGCATTTTTGGAGTCACTTTCAACAGACAACTGTTGAACAAGGTCACCAGGAAAGCTGGGCACCACCTCACTCAGTGATGGGAAGGTGTTGGTAAGGTCTCAAGAGGAATAATAACAAATTCCCTGCACAGTCATGGAGTCTAAATCCTCAGCTGGACAGCTTTGCATGCTGGTGGCCCAAAGGGCATGCTTCTCCTCTTCTTCACAGCATTTTTAATCAATGCAACTCCCTTCCTTTTTAGGCACGTGCCTACACCACAGTGAATATTTCATAACTATGTTTTATATTTTTATGTGGAAAATAGTAGATATCTGGTCTAATATGACAGGTGCCTGGGGAGCTTTTCCGGATGTAGAGTGTAGTTTTTGATTTCACCCACTTTTGTCATGAGAGCCAGAGATCCTAAGTCGGGACAAAAAGCTGGGTTTTAAAAACAGAAACAACTCAAGCATACCAAACCTGACTACTGCCACTACTACCCCAGAAGAAAAAAATTATCTTTTCAGTAATACACTTTATTTGGGCAATTTTAAATATTTCATTTGAATTTTGACCTTTAAAAACTAAATTAGCAACACCACTTTATTTTTTTACTAAAGATATTCAGATATTTCAAGAATTTTTTTCAGCCAAAATTTTTAAAACAAAGTCAAAAATTCTGACATTTCTAATGCTAAAAGCTATTAACAGAGATTTTTTTTTCCCACACATGACCCATTTCCACAAAATGTTTTGTGTTGTTGAGGTTAATTTTCTCTCCTAGACAGTTCTTTTGTTTAAAAAGCACCCACTTGTGCCACTTCATACCAGCTTCATGGAGATAAGTATGATTTCTCTGAGGCTTGCAGATCTGCAGAAATGTTGTATACTCCTGAATGGTTGAACTACTGAGAGTTATAATGCCTTATTGCTCGTCAGACTCATGAGTTCCTGTTCCCAGAAATTCCCAGATTTTCCTGTAGAGACAGATTCATTCTGAAAAGTATCCAATTAAGTTGCCAAACCCAAAGGCAAGAGATTAAGGTCAGCACAGAAATATGGATAAAAGGATATCAACTGCTCATGACTAATCAAACGTCTGAGACTATGACAGATCCTCCAATGATCAAAGTTTTTTAGTTATTTTCAAGAAAATAAGTCAGTGTGTCCACGTTTGGTCCATTTGTCTCCAAATGCACTTTTTTTCCTTAATCTGAAAGCCTAGGTTTACTTTTAGTGATTAGGGTGGGATAGGGCGCAAGGACAGAAAGTGAAAAGAGAGACTTCCAATTAAGTTCTTCAGACATCTTTTGGTTTGTACTTTCTGGGCAGTGCCAGCACCCCAGGAGAATTTCTAGCAAAACAGCAAAAGTCAGAAATAATTTATGTGAATAGAAAACTATGCTTCCAGTGAGTAATTTTGAAAGAAAAACAATATCTTGTTTTGTTTAATGTAAATGAAAGCCTCCCTCCTCAAAGGAAATGTAAGGCTTTGTTCTACACATGGTTGAAAGACCAAAGACCTGTAGGGTTATCAATACTCTTTTCATGAAGTCACCGAGCAGTAGTATGTACGAGCAGCTCCATATGAATGAACATCATGAAATTCAGTGTGGCAGGGAGTGAAAGAGCCAACACTGTTTTTGTGTCATCTGACAGACATTAGCTTTCCCTTGAGTTTCTTCCACATTATTTACAGTTAGAATTTAATAAATATTAGCTATGTTAATGTTCTGACACTTTGGAAGACTGTTTCCCCGGTAGATCCCTGAGTCATTTTTGCCCTTTAGCAAAGAAGACTAGAGCTTCATGCCAAAGGCCACTTCCCCTTTAAAAAGGGGACAGCAGATGTATCCATTTTGTTATATGGTATATTTAGGAATCTAGGCTGCACAGCTATTACATGATCCATTTATATGGCAGGTACGCATTTTCCATGTGAAAACATGGAGTTCTGTATGGAGCGAGTCAATAATTTAATAAGAATTTAAAAGTGCTTCTCCTGAAGCATTTCTATGTATCTATTTGTGATAGATAGAGTGTATATGGAGCTCTCTGAGTGCCTGACTTGCCACGGTCTGTCTTCTGGGTACAGCAATATCAGCAATATCGCAAGCTCTGCTGAGTTCCTTGTAGTCATGCTTGTAATCATGGGTTGGGTATGGGGTCTTAGTTGTTCCTCCTTGTTTTGGTTTAACTCTGGGTTTCTGCTGAGCTGCCTGCACACTACTTATTTCGCAGATATATGATTTGTTGCCACCGGATCTATATTCCAGTGGTACCTTGCTAAGCAATACTCAGGAAGTAGCTAATCAGTCACTCCGAAGGAGTCTCTGCTTAAATTTAGCTTGTAGCTCTTACGTCCTTAAATGCAGATTGTATCCCAGATGCTCAGTGTCTGGCTTTTGTTATTGCAGTTTATGCTATAAACAGCTTCTTTTTACTCTGTATGATGTCAAGAACTGAGTCGAAGAGCGTGAAAGGAAGGTACAAACTGCCTCTAGTGGCTTTGCATACAATCTGTTTGTCCTACATAAGCTGACCAAATCAGATCTGTAAGGCTTCATAAAGCAGTTTTTTTCTTCTCATCTGTGGCATCAAAAGGACAAGTTCAGTGATACAGCACTCTGCATGTGGATATATTGAACAGTGAGAATGGGCAAGTAATGGAATTTTCCTGTGTTTCCTTCATAGTTAAAATGTAAGCTGAATGAGTGAATGTCTTCTTTATGGGAAGAAAAAACATCAGCTTAATGCATATTTTGACCCATTTTATATGTCTGGTAAAATACACTTTTATGTAAGAACACTCCTATAATGTGCTTTTTTGAAATCCCTCACTTTGATAGAAAAACAGTTTTCTAAATTCAAACAGGTGGCCGGCTTTTGCTGTGCCTTCAACCTGTTGCAGCTAGCTGCATAAAAATAAAAAGAAGAATTGACACCAAAAATCCTTAGCAAAATAGGACCTTTTCAAGGTTACGAATTTTGAAGGGAGTAAGGGCAGAGGAAAAAAGAACAAAATGAAACAGTATTTTTATTCAGTAGTAAATGGAGAAATCATTACCATTTTCTTTAACTTGAGAGCTGATTTGTAGGCACTTAAGCCTCCCAAAAAAATCAGGCTATTTCTAGATCTACATAGACAAGTTATGTGATATGCAAAAAGGAAATAAGTAAGAGCAGGACCAGCAGGTTGGTCATGACTTCCTTCTTGTTTCTTTCTTGTGGACAAGAAACATGAAGATGAACATATCAGAAGGACAAGCTCGCTTTTTCAAAATGTTTCATATTGAAAATAATGAAAACATTCTATTTGAATTTGCCCCCTTTATGACTGAAATGCGTGTTTTTTACATTTTAAGATGTCAACATTTCATAGACACCTATCAGTGTAATGCATACATTTCAAAATTAAAAGTATGGTGTCTCTTTAAGCCCTGCTCTTGTGACTACTGAAGGGCAGTAGTCCTTCAGGCTCTCTTAAAAATTAAATATGTAAGTTGTATAAGGATGATGGAGGATGTATGAATGGCTGCTTCCTTGCTGTATGTCATGGCCCTAGCAGATGCCATGGATGGAAATGTGGTCTTTTTCAGGGCCAAATCCACAAATCTGTGCAAACTGATCCAGGTTCTGTACCACACTTACATTAGCCAAAAGAAAAAATAACATACTCCTGTAAGCATATTCAAAATATAGACATAGAGTTATATGTATACTTGTACTTATAACTCACCCCTATAGCTTGAACTGAAGAGTTCAGGCCAGAAGGACTAAGTTTCCTGATGGGATAATATCATCAAAGTAATGACAACAGCAAGAGTAATCTAACACTAGTGCTAATGGTAATACCATAATTTAGAATTAGTGGTGATGGAATTATCCGTACTTGTAAAAATAATAATAGCAGTAGGAAAAAGGACCATATTGCTTTAGTTTATTTTAGAAGGGATGTTTTGATCAGTTATAGCCTTATCAAGCCTGCAGGAAATTCCTGGAGGTTATGCTCAGAAGTGATTGCATATAGCACAGTGTAAGTTAGATAGGAATGCAGCCCTCTCTTCTCTTTTTAGAGGGAAGTGTATTAATGGGTTTTTAATGAAGTGAATTATTCAGTGCACCCCCCCTACACTCATTCGATGCAGTTATGGTTTGAGTCACTTCATGTAAGGCTATTTCCATTCCCTGCCAGACAATGAATATGCTGTATACCCTAAGTGTATAAGAAATGTGTACTATGTCACAAATCAGTCTGCTTTCCAGGTATCTGTAGGACATATTTCCCTTTTCACTCCTTAACCTGGCATCCTAAATGCCTTTCTGTCTTTTAGGGAAAATGGGCACAGACTTGCTTGCTACAAAAGTGGATGCTAAATGATGAGGAAGAGGAAATGGAATAATTTAATCCCTATTCATTGAAAATATACTATTTTAATTTTTCCAGAGCAGCTGTTTTGCCAGTTCTATGGTCACCAACCTCTCTAAAAATAAAATGCAAACCACGTAATGAAAATGTCAGTGAGTGGAATGCAGTCCAGAATGTACACAGCAGTTTATTCTGTTTTCTTAGTTTTTCTGAAATTCTTATCCTCTACATCGTCCTCTTTATCCACTGCTAAGCACATTCTACCATATACGTATGCAGAGCAGAAGACCATACGTCATGACTAAATGAACTAATTGAAAAAATATTCTTAACACATAAAATAAAGGAAAAAGATAATGCCTGCAGCACTACATGCAGCACTGTCATCACCGCTGCCATTTTGACTATCAGGATTTTTGGTGTTTTTCCCTAATGCTTTGACTGCTGAGGTGTTGTAAATACTCATGTATTTGATTTTAAATGTTCACACAGATTTAATTTTTAAAAAGCTGCTTCTTATTTTTGTGCTTGAGGATGGAAATAGAAAAGTATGATGCAGAAGCACCTTGGAAGTTCAAAAGCAGAAAATAAATATAACAGCTATACACAACAGAAATATAAAATATTTGGAGCTGTTAACTTAAAAGGAGTTTGGGGTCCCTAATCTATGAGTTTTAGGTTGATAAAAATGGATTTTGGTTGATATCCTAGCTTACACCTTTGTGACCTTCAGTATCTCACATCATTTCTCTGAACCTCAGAGATTGTAAGAAGTGAATTATAGTTCCCTGCTTTATAGAGGAATTGTGAAATTAAATTAAATGTGTACATACACACTCTATAAAAATATGTGAGGACAGGTACTGCAGGGAAGGGGGTTATAGGAGAATCCAGATAGAGAGATAGCTCATGCAGTTTTTTAAACCTAAAATTTTAAAACTTGTTCACATACTCTCCCAAACATGTACAAAAAAATTTATCATCTTTGCTCTGATTAACTTGTTTCTTTCTTTCTTTCCTTTATTGCTTACTGGGCTCTGGTTTCATATAGCATTCTTATATTTTTCCTAAGAAAATTGTTATACAATCCAATCCAAAATTCCAATGCTAAGAAAAGGCTTATTTTTCATATGGTATATGAAAAATTATTTCATTGTTTCTATATTATTTATGAAAAATCTTTTCACTGTTTTTTCTTCAATAGGTGTTTGTGGTGTCTTCCTTGTGGTAATTGTATGAGATATTTGTATAGAAGAACTCAATTGCTTTGATAGTTTTTTGGAAAAGTGGGAATTTTGTGTCCCTCACTTTAAGGGTATACCAACAGCCAACGATAGTTCCCTCCTGCATGTGCTTTAAATGCAACTTAACTATAGTAAAATGTTAATTTCTAATGTTTTAAAATGATCCATAAATGCTGGCTAATGCACATAAACATCCCCAGCTCAAGTTCTGAAACTTTCCTCATTTCTGTCAGAGATGAGCTCAGGGTCTGAGGGAGCTGGGTAAATCCAATAAATTAATCGTACCCTGCCTCCTTGTAGCTTCTCTGCAATTCTGCTCCATTACTTTTATTCGCACTGCTGATATCTTCCTAAATAATTAATTCCCACTCTCACTTATTGCAACGTATAGCTGCCTCTGTAAAAGCGTTGTGTGTTTTGTCCTGCCTTTCCTCTGGAGTAGTGGTGCCAGGCAGCCCTAGGATTTAAAGGTTTGACTATTGAGAAAGTGGTCTCTGGTTCAGTGAGGCCAAGTTCCTTTTTTTTTTCTTTTCTCTCCATCCTCCTTTAACCCAAGATGCCCTACGACCCTCTTTGACATAAGTGTAGGGGAGCGACACATACATCTCTTCCCTCTCCTAGATATTTTAGGATGATGGGCTGCCAACTTTCCCCCTTCTCCCTTCACTTTTCTAAAGGAAAATTTGCTGCCTGTGTCATTTTATTTCCCAGGGATGGGGTATGCATCCTCTGCCTCTACTAGAAGTTTTTTGGGAGGCAGACAGATTGCGATAGTTTTATTTTTCTCCTGAAAGTGAAATTAAATGTAATAAAACACCACTGCCAGTGCAGGCACAGAGCGAATACTGTTTTTGCTTGCTAGTAACTCATTTTCTGGCACTGTCCATCAAGTCAGCAAGCAGGCTATGTACTTCTATGAACATTATAGATTGTTTTAAATGATATAGTTTGTTTCAAATGTTCTTAAAATCTTGATTTGAAGGCTGTGACAGAAGCCATATTATATATATATATATATTTCTAATATATTGCAAGCCTGGCAGCAGAAACACTTGCATTTGAAGCCAATTTATATATTTGTTTGAAAAAATCAATTTCTGAGAAGTGATTAGGGGGAGCTAATAGTTTCTATAATATAAATATGAAAGGAAGGTATTTGTTAGGATGGGCTTAAGACAAACACTGTTTTAAAGACTGTTTTCACTGTTTAAGAATTATTTAATAAATAGACTTGTTTCCTTAGAAAAGACACAAAGAAACATATGAGGAGCGCAATCGTTATATAAATTAAAGGATAAATCAGAGCTATAATCATACCTAGATAGTCATGCCATTACTCTGACCCTTCATACAATTCATTCCCTTTAATACGTCTTTAGCATTCTCCTGAAGGGTCATACCTCAATCTAATCTTGGAAGTCTGTGGATATAGAGCCCAAAACACAAACTTTACAAACCACGTACAGTCTTCTGAAAGTAATGTGACTTTCTGAGATGATGAGAGATGACAACATTTACTGATTTCCATAAAGTCCTTTACTTACAGGAAAATGCCAATGTTGATACAACCTCCACAGTCAGTCAGCTCTAAATATATAAACCCTTATGCAGTTTTGCAGGATAACCCAAACTAAACTTTTTGTTATGACTCATGGACTTTATTTGAAAGAATAAGATGATGGGGTTTAAAAAATTTGCCTAACAGAATAATGCCAAAATCTACTGTTAATGCTTTTTTTTCTTAAAACTTTTAATTTGATCCTTTATATGAAATTTTACTAAATGTAATTTTCTCTGGGAGCTGGCCATTTAAATTTGGCTGTAGGTTATATGAAATATTTTGTGTGAAGTTTTGTTTTTTTCTTTCATTTTTAAAGCAAGCTGAAGGCAATTTTAGATCCTGTTATGTTACTGTACTTCTTTTCAGTTCTGGAATAATAATGCATCTTTAGAGAAATATTTGAAGGTTTGTTATTTATGTGCTCTGTGTGGAGAGAGCTTTATGGAAAGTAAAAAAATTAATTAAAACTGCAAATAAACCTAGGGACAACTAATACCTGAACTAAAGTTCTGTTACAATATTATTGCTGCTTTTCCAGGTTATCCTCTGCCAGATACAGATGAATATTTATAAAACAGTCTAATATGAGTGTGCTTAGCAACTTAGAAAATCCTGTTCTTTTCTTAGGTATTTAAAATTTCCATACTTGATGTGAAACACCCTTACTCAAAATATCATTACCTATTCATATAGTTATGCTATTTGTTCTCATAAAATAGTCTATGTGACTTCAAAGGTCTGATTTTTTTATGATTTATACTATAATTTAGAAGTCCAGGCCTTGTATTAGAGACTTTCAGGGATATAATTTAATTTTAGATAGGCCAAGTGGTCACAGAAACTGTATGAAAATACAACTTACCATAGAAGTTGTATTAATTTGGAGTAATATGTGAGAATTTATGTACTGGTTTTATAAAATTGTTGCCCTAATCTTCGTAATATTGTTGTAAGTGTAATTCAAATACCATTGCCTTGTGTTTAATATTTTGTGCTAACTTCAGTGATGAATATATATGTATACGTTTGTAAATTCAGGCAATTATGCTTTCTTGCTATTTAAGCTAATTTTGGATATGCATCATTTTGATAAGTTCATTGCAGTTCAGAATGTGTATTCATATGTCCAAAATGCAACTAGGCTGTGGCTGCTATGGGAACAGTAATTATGTATTTCCTGGTCAAGGGTATATTCAAGTGCTAATGTTGTATTAGGCTACAATTTTGCGTGTAGTTTCCTTTGAAAATGAATAGCACAGATACGTTTGTTTGAATTTGCAAGTCTCTTTTGAACCTGATAAAGTCAATGCTTGCTTCTTTACATCCTTTCCCCCTGTGCAGTAGCTGTAAAAAAGGAATGATAAATTGCTCTTCTTCTCACTAGGTAGTGTTTTCTGTTCACTCTACACAGGTGTAAATGACTACACGGGGAGAAAGACAGACGAAGCAGGACCTGAGCTTCTTAAAATAGAAACGTATTTTTTTCTGGTAGTTACAGTGCAATTAGGCTAAATTGCCATACTTCTCTCAAAATAAGATCTCAGCAGTTGCATGTACACTTCCATATATTCTGCTGTCTTGCAGAAATTAGGGAATTAGACATTGTTGCTCCATTCTGTCAATTAAACATCCCTTTGAGTGTATCTGCAAGCTGTTGTCTGGATGAAATTCAGAGATCACGTCTGAAATCGCATCCCAAGTCCATGAAAGGAAACACAGCTATGCATGTTTCCCCAAGTAATCAGGTGGGGCGACCAGAAAGCTGTGTACAGAGTATATTTAAAAGCATTTGGTAAGGATCATCACTGATCCTATGTGTGCATGTATAAATAGATCAATAGATAAATAGATCGATAGATAGATAGACAGATATAGATATATAATTGAATGAAGATACTAAATTGAGACTGAAAATTTGTCATCCTTTTTCAATCTAGTGAATATGGCAATGGAAACATGTCTTTAACCTGTGGAAGAGCTCATTCTAACTTGTGATACTTTAAATCATATATACAGTCTCCCTTCAAATGCTTAAATTTGAACTTGGACCAAAGTGAAATAGTGACAAATATAAGGAAGGAGAAGAAATATTTTAGTAAAGCTGCAACCTCCTGAAAATCAGATTTCTGAATGAAAGGTGTAGCTCAAAAGCAAAGTAGCACAGAAAATAGCACAAGAAACCTCAGCTGCACTCTCCTGATCTTATAGCTCTTTATTACATTCTCCTGTTTGGACATCAAATGCAAAGTCCTTTTCTTTTTCTTTTTCTTCCTCCTTTCCCATGGTTTCTGAGGTGATTTCTCTGACTACGTTGAATGGATTGTATTTCCACTTCCTGTGGAGATCAGGGCTGTGGTGCTCAAGGCTGATTCTGAATGAAAAATGCAGCGTGACTTGTCTAGGTAGGCGAGGGATAGGGGACACCGCGGTGGGACAGCCTGCTCTGTACCACACCAAAGGTCTTTTGCACTGCCCAGTAACTAGACGTTTGAGCATGTAAGTCCCTGAACTCAAAACCTTCCCTGTTTGCTGAGCCATGTTAGTCTACAATAATTACAATGTCAGCTGTGTTGATTGTCTGTACTGGGGCTGCTCCTGTGTGTCCTTCCTGGCTTCGACCCAGAACGACGCCTCGGCTTCATTAGCCATTCAGGCTTCATTTTGTAATGAAAACAGAGAGTCCCGAAGGCCTACCCAAATTGCTGCTGGACCCCAAAGGGCAGCCCCGTGCCGCTCAGCCCCGCTGGGGCTCAGTGGTAAATCCCTCGCGGGAGCCCATATGCCAGGCGTGGGCTCGGCAGCAGCTGCCCGGCTGCCTGTCCTGGGCGCCCGGTGGCAACATCAGGGAGAGGCATCGGCACTGCCCCGCAGGGATCGCTTTTGTTTCCCCTAACACAGCCCTGCCAAGCTCCTCTGTAGCTTCGTTGCCCGTGCGGCCGACCTGCTTTCTGATGTGCGTTGCAAAGGCTCTGCGGGAGGGCTCTATTGCTTATGAAATCCTGTTTTACAAATGCCTTGTTAGAGAGAAAGAGGGGCTTGCCTCGAGAAGGTTCACATTTATAGAAGCCTGGATGCAGCTCATGTTGAGTTTGCAGTTTCACAGGAGCTTTGAATAGCTCCACTTGATTTTGTTTTACTGAAGATTTCACCTAATTGGGTGAACCAGTAGATCTGTAATTGCCCCAATTAAGTGGTCATAACGTGTCATGTAGATAATAAGAGGGATAACATTGTCCTGAACAAAAATATGAGGGTAGAAATACTCCTATGCATTTAATCTATCATTATCCTTTTCTTATTTTCTTCTTTATTTGGACACAAGGCATTAAAAGACTAGACAGCAGAATTTCATCACCTAGTGAAAGCATCAGTTTTCATGGTCCAGCTGCATCCTCAGTATGTGTAATTCAATAATGCCTTGATCAAGCAGCTGTCCTAGACACTTGTTATTACTGTGCAATATCTTCTCCTCGTTAGATCTTGAAGTAGAATCACCATCTAAATGAGGATAACATAATTAAATGCGGTGTTGGGTAGTATCAGAGGCAAAGGGTTTCTTTTCTGGGGAGGGAGATACTTCGTTGGAGCTGTGTATCATCATTGAAACCAATAGATTATAACTTTATTCCAGGAGATAAAGTAAGTAAAGTGACTATTAAAAACAGTCTTCTAACATTAAGAAAGTGTGCATGTTTATAGCCAACAGCTCAGCATCCTTTTTCTTTCTTTCTAAGCTTGTTTGGGAAGAGAGGCTAATGCATTCAATAAATAAACAAAAAATCCTCCAGAGCAAATAGACTAAACTGCTGTTGCTATCTCCAAACTACACTACAGAGGTCAGGGTTTCTACCCTAACATATTACAGGTACACATAAATTCTAATAACCAAAAAGAATGATAGAAACGGCAGTGCTTTAATTAAAGTAAAAATGCACTATTTATTCACAGAGAGACCTTGACCCATTACTATGATTTCCTATTAAAATCTTCAAACCTTGTTTCTCTAGAGGATTCCTGGAGTGTTCAGGAGCCTCCCTTCTGCTGGCAGTCTCTTAGGAATGGTGCTGCCTCTTTGACTCGAATGTGAATTAAAGAGGAGATTTTCCCCAAAAAGGCTTCATATTTTCCTTAAAACATCAAACTATTCATTATGGTGAATCCACATTAATTCAATCTGTTGGAAAATACCACTGTTTATTGGTTACATTTGCAATGCCTCACTACTTCTAAATATGTCGTCTATGAAAAATCGAGTTGCATTTCCAGACTGTAGAACCAGTAACTAGCTGATGATATTCTAAAATACTATGAAAAAAAAAATGTCAGTGCTGGAAAGTGTTTGACTGCCACACGTGCCAGGCAGCAGTGCTTTACCCTTAATGACAAGCCCTGTCTAGGAGAGAAATAATAATGGAATGTGGCAACTGAATTAAAATCAAAAAATACGAAAGCATTCAGCAGGGAAATGAGAGCAGAAGAATGTGTCCTGACTTCTAATCTCTTCTCTAAATTATTTCATTGTCCAATTACTATGCCTAATATTATATAATATATATGATATATATTATAATATAATGTCTCTGAACTAAGGAGCCTGCACACCAGGCTAAGTACTATGTTTCTTGCTGTTCTCTCTTTTCCCTCAGAAACACTGTGTTCTTGGCCTACATAATGATCTGTCTCCAAAAAGAAGGGTAATTGGTGTTGCGTCCAACCTTGGTTTGCAGTGGTGGATAATCTAATAACTGGGACATTCTCCTGGGAAATGGGAACTGTGGGATACATATGCCTCCGATCTAAGAATTCATTGAATCTTCATCTCCAATTTCCTGGAAAAATGATCTATCAACTAGACTATGGTATTAAAAAGAGGCATCCTCAAGTCCTGGCATTCCCAACACCACTAATGTTTTAATAGAAAGACATGTCATTCCAGGAAATAAAGGTGTAGCTATTAACAGGGCTGAGATCTTAAAGCAGAGAAACGCCGACTGAAAAACAATATTTTCTACATTTTCAACAGGAATAGCAGTCAGCCCCTAGAATATCTAAACAAGAATTGTAGTGGATTTCCCATTAATGGAAGCTTTAAAATTGTCATTGCATGTTTTTGTAAAAAACATGCTCCGGGTCAATCACAGCTATTGAGATTTGAAGCAATAATTAATTCAGGGAAGTCTCATGACCTGTCAGACAAGATGATCACAATGGTCACTTCTGGTTTTAAAATCTATGGAGTTCCTGGATTCTGTGCTGTGAATGCCAATGAGACTGCCAATTAGTGTGCCTATTTTTTTTGATGTGAACACATGTTCTCTGGGAGCTAGGCTGAGACTACCAAATTAATTTTTAAATCATTAAAATGGTTCATTCCCTGAATAATGATTGTCACAAAGCATAACAGAATGTAAAGGAGAAAGCATCTATTTTGAAGCAAAAAAGTAAGAATAAAGAAATAATATTACATAGCTTTATTGCCATCTCATTCTTTCCCATCACTGAATGCCATATGTAAAGCACCTAATTTAATCTTTCATTTCATTGTTACTTTTTATTCCTTAGAGTAGAAGGAACATTACTAAAGCAGTGCTTGATGGGGAGGGTTTTAATGCCAAAGCTGAGGACTAAATTTCTAAGTAGTGGCAGATCTCTGATCTCTTGGGAGAAACGATGTCTATTCAAAAGGCAAAGTCAAGTATGAATAGTTAATCATCTGTAGTCTTGTTTTTTTTTTTGGTCATTTTAAATGCATGGTATGTTCTTGCTTTCACTAAAATTCATGGACCCATGATTGTTTATAAATTAATGGCAAGTCTGTCATTTAAATAACAAGGCATGAAATACAACTATATGTTTGTATTTAAAGGAGATGAAAAGTGGAAATAGGCTTCCATTATCTGGAGACTTTACATATTAATTAGCATGACTGTTTAGAAATGTATTCAGTGACAATATGTCTCCAGTGAGGCAAGCATGACTTGTCAGCAATCAGTGAAGGTAGCATCAGGCGTGGCACAGGAATATCAGCTTTTGCTGTACATTTGTTTTTATCTTAGATATATCAGAGAATGCTGGTCTATTTGGTACCAGGAGTGGTTCCTAGCAGAATTTCCACCACTGTGGAGTGCAATGGAGTTTCTTGTAAAACCTCCTGAGATGCTAAGGTGAAAGGTCTATCATATGCAAATATGAAATAAAGTTAATACCGGATTTTTTTGTTTTGTTTTTGTTTTTTTTTTTTCAGTTGCAAGGTAGCAGCATTCTTACAAAATCTGATTTTATAGTCCTTTCTTTTATTGTTGATTCTATTTAATTCTTTCTGTCTCTGGGTTCAGTATCCTATAAACAGCAGCGAGGACAGAGTGATTTCTTTTAGTAGGAAGGCCATTTTAAGCAGGAATCTGGGTTTTCTGGTTTTGGTGGCAGTCTGTACACTCACATGACACCTTGCAGAGTTGCTTTTTCTGCTTATTTGTAAATATGTGCTGTCTCCTAAGACTCAGTCACTGTAATGCAATCACTCCTCACAAAGTCTATTGTTATTGTGTAACAAAAGAAATGAGGAACACTTGTTATTGTCTTGTCTTGCAGTTGGGGAACTTCAGCAGGCAATCCACTGCTCCCCAGTCAAAGTCTGTTTCAGTCTAGAGTATTAAAATTGAATTTGCAGTTACTGAGTAAGAAAAGCATTCCTATTATTTTTAAAATTATGTGCCCCCACCTTAGAACACTGGAACCATTCACTTTTATTTTATTTTGAAGTGGTTTCTGAGGGACCTGTAGGAATGAGAGTGCTATTTACCAAAATTTGAACTGAGAGTAGGGAAGCAAAACACCATGATTCCAGTCACAGGAGTTTCAAACAGACCACTGGCATCTTCTCTTCGCTCTGTACTGCACTCTAAAAATGCCTGGGAGGAGTAGGCCATCCCTCTGGATACTGCTGGACTGGCCCTTAGTAATAATCTCTGTTACCCTAAGGCTGCAGAGTAACTGCAAGCTATTGATCTCACTTCAGGACTCCTTATGTCAAATTCTATTGCATGTCTTGGGTGGACTATCTAAACCAAAGCTTCTCAGCAATTTTCCCTAGGCTAGCAGAACTGTCTTGAGAGTGGAAAAAATGAAATGACATTGTACACCATTACTGCAAGGTGTTTCATTTTCAATTGAATTTAAAAAGAAATCATTTAAATGTCCACTTGTTACTTGTATTATCCATAACTGTATTTTCTTGCTCATATGATCAGGGAATGTGTAGAGGAATTTTGCTTTGTTTTCATGTTATGTTTGCTGATGACTTTCTTGTATCTTTTAAAGCACCAATGGTCCATGAACTGCCCTGAGAAGCATTTATTAATATGACCATAATTTTTTTTTCATTCATGAAGAATGCAAGTCCCTCATCAGTGAATAAAAAACTGGAAGGCTCTGGTAACTAGATCTTTCGTTTCACTGAAGTAGCAGCTAATCCACTGCCAGTTCATATAGCTACACAAGAATGTTGTTTATTCAGGGGAGTCATTAGATGTTAGAGCAATTCATTGGTCCTTCCCCCTTTTTTTTCTGGACTATGATGACAGGGAAAAAAGAAAGGGCTAAAGTATCTTCGTTGCAATCAACAGAGCATCCTTAAGAACAGACTTGGCATAGTTAGTTAAAATCGGCTCCTGGAATTTTTATGGACATTTTTTCTTACATTACTATGTCATTTGCTAGGTAAGATTTCTCACATTCCTGTCTGAAACAGAGAAGTGAGCCTTACTGGGGATCTTAGTTCCCCCTGTAGACAATAAGATGTGATCCTGTGGTCAGGTAGTTTTCAACCAGAATAATCTCATAGATATGGACAATTTTTGATCAATCATCTATTCCCTAATAACCTGTTCTTTAACAATTAAACTTTTGTTTTGGTTATTGTTGTTGTGTTTTTTCTTTTCTTTTTCTTTTTTTTTTTCTTTTGTACAATGCTGTGTTGTTCTCTATGCCTCTCTGAAACTGTAAAACTTTTGTTCTATATGATAGTGCTTTGGGGATTACATCTATCATCCCATTTGCTCATCTATCTCAAAATGATCCAGCATAGGTACCATTGTGCTTGGCCTCATTTTCCAAGGTGTGAAATCACTTATTGACCTATAGATTTTAATTTTTCATAGAAACACAGAATAACTTATGTTAGACAGGTCCTCTTGTGGTCTTCCGGTCCAGCTTTCTACTGAAAGTGAGGAAGACATCAAATTCAAGACAGGATGCTCAAGGCCTTGTCTGGAACAATCATGAAAAACTCAAGGATGGAAACTCCACAGATTCTCTGGCCAGCTTACTTCAGTGCTTGACTGCTCTTGTCATGAAAACTTTGTCCACTTGAAGTTTTCCTCATCACAGCTTGTGACTGTTGCTTCTTGATCTTTCACTGTGCTCTTCTGAGAAGAGACTGGCTCTGTTTTCTTCATGTTATGGCAAATTGGAGGCTGATGTGTTGCATGAGTGCTTTAATTTTTGCTGTTTCTCACTTCAAGTTGACACCTATAGTGCTCTCTCTGCCTTTTTCTTTTTCTTTGCAGTAAGAAACTACAGAAAGAACACATGTAAGACTCCTAATTTGCTCTAATTTGCTTTCAAGATTACCTTCATGGGTTTTATGGATTTCACTAATTTATTATGAAATAATTTTCAGATAATTTAAACTATATTCATCAAAAATAAATGAACATAGTGGATTTTATGATGCATTAGCATGTTGTCATTTGCTTGTTCACTTAGCAATTTGCAAAATGTAGTAATTCCCAAAAGGCCTTCTAGTTTTCATTAGTTCAAAATAGCAAGGTAAGACTGTTGCATTATTTGTTTGTTAAAATATTCAAAGCCTAAATCTACCATTACCTTTACCTAGACATCTCCAAAGTGCTTTATGATTAAACACACTAACAAAATAACAACAGAAGTAGCTTAATGGTATAGGTTACCAAAGATAAGACATAGAAAATTAGATGGAGTAGATGAAGGAAACCTTGGTAGGGATCATAATAAAATATTGGGGGAAAAATCGCTGAAATAACTCCTTTTCTCCAAGTAACAATGTATTGCTGGGAACTTTGTCTAACAAATGAACATTTTGTAGTGAACATGTGTTGATATACTTCATACATTTTATAGGAAAAAATATTACATCAATCTACTTTATGCATGTACATGCATACATATGAACGCATATAGGTGCTTGCATGAACGCTGACTTGCATAGCTGTAGGAATGCGTGTTCAAATGTATATAAAAAAATTAAAGTTTCCAGTATGGTCGGAGATTCACTTGTGCATGGATTCTGTGAGACACTTGGTATCAGTTAAAAGAATTATGAAAACTCCTTTCTCTTGCTCTCTTAGAGCAGAAGTGGCTTGACTGAAGAGCACTTTAAGAGGTGGTTTTATTAATGTTTTCCTGGAGTGGTGTTTGGTCTGTTTTCGAAGGATGGTTTTATTTTCTGTGTGGATCCTCCATCTCCATTTTAGCTGTTATTATTCCAAGCGGTGAACAGCACATTTGTGCTTCCTTTTCCTTCAGGGAAACATTTTGGGGTCTGAATGCCATTTCTGTAATAATTTCAATCCTTGAGATAACTTATGACAGTCTGGTTTCAAATCTACATTTTGCAACTAACCCAAATGCTTGGTTTTTTTTTTTTTTGTCTTAAGAGTATATAGTATAACACTAACATACTTCTGTCCGAGTTGGCTAGGTTAGTCGGTAATACTTAAAATAAGAGCACATATTTGTCTATTTGCAGCAGTAAAAGGAACATCTTATGGTATAATATGTAATTGCTCTTTGGCAACACCTGGTAAATAATGGCAAAATTTAGGTGCAAAATATCATCCTAACCACTAAATAAGAAAATTATTGTTACCCACAAATAAAAATACAGAAGTACCTTTAGTCTGAACAAACGCATGAACCCCACTGCCTGCGTAAGAGATTGTGAAGAGAGATCACTTACACTATACTTATATATTCTACCCCTCACAAACTTTTTCACATTGTGACCAGCTGGTAATTTTCTAAGCAATCACTTTTCACCGTCGTAAACTAAGCAGTCCTGTGGCTGCTGGGAGAAGAAGCCAGCAATAAGGGCATTGTAGTGAATTCAGCCATTTTATGAACATAAATGTTGACATTGCCACAGAAACTTCTTTTTTTTTTTTTTTTTCTTTCCCAAGGGGTCTAGAAAAAGGACATGAATTGCTCTGCTGCGCTATCAATGCTGGTGGCTTAAATTATACTTATGTAAAAGAAAAAGAAAATGCAAAGTAGGAAGATCTCTCTGGTAGTTAAAACTAGAAAGACACTGAGCCCTACTTTGACCCTGTTCTTCGTATGTCATTAACAATGGACTAAAAATTTGCCCTGTAAGATCTCTCTGTAAAATGCTTATAATTCTGTCCCCCTCTACTCGTCTCTAGAGACAGCAGACTCTTCTAGGCAAGTGCTGTGTGTTTTACCACTTGCTAAAATACAGGCCACACTCAAATACAAATTGAAGTAATAATTAGGGAGGACAATGCATTTCCTGCTTGTTTCTGGTGCACACAAATCCGCACATCTGAATACAATTGGACTACTTGAGGGATTATTTTTCTACTCAGAAGCAGCAAAAGCTGCCCTAAGCAGAGAAGACAATGCATTTCTGATTAGGAGATCTCTGTCAGGGTGCAGTAGGTTAATTTAATAGCACCCACCTCCAGCACATTAGTTTTAATCTGGGATGCATGAAGAAGACGTGCTGATGACAATTAAATGTTTATAACAGCATTTACAGCCCCCAAGTAAATATGAGTATCTAAAATCAGCAAATAAATACATGCCATAAACCCACTTTCTCACATCAATAAAATGCAGAAGTTTTAGGTTCCACAAGCAGTCCTGGCTCACAAGATAGCCACTTGTAGCTTGAAATAAAATTGCAGCAACATTGTAGGTGAATCATTACGTTTAGATAACAGAAATATTCCCCTTGCTGTATTTGCAATATTCTATCACAGCACTGGCTTGTAATGCTCTCAGAAGCCACCAATTACCCTGACCTCTCCTTACCCCCACTCCAACCCCAACATGACAGCATAACCTGATAAAAGCTAATTTGGGTTTATCTTTTGCATCTGTGTCTTCTCAGTGGCGCTGGCAGCAATGTACTCGCACGCATTGCTGATGTGTCTTGGCTCAGCAGTCCTTACCTGGAGAATACGATGGTCCACCACCTCTCCCTGACTGAGGGAGCCCCACTGTGATCCCCAGTCTCTCATAGCATGTTCCAGTACCCTTCCTGTCCTTCTGCAAACTCCTGTTTGCAAATGCAAGAGCTACTTAACAGGACTTAGATGCAAAGAAAGGGGATGGAAAAGCTAGTGGGAAAGTCTCATGGTGCTCATAGTTTCTTCGGATGGTGCAGTTTCAGATTTTTTTGTGTTGCGTGCTGTATTATCTGCAATTGCTAAGGTATCTTTCAGTGATGGCCTCATCGCTGTGAGGTGGATAGGGGAGAGTGGAAACTCCCTGTGAATGATCCGAATGTGTCCTTGCTTTCTTTAAAGTGAACTTTCAATTTTCCTGTCGGCTGTCACAAGATAAAGAGACAGATAGACTAACTAGAATGCCATTCAGATCTTGCATTATTTTGTCCTCTGAGACTCCTTCTATAAGAGGAACAATTGATTTCTGTTACAGTGTGGCCAGGCAAACCAGTAGCAATGTGCTTACGATTCTCTCCCATGGCTACAGCTCTTCAGAAATGAATAACTAGCCCAAATACACTCTTCTGGGGGAAGACTAAAATTCAGGTGAGGGTGATTTTTCTACCTTAGGGTGGGGGAGTGTAGTATATGTAACAGAGACAGTTAAAATATGAGCAAAGTGTTTCCAGCTTCTATGATCCTAGAGGGCCTTTGCAAATGCTGTTTATGATGATATTTACAAGAGGAATAGTTTTTGCTGTTTCTTATGTAGCACAGATCTTCATTATTGGTAGTTGAGCTGGATGAAGTGGCAAGTCTGAGACCTCTGAGGCTTCTCAAGTAGAAGAACTAGGAGGTCTTGCATTGCAATTTCCTCCTGGACTGCCAGGTATCTCCCCTTTGGGAGTGTGCATAGCTGCATGCTGAGAGAACTGGCTTTCACATAGTAACGTGGAGCAGGAGTGTGGAAATCCCTAAATGCGCTTGGGTCAGCAGGGCTAACGTCAGAAGGAGAATGCCTTAGAGAATACTCATGAAGTGAAGACATCTCTCCTGTACCAAACCGATTTAAAAATTGTTTAACAAAGAAAACAAAGCTGGGATAATTTGATCAGCGGGCAAAAGGTCCCACCCATCCCTAGTGGGGAAAGTGATCTCTAATTATCTCTCTTTCATGTTGTACATGAATCCAGTGGTCTAAATTTGTCTGCTAATGGACCACATTTCACTGCTCAGATGAGCAAATTTCTTGAGAGACCTGTTGGAGTAGAATGAATATATCCTGCTGGTCAAAATCCAGATTTCCTTTGCCATTTAATCTTGGAGATACTGCTTGGTACTTAGCTCTGCACTTAGAAAAAAAATGAGGAGAGAAGCTGTTTTGTAAGGTGTGATAACCCTTATGCCTCTTGTTAAACAGCTTGGGATTGCTGAATAGCTGGATTGCTTTCAAAAATAAAGAAAAGGTTTCAGATTGAGAGGGTTTTTTATGCCTTCTTATAAGATGTTTTTATAAAAACTTTTCTTATTCCTGTGGAAGCCAATGGTGATTTTCTTTGGAGTGGGTTTAGGTCCTTTGTATTTGCAAAACTTAGATGCACTTTCAGCCCAGAACAGACAGGCAAACAATTCAGTATTTGTCCAGAGTATGAAGAGAGCACTGAAGTCAAAATATCATTTTCGGTATAGAATGGGAGTTCTGTAGTACTGCCACACATGACTCTCTTTGCTCAAAGGCAATGAACTCAACAAGTCTGCAGTGCTTTAGGAAATGAGACCAATTTGTAAAACTTGCTGTGAAAGTACTTATCAAAATTTTAGAAATTATTTATTGCTTTGAATTATGTAGAGCTTATTTACTGTCTCAACAAGGAAAGGAGAGCATCTATTTCTCTGTAAAACGATTATTACTGTTTCTAAGAAGGCTTATAGCTCTGGTGCAGTGCAAGGCTATTTACCTTTTACAGCATCAAGTTTTTGTCTTATCACGTAGCCTTTGTTCATGTGGGTAATGCTTCCCAGAAGAATATTTGTCTTTCATTAAGTAGGACTAGATGAGAAGGGAAGTAATTAAGAGTGGCATTTTGATGGGGCAGACTTCCTGGCACCACCCAGGTGGGAAAAGATTGAAAAGCACCCCACAAGTGAGAGGTCCAGGTAGCTGACTGAGGCCCTCATAGCTAGGCTGAAAAAGCCTGTGGTTATCAGCTTGGGAAGGGAAGAAGTTGAGGGTTTATGCTCATTGTTAAAACATAGGAAATTCTTCACATGGGAGACTGCTCTTCTGTTTTGCCTGGGAAGTGGCAGATACCTGTGAATCGCTGGTGAGAAGGAAGGGGATGCACTGCTAGCCCGATTGGTTTGGTAGATGTTAGACATGCTTTGCACTTTCTCTTTAAACAAATCGAAATACTGTGGAAGAGGACTGACAACCTCTACACACAAAGCAGGGGTTATATATGCCTTGGGCAGGGATTAGGTCCAAGATGCTGCTGGATTGCCATCAAAGGTGCCATCCTAAGAGGGTCTCTGATGTGGTATGCAGGCAATTCTCTGGCTTTCTAACCATGTCTTCTTTAAGGGCATTTGCCTTTTAACACAAAGAGTTTTCACAAAGAATAGACCGAGATTTCTCTGTCAGCAAATGAATTATGTTTTGATGTGAAAAAATACATTTTACTTTTTATGTTCTTTTATTCTAGACTTATTTCTCATATATTTCATATGTTGAAGCACTAGATCAAAAGCAGATTTGTATAAGTCAAATTGACTTTTCTTATGATCATATTCTCTTACAATCTTTCCTGTGTATTCATAGGTATCCTTTTCAAAACATTTTAATCTGTTTTTGAATATTGTATATTTTATTGGATGGAAAATGGAAATTATTAATGATTATAGATACCTCCAGGAAAACATCACAAATATTTTTCTTAATTCCAGGCCTGTCCTGTAGACATATCATCTCACTATTTCATCACAGGGGAGCATGTGAATGAAAACACTAGAACTATATTTGATGCTGTAAACAACAGGCAATTAGTCACAAAAGCTGGGGAACTCTTGAAAAGCAAAATGTTTTCATTCACATGCTCCCCTGTGATGAAACAGTGAAATGACTGTCATCAGAGGGAATTACGGCTTCACCTGGGTAATCAGCAGCAGAAGAGACAGATGAAATTCTGAGAAGCAAAGATGTTGCTTCTTGTATCAATGTGCCAAAATTGGAGAAAGATGAAATACAGCCCATTTGGCAAAGCTCCTTCTAACCTGAGTGTTTTTCAAAGTTTTCTGTGAGCATTCAGCTGTTTCAGAACAGGTGCATTCATTTCATAAAAGCTTTATTGAATCTGACTCAGATTTTTAACAAATCTGATGATTGTCAGCTCTTCAGAGATTCCCTGAAGTGGATTTTGTTCCCCTAAGTCAAGACTTTATTTCCCAAAGACTTCTTAATCAATGTTTCACTTCAAATTTTTTTAATAATTTGCAGCTTGCTGTAGGGTACCTTGAATAAACAAACAAAACTGTAAAGAATATTCTTTTAATTCCAGTTTTCATATCATATGATTAGATGGAAAGTTAATAAGCAGACAAGCTTAAGAATTAGTTGACTATATTCTATTTCCACAGTGAATAAAAATAGAGAGGGATAACTTGTTAATTCTACAATCTCCTGTCTGCCTGGTTTTCCTCTACTCCATGTTGTGGATAAATATCATTGCCTTGCCTTGCCTAGTGCTAAAATCCTTTATGCCTTTTACACCTTTCATCTCTCCACCCCCTCTTCTGCTAGTACCATCAAATTCCAGCTCTCCAGATACCATGTGTTGATTAATGTTGTCCTTTTTCCAAGACTGTCTTCTATAGTGGTGCCTTTTTGCCCGAGTAGTGTGGGGTTTCTTCCTTTCTTGCAGGCTTGATGCTGTTGGTTCGAGAATGGGAGCTGCATCTGGATGAGTCTTCAAACTCTACAAATGCTCCATTGTCTCATGTCATCTGCAAATACCTCTCTGCATCCTCTCTAGTTAACTTTCTTTCCCTCCTTTCCATGATAACCGTGAAGGTATTATGTGCTGCATGCACAGGTTGTATAAGCACGGAGAGGAGGGCTCGTGCTGGGATGGATGGGGTGCAGGCTCTCCTTGTGCCGGAGTTCTTCTAGCTGTTGCTCTCTCACTAGGGGCACCAGCCTTCACACTAACCTGCAGCTTTGCACAACTTCTACAAGTGGCCCCTTCTTACTCAAATCACAAAGCATTTTGTGGCAACATTAAAAGGAGAAAATGCTCGATGAGAGACACGATTACTTGGAGCAATGATATTTGTATTTGGTATTTAAATGCTTGTCTTCTTATGTTCAGGAACCAGTTTAAACTCTGTCTTCCTGATAGCAGTGATTTGTGTATGGAATATTTTAAGATAAATTATCTAGGACTACCGGGGGTCCTTAAAATAATAGCAGTTTTTTTATTCTAGGTTGCAAGACTTCTTGTTAAAATAATCATTATCATAGTTTGTATTAACCTGAGACCTTGCAAATTATCTTATCAGAGATGGAATTGAAGCTACTTCCTCCTTAGCCAAATTGAGCTTTTTAAGGAAGCCTCCTTACCTCTGCATTTAGGTACTCTCTCAGGTGACAGAATTGCCTCCAGAAGCAGCTGAATATCTTGTATCGATACCAAATTGTCAAGTGCCCACATACTTTTATGATGTGTCTGACTTCCTCCCCTCTCTGTACATAAATCTCTATAGATCACTGAATATGCTAGTGGACAGTTAGAAGTGCGTGTTATTTTGCAGGCAGAATTGGCACAAATACGGAGAAGTCAAGCAAGCACAGAAAGGTTCCCCATCTATCCTTTTTTTTTTTTCTTTTCAAAACCTATGTGATATATAGTAAATTTTGTGAATGGAACTATAGCCCAATGGAGAGGCATGAGGCATGATCCGCATGAGGCATCAATGTAATTTTTACTGGCAGGAGAAGAATTTGATCATTAAGTGATATGCCAGCCATATGACAACACTTAAACAGTTGCTGTCAATCACCTGCTATGTGTCAGCACCTTTACTTATCCTTTCAGGTCATATATCCATTTACATTATCATCATCTGAACAAGAGAACAGCATTGATGAAAATAAAAGCCAATGCCAGTAACTAAGTGAAAGGAAAAAAGAGATATTTTACACTGTAGCATAAACATGGCATAGTAGGGGTTTCTGATATCATTTACAGGAGAAGCCAGTTAGGCCCCAAAAAAATGGAAATGTGTTCTGAAATTTAGATTGGATACAGTAAGAAACAGGAGAGATGGATGTGGACTAGAACTTGAGGCATCACTGCTTCGCTGTTCTAGCTTACACAGTCTAATATCCTTATCCATAGAGATATCCTTCCAAGCCATTTGCTTGATTTTCAACTGCAGTCCCAATTCAGCAAAGCACTTAAACATATGCATAATTTTAAGTAAGTATTGTTAAGGGATTAGAAAGCAATTACAGCTTGTCAGACCTCCTCAGACATGGTCAAATCCCTTTTCTTCATCACAGTCTTCTAAAAATATCTGCATCTAAACAGCGGAAAGCTTCACAACTGGTAGAGCCTCGTTTTGTTCCTGGTGAGACCTGGCTATGCACCAATCCCTATCCCCCACAAACATTTCTTTCCTCAGGAAGGACACGTAGATCTAAAGAAGAGATGGTAGCCACAGCACACTTAGAATAATCATGACACCAGAGCCTTTAAGAAGTGCACTTGAACTTAGTCAGACCTCTGGGCAGCACGGGCTAAAAGAGAATACTTCCAGAAGTATATTACCTGATTCTTCTTTTCCTTCTCTTCCTCAACAAAATGGAAGAATTCCTTTTACATATAACAGAGAATACTAAGTGATATATCTTGAAAGGCAGCCTTAGGTGACAATGTTGACTTTTTTGTTTGTGTTGAGAAGAGCAATGGGGACAAGGCAACTACCTACTAGAAACGACCTCCCTCTCTAATCTTTTTCCAGATATTTCTTAGATCTGTCACACTGAGTTCACATACCCAGAGGGCTTTTTTTTTTTTTTTTTTCCTTCCCTGGTCTGCAGATGTGTTTTGTACTAAAAAAAAAAAAAAAAAAAAAAAGTGAAATCTCATTCTTGTATGCCCTATGAGTGTGTTGCTATACATTGCTCCTTAAGAAGGTGAGGGTGCTGGTCCACACGAAAATATCTGTGGAACAGACTGAAATGTGATTGAAATTCTTGAGTGGCTTTATGAATTACTTCTTAAAATGTTAGTCAAAGGCTTCAGCAGAGCCATCCTTTATTCACACAGGAGTTAGGTAGCTAAAATTGCCTACCAGTGGACCGCTGAGTAGTTGGAAAATGCTGTGGCCTTAGTTATTATTTTATTAGTTTATGGTCTAAAAAATATAGCGAGTGAATTGCACAAACCCATTCACAATCTCTACTGAACAACCAATTGAATCGTAGGAATAAAGCTGCCTGTTACAAATGAGGGAAGGTCCTTTGACTCACTCAGGCTCATGAGTCCTATTTAGTATTGCCCTCATTCAGCACTGAGCAGATAGACGTAGAATTTCGCAACCAGAATTTCATTCCCCAGACCGCACCTTACAACTCAGTTTATCCTCTTCAGTTTTCCTCAGAAAACACAGAGGGGAAAAATGCAACAGGAACTTTCTACTTTAAAGATCTATTTCTCAGCCACATATATTCTTTTGAGGTTTTCAGACTTGTTACTGTGATGCTGACAATGGTAACCTGAGGTTTTTTATTATGTGTAGCTAGAAGCACAAACAGAATATTCAGGTAATGCTAGCAGGATGCTGCACGAAGAACTAATTATATATTTAATTGCGTTGAAAATTTGATATATGTTAACATTTTTATGTATTCTTGGGTGAAGCATCACCAACCAGCTGGCTACTTTCTGGGAGAGACTGAGGCTTCAGCTGGAAAGGAAGCTTGGGGAGTCTGGTAACTTGCTTGGTGAAGGGCTGCTTCTCTGCTCGGAGCAGAATCCACTTGCACTGCAGGGGCTGCACAGGTAGAAGAGGCAATACAAATCAGGAGATGCCAGTTGCTTAGAGATGGCACTAGCAGGCAGGTGTTACTGCTGGGACTTGGGATTTTGCAACGCTCTGCGTGTTGCTCCATCCAGGAAGGGATATAGACTGGGGTGAGGAAAGGGAAGATCCTGTTCAGGCAGAAGTGCTGTGTGCAGTGAACCAAAGTGCTCAGTTGTTGTCTGTGATGAAGCTTTCCCTGATATCAAAGGGAGACAAGATAGACAAGGAAATATGTGGCTGAACACTGCAATCTCATTCTCACTTCTAGGTTCACTTGTTTCTTGAAATCTGTACCTTGTGATAAGGAGTTCCAGCAGAAACTAACAGGTGAGACCAACAACTAAATCACAGAGCAATGTGAAAAAACTTGAGTTTCTAAGTAAAAATAAGTGTTCGGTAAATCTTGTGTGCAGTGAGTCTGCCCTCCAGCAAGTCCACTCTGGCTGGCATCAATCAATCTGGCTCTCTGGCTATTCCAAAGGCAACGGAGCTGCTACTGACTCTTGGGTAATTTATTAAATCTTAAGTTTTTGTATTCAGCTGAAAGATGTGGTGAACTTAAGGAACTAGCAAGAAGCATGTTCTAAGATGTGTATTATTTACAGCTCCAGGTACATCAGTGGGCCACTATACTTCCACATCTTGGCTTTTATAACATGATTCCTAACTAACAGTCTACTAATTTTAAGAGTTAAAGCCAAGATTTTCAATTGGAGTTGCCTGAACTGAAGCATTAAGAGAGGACTCTCTGCCTCAGCAGTTTCTAATTTTCTGTTTTTTTTTTAATCTTATTAACAGCAAAGAGCAAGAAACTGTATTTGAAACAGAAAGGACAGCTATGTCATTAGAATGTAATGGCTGTACTAGAGCAAACTAAAGGTCTATCTGCTCCCTATCCTGCCTTAACACTAAACACATGCTTAGAGAAGAGTAAGCAGTCAAGCATGTAAAATGCTTCCTCCTAATATGTAAAATGGTTCTTCCAGCTTCCATCCATTTTTGGAACTGGAAATTTCCCAGGAAGATACTGTCCTCTTTCTCCTTTGTTGTGCTTTTTTAGATTGCAAGACCCCTAGGCTGCTTTCCACAACTGCTCTATTCAGTTGCCAGCACTGTGGTGACACACGCGTGTTCACTAAACATATGTGTGTGTGTGGGGGGATGTGAGTGGAGATGGGGTATATGCATTGGAAAAAAGTACTGGTTTCACTTACCCTGACAGGAAACCTGTAGAACATCACAGAGCTGGTGGAGTGGCACTGCTCAAAGCAGAACAAAAGAAGAGAAAGCTTTTTTCAGCTCAGTCTGTTTTTCTTTTCTTTTTTCTTTTTTTTTTTTTCCTCCCTGAAAAAAAATAACAAAGGATCTTTACCCTGCCCCAGTCCTGATTTACCCTTATAAAATATCAATAATTGTTCTGCCCACTTGCTTGTCTCCACTTATCTCTTTCTTTTTTTCCTCTGAGGTCTTTAGAAAACTCATTTAATGTGCAGTAAGTAAGGGGAAGAAAGGATTTCTGTGAGGAAAAAAAAAAAAAGAAAAGCTGTAGGTATTTTGATAGGAATCTTCTTTCCTGCCCTTGATACATTACTGATCCTCAGAAGGAGAGAGGTCTGGGACGAACTGTTATGTTGTGTAGCAAACATGGCTTTAGTCACTTTGTCAGTGCATTATTTCATGCTGCTTCTCTTTCTGCTTAAGCTTAATTTCTTTCTGACTTTCAGCTCTTTGTCAGGCTGAAAACTTCTCACTGACTATGAGCAGGACTCCAGCTTAACCTTGTGTGAAAGAGCTGCTCAGAAAGGTTTCAGCGTAACAGTCCTGCTGCCGCTGCCTTCCTGAGGCCAGGTGCTCTTTCCAAACTTCCCTGCCTTTCTTCCCCATTCTGTCAGTCTGCCTGGTCTTTCATGATGCCTTAAACCTAACTGCCCCTTGCCCCACCAGGTGCTCACCAACATGGAGCACACTTGTACCGGATGGGCTCGGGATTCGGCAATAAGGACACATTTAACAGAGTAACTTATTAACACTGACACCTTTAATTAAGCAACATTAATACAAGTACAAACAAATGTGAAACATTTGTGAATAATACTTGCCAGCAGGACTATGAGACCACGCATCTCTCCAAGATAGCTGACGGAAGGGGCTGGCAGGCTCTCAATCATAGCGGGCGTCCCCGCGGGAGACATTGGTGGCCGTGATGTTGAAAGTCTCCGTCCCACCTGAGTCAGCCCCCTCGTTTTATTCCTGGGGCGTCCTGTCACTTAGGGCCAGTATGTGCCAGGAGGCCACCCAGGGGCGGGCAAATCTCCGCCTTTCTGTTATACAATCCTTCTAAGACTGCGCGTGCGCACATTCCAGAAGGGGGTCTCATTCCTCAATTTGGTGGTCCTGCCTTCCTCATCTTTCTCATCCTCACAGTGACTTTAGCCTTCAAACTTCCTTAGACAGCGGTTTGTAGCTAGGCTGGCCGCGAACCAGCCTAAACAGCAATTCTTGTTTCTTCTAAGCTAACTACTTTGTTCGTTTAGATAACATGTAACTACTATGAGCTCTCCGTGCTTCTTCAGACATCTGGGCATTACAAGCTTCTTTTGCTAGCGGCCTCTGCTGAGCATTATCAAAATTAAGTATTTCTCCCTCCAAGGTCTGAATTCTGTTTTGCACAATAATTCTTTATGACTCTACAGATCATAAAAATTTCCGTCTCCAATACAGCGCTCACCCAACATATCCATCTACCGCAGTCTCTGTACTCTTTCCTATAGCCTCACTGCCATGAGCCCTGTCCAAGTATGTGCGTGTGTACAACCACGCAGGAGGAGCTACCTTGATCCTTGCAACACACAAAGAAACAAGATAATGGGAAAGACACATCACTGGCAAGCCAGGCTTCTTCTCTCAGGTGCTCTGGAGCTATCAGAGAAATTTCTAAAAAATACTGGGAGGGAAGAGAGTATTTCTATTAGTCCTACCACAGGGTCAGTAAATACATCAGCAGACCAAGAGTTACCTGGCAGAAAGTCATGAACATTAATATTGAATTTTGAATGTCTTGGTATTTGAAATCCAAATGTCAGAGTTTGTGGAAAACATTTTGCTATTGACGTAGGCATTGACTGGACATCCGCAAGCCAAATATTCCCCTTCATAAAATAAACATGTTGTGGCAGTCAGTTTAGACAAAGGCAAAGAAAATGGTGCTAACATGTGAATGCTTGCTGTTAAGGTGCTCTGTGTATTTTAAGGCATAGTTTCAATGGGATTTTAGCAGAAAAGATCATTTAAGGAGCAAAAACATACCCTAGAGGTAAAGATGCTAACAGGTGGCTAATGAATCAAGATAATGCAACTCATTTCACATGAATGAAAATGCAGAGCCCATGAGGTGCAGTATAATTTTTTTTTTTTATTTTAATGCAATTTTAAATACTCCCCTAAAAATTTCTGGCTGTAACTTCTTTTTATATTTTTTTTATTTGTCTTTTACTTAAGCAGTTTTAATTTCTTTCTACTGATTATCATGAGAAGCTGCATAAAATGTTTTTGGATGCAAAGCCTCAGGTTCCTCTATCAGCCTCAGAACAGTGTGTGGGATGTAAATGCACAGATCCTATTATGTTAAGAAGATTTGAACATATATCTCTTTTGCACTGCTTAGAAAAGGCTCTTTTCTGGCTTCTCTCTATCAGGTTCTTGTCAGGTGCTTGACTCTGCTGGAGGACATTAAGAGAGTCTTGCTTCACAGGTATTTTGCCATGAAACCAGATGTGACTCTAGCCTCAAGAGTGACTATGAATGTTGTCACTTTGCCACCGCTGCATAGGGTGAATTATACTATGTTCTACTTTTTGTGTTCTCTGAGTCATGTTTGCTTAGGGGAAACATCCCTCGCTTTTGTGTGGGTGCATGCTGAGGGCGCAAATCCACCTCTACGTGCATTTTTTAATACTACGAATGGCTCGGGAACAGTCTGTTTTCACAGTCAAGGGGCCAGAGGAGCAAGTCATGACATCTTAGAGGATTTGAGGTCTTCGTGACATTTCCTGCATCTGTTGACATTGGATTGTGGAGTGCAGAGTGTTAGTGGGGGACAGATCAGCCCCATTCGCTTCCACTGACTCCAACTGGGAGAAAGCCAGGGTCCAGTATCAGGGACGGGGGAAAAGGAAGAGAAGGAGAGAAGAGAGAGTGTTGTGAAGAAAAAAACACCCAGAACACAGAACAACAGTGATAATGTCCTGGGAAACCAAAGCAGGGTTCCAAGACATTCAACTGCTTAGTGGCTGTGGAAAAACAAATCATTAGTTTAGAGATTTTAATAGTGGAAAGAATGACAACTTAATACTCATATAATACAGCATCATTTTTTGTTACATTGTACTTTCAGCTGTCCACTTAACAACATTCTTCCTCCTAAATCCCTAGTCCCAAAAGCACAGCCTGCTCATTTACTAAGAGCAAAAGCATCTTCTAAATCCTGTAGGAAACAACAAAAAATGTCATGAGAGTTACTGAGCAAGTTGAAAGTAATACTTCACTGCTAGTATTTCCACTAATGAATAAAGTTACCAGGCAAATAGTTAATTAATTTTCTACCCGGACGGTGCATGCACTATGATGCTGTTGCTCACATATTGACTTTACTCTGTTCCTGGGAGTTTGAAGTCTGGGTCCCCAGTGAGAATGTTAGAAAGTGTCCTGGCAATTCTCTGCTTGAAATGATATAGATATAACGAGAAATGCGTGAGTGCCTTAAGAGATTGACTGATTTATTTTGCTCTGAGCAATGAATAATAATAGTGCTTTATTTCAAAGCCAGTAGTTAGCAGGAAATAATCTTCCTTTCTACAAACTAGTAGTTTTTTGAAAAGGTGATTATATAACTAGAGATATTGTTCCATAAGCCATTTTGTAATTAAATGTACTGTAAATGAAATTGGGTGAAAAGCAATTGAAGTTACTGTCTTATAGTCTGTGTTTCCTGCTCTAAAAGGGGAAACTTTCAATATGGCATGCACTTTCCCAGAAAGATTAGAAGCAGTTGTGGGGATGATTTATAGATTTAGAAAATTACTTGTAGCAGGTTACATTCTCTCTTTTAACATTTCTAATTTATTGTACATGGTTCAGTCAATTAAGGCTTTGTTTCTCGCAGTAAGCAGTGTTGCTATGGAAATTATATAGCATAGGAATAACTGGTTGCTGCACATCAGGTTTTTGGAAGACAGTTTAAGGAGTAAAATGATCCTTGTTTCACAGTGGGAATAAAAAGATAGTAAATTTGGTTGGTTCCCTATTTTCAGAAGGCTGCATCTAGGCTATAAAAATAATTACTGACTGAGATTTGGTATGAAATAACTTCTTTTATCAACTGGAAACCCAAGCAATTTCAAAATTTTTGTAAATATAGAGAAAGTAAATTGAATTTTAGGCAGATTTTTCTGACTGATATCAATGAAAATTGTTACTGAATAAAAAGTAGAGCACTGCAGGACAGTATTTGCCCAAGGTAGTGATTTTCGTAGACCTGACATTAAGAGTGTTAGCAATATGCCATTGCTACAAGGATACATAAGTGTCAAAGAGAATAAAAATTTCATATAATTTAAGTGGTAAACTCATCAAAATATGAAAGTATTCAGCTGCTGTATTTAATAAAATGAATAGTTTAGATTCTCTATATGAAGCTTCAGAAGCCTCTATAGATATGCAAGATTACAATGTAGATGAACAGAGGTACAACTGCTTTTGTCCGAGCTGAAAAATGTCTACAATGAAAGTAGCTAGTCACTGTGCTGTTTGTTTTGGACCCTTCTTTGGCATATTCAGAATGAGGAGCCCGGGACATGCTCCCTGTGATCAGTGAGTTGACAGCCATGTATCTAGGCATGGGTTTCTGCAGAGCTTTGTGATGGACTAATCTTTTCCTTAATCTTTGCTACTGCCATTAATAATGGAATTAAAGCAAAGCTGGGGATGTGTGAGACTCCCCCTTATCGTGTTCATCGGCTGATGATTATGGGAGGGTGCCTGACTGCAGCCTCAGGCAAGGGCAAGCGGGGCTGGCGGCTCCGCCAGCCCCCCTGCTCATGCTGAGCCCAGCAGAAGATGCAGAGCATTAGGGCCTTGAGCACTTCCTCTTCCCTCCCACCAAATTTTGGCAGTGGACTCGTTACCAGCCACACATTAGAAGTGTCTCATTTGGCTGATAGATGACCCATCTTAGCAGCAGCAGAGCCTGCAGCCATGAGAACTGCTGGTCTCCCTGCTCCAATAGCTGCTCCTTTGGATTGCTGCCAAGCTCATTTTTACTCGATTTCTTTCCTTTTTTCTTACAGGCCTGTCACCTCGGCTCCATAGGAAGGGAAAAGTAAAGGAGAAGGGGAAAAGGCACTGACAATCAAAAATGTAACCCATAAGCCGTGGTCATCCCCACTCCAATTGCCGGTAACTGTCTTATTATTTTATGTTTTTATTCTTATTATAATCATACCCAGTTAAGTAGATTTTGTAGATGTAGTTTGACATCTTACCTAAGTGACAACCAAAACTGCTAGTGCAAAGCAGTGAAAAGCTACAACAATGACTTTTTCTTATTTTTCCTTCCTCGTCTCGCCTCCCATCCCCTCTCCTTCCCCTTCTCCTCTTCCTTCCCCTTCTCCTCTTCCTTCCCCTTCTCCTCTTCCTTCCCTC
>VZSV01000022.1:1663605-1674599 GCA_013398735.1 Nothocercus julius
TTCCTTTCCTTTCCTTTCCTTTCCTTTCCTTTCCTTTCCTTTCCTTTCCTTTCCTTTCCTTTCCTTTCCTTTCCTTTCCTTTCCTTGATTTTTGTAGTCATGCTGAGGTTGTTTTTTCATTTGTGTAATTTACAGAATCAAAAATGGACACAGCTAAATTTGCTTTGATTTCACAGCCTCAGACAAAACAGAGCAGTAACATTACCCTGAAAACATAAGTGGCCACAGTAAATGTAGCTCTCTTGTGAACACAGTTGTCTGTTACTGCACTGAATGTAAGAAAATCCGATTATTTCTCAGGGTAAGATACTATAGCAACATCCTGGCCTCAATACTGTGCAATCCAAGGGTAATAGCTTAGATTGTTTTAGTTTATTGAACACACAAAAATTTGTGCAACCCAGAGGCTAAAACACACAGTTTAGCAGAACAAAAATACCCAGAATATGAAACCAGGATGAATGATGGAAATGAGGTCTTCTTCATTTGGGGAACTACAGTCTTCCGTAAACAAGAGTTGGTAAATTGTTGGAGGGGGTTGGTGGATAATAAAGGATAGGTTACAAAGGATAGGCTTTTTTGTTCTGGTGTGTTTCACTTGCTAAATACATTCCCCAGACAAAAATCTTTCACAACAGCACTTTGTGGAAGAGAAATGAACTGCTTCCTTCTAAATATTAGCTGCAGTGTAGTCTCGTCCTCTTGTGAACCAGCGCACTTACGATGTCTGCATTCAAAACCAGGAAGTCCTGATGAAAATCAGAGTCCTGCACTTCAGTGTCCTATTAATTGAATGTAATTAACTGTTCATTTCCAAAAGAAAAATTCATGCAATCTTTGTATCAGCCTATGTAAGCTTTTACTCATCAGTATATTTTCTTGCACATATCCAAAGAATTAGGATTGTTTCTGCAACAGGCAGTCTCTTTTAGGGAATGAATTTGATAGTTCCCATTCAGACTCCAAAGGAGATAAAGGAATGATTCCCACTGGTCTCTCTCAGTTCTTCATTGGGTGCTATTTAGACAGCCCAAATAGCAGACAGCACTTACTTCTTGTGTTTCCAATTGGCTTGGCACAAGTGACTTCCCTGCTCTGTGCTGGATTTAGAGCATCCGGAGCTGTCATTAAAAGCACCTGGATTTCTCTGTTAAAATAGCAGAGCAACTTGGGCAGTACTTACTCTGTCTGAATATGCCCCAGGATATGTATTGGAAACATGTAAGGTTCTTTTAAAAGACAAGTAAAACTATTCCTGTGAAGTGAGGGAAAGAAAAGGGATATTGTACAGCAGCTGTCCTGAAATATACCTGAGGATAATTGCAGTAAATAAAGATATTATATCTAAATCTTTTCTTTTTTTTTCTTTTCTTCTTTTTTTTTTTTTTTTACAGGAACATGATTGCTTCGCACATTAGATGTGTCACTGGGACATGACAGCCTTTCCTTATTTGAACATTCAACAGCAAATCTTTATTCACAACAACAACTGATGCATGACTCTAGATATTATGTTAGACAGCACAAAGTGAAGACAGTTTCACATAAAAGCATCAAACACATGTACAAAATATAAAAAAACTCTCAGACCCTAAATGGAGGATTTAGCACAGTCATAAAACTAACAGATTCTGACAAACAAAGAAAAAAATATGCTACTTGTTTTTTTCTTTCCCCACTCTGGTTGATTTTTAAAGGGACAGTATGACTCAAAGATTGAAACTGTGGTAGCAAAAGAAAAAACTTAATTTCTAATTCAACAGATTGTGTTTCAAAGTAGGGACAAAATACTATTTTCCTTACCTGTGATATTTTTATGGCTGTAAATTAAAACAAAACAAAGTAAAACTTTGTTCAGTTCACTATTCAATTCTTTTTTTTATTATTTATTTACTGTACGTCAAAAAGCAGTGTTTTGGGTTCTCTTTCTTTTTTTTTTTTCCCCTTTAAACGGCATGTTCTATTCTAAACAGCTTTTGCTCACATGAGATTTTTTTGCTCATGTGAGTTCAGATCTGCCTTGTATGCCCAGTACAATCTGTGTTTGGGTGGGTTCCTCTTCGGCTGATAATTAGGAGGTTCTGAATTCCTTGGCTGTGTTAATAACTTTGGAACCACAGCCCTCCCGGAGTTAGGGGCTGGCTCTCGGAGTTACGTAATGTGGATGCTTAAGCCTAAATACAGATTCTCACTGTCTCAGCTTGCATAAATTACTCTTTCCACTCTTCTGTGGGCTTTCATCTTGTTGTGCAGTATCAAAGGTGACAGTGCTGGTATCCTATTGCCTTGGGAAGGAGTAAGTTGGAATCATAAAGCCCCTGCTGAAGGAAGTGGAAGCCAAATGAGAAGACAAAAGGTGAAAGTTACCCAAAATCCACGGGTGCTGTTCTGCTGTGCTTTGGTGGGACATCCCACAGATGTGTGTGGAGTTAGCAAGATTCCTGGGCTCAGCTGTATTGCTATAAATTTGCTTTTGATAGATACATTTGGAGAATGTATTTAGCAAGTTTTCCATCCACAGTTTCTCAAAATCAGTTAGATGACAAGCACACATAAAGTTGCTTCACATAGCTAGAAAGACAAGGGCCAACTTTTAAGGTTAAGTTCTATGGATGACAAGTTGACCATGAGACAGCAGTGTGCCCTTCTGATCAAGAAGGCCAATGGGATCCTGGGGTGCATTAGGAGGAGCATCTCCAGCAGGTCGAGGGAGGGGATCCTCCCCTCTACTCAGCCCTGGGGAGGCCACACCTGGAGTCCTGTGTGCGGTTCTGGGCTCCCCAGTACAAGAGGGATGTGGAGCTGCTGGAGAGAGTCCAGCACAGGGCTACGAGGATGATCCGGGGCCTGGAACATCTGCCCTGTGAGGAAAGGCTGAGAGAGCTGGGCCTCTTCAGCCTGGAGAGGAGAAGGCTGAGAGGGGACCTGATCAGTGTCTATAGGTACCTCAAGGGAGGCAGTGAGGAGGATGGGGCGGCCTCTTTTCAGTGGTGGCCACTGATAGGACTAGAGGAAACGGCCACAAAATGAAGCACCAAAAGTTCCACAGGAACTTAAAGGAAAGATTTCTTGCCAGTGAGGGTGACAGAGCCCTGGAAGAGGCTGCCCAGGGAGGCTGTGGAGTCTCCTTCTCTGGAGATCTTCCCAACCCGCTTGGACGCAGCCCTGAGCCACCTGCTGTAGGTGACCCTGCGTGTGCAGGGGGGTTGGACTAGATGGTCTCTAGAGGTCCCTTCCAACCTTAAGGATTCTATGATTCAATGATTCTCTATAGATAGGCAGGGAAAAATTTCAGAATCTTTCATTATGTGTTCTTTTGCTGTATGAAATCCATTTTTGGTAGAGTTGCAGAAACAGTAAATTAGTTGGTTTAGCAACTGAAGATGTAAGTGTGTAGGCGATTTTGACACCCCTTTAGCAGGCTTATTTCACCTGAAATAAAATAGTTCATTTCTTTACCATATAAGTTTGAATTAGTCCAATAGAAAATAGATATTTTGCACCAGAGGCTAAAATGCATTTAGAAAACATTGAACTGAAGTTTCAGAAGTTGAACATTTCCTTTCCAATCATCTTTCCCACCTTTCGTTTCCTATGTTTTTTCCACCAAACATATACACAATTTTCAGCTGAAGTGATGAGCTGAATTTGACCGCAGTTCAGGAATGGCTTTGATCACCTTTATATGGTTTTGTTTCTTTACAGCTTTGTTTCTGAATCCTTTCCCGAAGAAAGAGGATATAACAAAAACAAACAAACAAAAAAAAAACAAACCAAACTTGTTGTGTTTATTGAGCACATTGTGAAACCATTTTTGCAGATTTTTTTGTAGTATTCTAGTGATATTTTGCAAAGTCAAGTGTAATTAATAATTTTTGGCTGCGATCTTTTAAATAAAAATATATTTCAAAACAAAAACAAAACTTCAAGAAGCTAAACAGCTTCCTCTTCTAAATGTGATGATTGTAGGACTTTCTTACTTTTCAAAGTGATCACTTTCAAATCAGTTAAAGCTTGTGTTAACAGCTTGACATGCAAATGTTAGTCAAAGCTTTGGGGACTTTCCACAAGAAACTGCCAAGAAGACTGAGGGCAGTTGCATGATAGTTTTGGTTATCAAAGGTATTCTTACATTGTCAATCCTTATTTAAAATTACATCTTTTAGTCTGTAGAGACTAATATAATCAAGTTTATTTCAAAACTTTTTATTTTTCACAGATAACAATCATCAAAAAATACCTTATTGCCTTCAAGGAGAGAAAGATTAGAGAGTGAGGAAGAACATAAATATGCATTTGCTGCCCTCCTGTTGATAACATAATCTGAAAAAGAACTGTGACAGTCCATTAGGTCAAACAAATAAGACTTGTTTTTTCATGTAACACAATACCATCAAAACCAGATAAAGAAGAACTCCCTTAACTGTACTTTTATCTTTTCCAGTTTGTTTACAATAACAGCCTGTTCTACAAAATCTTGAGACAAGTCTTCTCCTGTACATTTCTCTTACTGTGAGCATTTGGACTATTTAGGCCTGATACATTGTAGAAAGTGCAGAGAACAGGAAGACATGTCTTGAATAGCTGAAGAATCTCTAAATTCTATAAATTTATATGTGTAGCATACACAGCTGTTCACCTAGACAGGAGACAAGAAAAGCCATAAGAATTTCAAGATGGTGTGAATAAGATAAAAATAAAATAAGCCCTGTTGTGACTTTTTTTTCTTCACACTAGTTAAGAGAAACCCTGCAATACTGAGTAGGAATGTCTATGTGTACTTATGATCAAGAAACTGCAGGTTACTGTCTCTGAAGATGCTTCAGAGGAGTAGCCTCAGCCTTCAACACTAATTTAGTACACCGATTCATTTTCTTAGATTGTGAGCATGGGTTTCGGAATTAATAGATAAATAACATAAATTTTCTTTCACTGAGTGTCTCGATGGGATATTCTACATTTTTAATAGAAAAGCTGAGATTTTCAGTGGAAGCTATAGTTCTGTGGGTTGTATATGTTTACCTGAAACTCAGATGACTGTATTTAGTTTAAATAGATTTAGTCATATGTTAAAAGTTAAGACAATTTAATTACATCTAAAGTCAGGTAAGTTTTAATTATGAATATTTATTCCTAAAGCATCACCAAGGGTATCTTTGATTGACACTAGCATTATCACTTCAAATTAGTTACAGCATGGATGAGTTAAAAAATAGATAATACTCTCAACAGCTCTAAAACAGGACTCTGGATCAGCTGAACACTAATTAGGAAAGGAAAATGAATAGCGGTCTAATATAAGCCCAGTACAAACAATGAAGAAGGAAGAAAAATCCTAGCAAAAGACCTGTCGAACAGAGGACAAAATATTGCTTGATATGGCGGTAGTTTGAGATAAAATCAAATCAACCACAGTACAATGGGAAGTCTGGGATAGAGTTTATTCCCTCAGACTGAAGTATTGATTGCATTAACTATAGAAAGCAATCCTTTGAGGGCGGGGAGACAGTGATAACACTCTGCAGTATATGAATGAGTGATTGAAACATAAATGAATGTAAGCAGCAAATGAATTCCTGAAAAGGGCAGGCTAAATAACATATGAAATTTACACAATAAAAGTTCTCTCATCATTTTTTTTTCTGGCCACTGTGAACAACGGAACAACCCATTTTAGACATAAAGATGTTTATGACTCACAGAAATAAAATAAATAATCTGGTTATTAATCCTGAATCCCATATTTTCTTCTGTTTATTTATTATGTGGAATTAGGCTTTCGGGCTTTTCATGACAGCACAGTGAATGGGGAAACCAAGCTTGTAGGAAACCTCATGGATTTTTTCTAATTTAGCTTGTTTCATAGGCTTTCACCAGTTCCCATCTGGAGAAATGCTATAGTTTGTTTTTAGTCACACGTTTGAAAAGCTTCAATTCTGAATTGCTATGTGAGTTTATTTATTGCATTTTTAAATCCCCACTGTCTGTCAAGCTCACAAAATATATTTCAATTAACATATATATATATGGTAAATGATACTTAGAAACAACAATGCCATATTTAAGGTAGTAAGAAAACAATGATAAAAATATGTTTCCCTGTTCTTCCTTACTCGCTCCAGCAAAATTTTTCTTGGAATTTATCAGTCAATAACGTGCATCAGTTTTTTTTCTGGAGAGTTTATTGCCCCGGCATAAAGACAAACCATAAAGACAGATAGTCGCAAACCTAGATGAAACATTCAAGTACCTCAACTAGAAACTGAGTAACATCTGGATTACCATACAGGAACCCTTAGGTCCTTTGAAGATTTGGCTTGATTAGGATAATATTGATATTGCATTCTTTGTATTATTTTTGTACCACTTGCGATGTGCGATTTCAGTGATGTTCTGCAGAGAGTCTGAAATTAAGACAAGCAGCAAACTTTTCAAAAGCCTGTCTCTACATTTTAGAGATGTCTACAGAAATGCATCCATATTTATTTTCTTAGGAATCCACTTAATGTAACAGCACTTGAGAAACTGAGATGCATTATCTTTAATGACCAAAACTAGAAGGCTGTAAGTTCAAAACATCCAGCTTACTAGCTAAGGATGAAATAAGCCTGACTATTTGCTAATCATCAAACCTAATCAAGCAGTACAAGTGCTGCTTTGTGAATGTTTTTATAAAGCAGTTGCCAAGTGTTACCTATTGCATCATTGCCTGAGAAATTGATATTAAGATCCAGATCTACAGCTTTTCTATTTCTCTTTCTCTTGTTTATACAGAAAAGTAGCCCCACTCATCATCTCTTCCTCTACCTCGTATCTGTCATCTGTGTCATCTCTGATCAGAGCTGAAGCATATTGCTCCATTCCTTTTGCTGGTTGAATTTAGCTGTCACACTTTGCTCCCTGATTGATCAGGTAGTAATTGCTCAGATTTGCCCTTCTCCACCTTTGAATTCTTCCTCCTGTGCAGCCTGACTGATTGGCATATTTGAATTTCAAATATGAATTCAAATATGGAATGTAACTGGCCTTCTCCAGTCACATTTCTAACTGCTGCATGGTCCCTGGCACCACCTACCCTCTCCTTGTATGTCCACCCAATACCCATTTATTCTTAGCTTCTGGAACTTTCAAGCTTCTCGTCTCCATGGCTTTTGCTCTTTTTCCTGCTGCTGGGGAGAATCTGCCTCCTGGTTATTTTTATTCACCTTACCCTCTTATGTATTACATTATTTAGGAGAAGAGCAAACATTAAAAGTAGGAGCAAGTCAATAACTTTTCACTACGTTCTCAAAGAAAATATGGGCTCTTGCATGATCTCTTGCTTTGGTTCCTAGATAAGATTGATAGAGGCAGATAAAAGATATTCAGAATGTACTTTGCTTTTCCACTGATCCAGTAAAAATATGAAAACTTCTCCTAGGAACGAATGGGCCCCTTCTACAAACACCCTCTTTCACACATAAAGCACAGCTCTCTTATGCAGAGACAACATCTGCTGATGCCCTAGAGCTGACATCAAGAACAGCAGTACTTGTGTTTTGAAGAGCACTATAGAAGGAATAACAGGGCAGTGTGTGTGGAACAATTATTCTGGTTATCTCTAAAGGGGAGGCAGAATATTTTTCATGCAAAGTATGCATGCAGAGTTCAAATGTCAGTTAACTGAGCAACTTCTCTTTCTCACCTCTCACTTATGTCTACTACCCTTTGATTTAAGCATGAAGATAAAGGAGATGCTGCACATATTTGCCAGAGCATTAAGATGCAGGCCAAGCATAGTGTCATTGCAATGGCATGCTCTTTGGCACATATATAGTAACTGCCTGAACACTCCTTATATTGAGGCAAATACTAAGAGGAAACCTCCCTAAAGCTAATGGAATAAATAAGTGCACAGTTTAAACTAATTACATTTCTAGATGTGTCTGATAGATGAATGGTGATTACCATTCTGTGTTTTGCTGTTGGGCTAGTGTAGATGCTCAGAGGAGGGAAGTGGTGATGGACAAAAAGTGTTTGGAGTACAGTCCTGTCCTGCCCCTGGACAAAGTGCTAAAGGAAGAGAAATGTACCGAGTCTGCAGTGAATTTTCCAGCAGAAGAACAAAACTTGGTAAGAACCTGAAAAGTGCAAAAACTGTATTGAAATCCTTTGCCTAACACTAGCCTCTATTTCAGCCTAGAGATATTCTCCAATATTTTAAATACCTTGTTTTTCCTCTTGCACTCCCCTTGCTGCTCTTAAGAATACAGAAACAATATTGCACTCAGTGCACTCAGCAAGAGGCAAAACCAAACAAAACAGGCCAATTATCACAACCCCTCTCCTCCTCACTCAGACCCACCCATTTCAGTGCTCAGAGGAGTAAGACCTCACTTGAATTGTACGTACCACTTACTGAGCTGGTTTCTTTATCAAGATGCCAGAGTGACAAAATGTGCAAACTCTATATTCTGCTCTCAGGAAAAGGATGAAATAATGCATTTCTGAGGAATGTATGAGTTAAAATACTTGTACGAAGTTGTTTAAAAAAAGAACAAGTTACCTCCTTCTGTAAGTCATTGTGTTAACACACACACTGTGATTTCAAGAGTATTACTCTCAAATGGAATTTGGCCCTAGAGGAGCAATGCTCACTTGGGCTCTTTTTAAAATATTACTTGAAAGGAATCATGAGGAAATTTCAGTGAGCTTTGGTTTAATATCCTTAAATGAATGCTAAGGTGGGAGGATGGTTTAGAGCTTGGCTTGCAAAACACAGATGTGCTCTTAAAATAGTAGCACTAAGGGAAAAGGAAGTCATGGGTCAAAAGCAGTAAGATTGAAGGATCAATTTTAGGAATTTTATCTTTCAGCATTTCAAAAATGGAAGCATTTTTGAAATCCTTTTTACACACTTAAGCAAGTTGTTAGGGTCATACATACCTGAGGAATTTTAAAAGATTGCAGTTGCCCCAGTATGATTTTTTTCTTTAAACAAACAAACAAACAAAAATATTTTTTCACTGTTCATTTGAGTGACTAAATTACTGGATTGGAAATGCCATGTTTGTAGGCATCAGGCTGTTGCTTGGACTAGTCCTAATTCAAATTCCATTTTAGATGGCATAAATCAAAGCATCTGCATGAAGTCCAGAAAAAAATGTTTCAGAATGAAAGACTGATCCACTTAAAGCTTTCATAGTCTGTCTGGCACCATATGATGATATTTATGAATACAACAGATAAAAATCTTAGATGGAGCAATAGTTGTTTTTGAAACATATATTTGAATTAAATTGCAATCTGACATTGGAATGCACTAACTTGGATAGAGCTTTCAGTGGGGAGCAAATTATTTCAGCTATCATCTATTAGAAAAAAAGTTGAGTTTGTTTTCCTTTTCAGGAAATTTCAGGTATTTGATTTGGGACTTTTTTTTTATTTTTGAAATGTCAGAATTTTCTATGCAAGTTCCTATTCCTGATCCTCTAATGAGGATCTATTACAATGCACCACAAACCACTGTTGTTGTAAAGTTCTTGATGACATGAGGTCTCTCACTTGTTAGATAATACCAGAATTAGGAAAATGTGCTTGTATTTGATTCATTTAGAAGTTAGAACATGCACATTACTTCAGCCTTGGCATTATTTAACAGGAAGAAGGTCACATTACAGCAGCAGATTCTTACAGCAGAACTTTGCAGCATATTGTAATGAATCACTATTAAAGGGCAGACTTGGTCTTCCAGCAAAATCTTCCATTCTTTGAGATGTACAAAGGGCTAATAGACCTTATAAGAAGCATCTTTGATTTGTGTTTAGTAATTAGATTTTTTTTTAGAGGACGTGTTACTGTAATTGTTTTTAATACCTCTTTGTCTCTTCATGCAATAGGTACAATCCATTGGCTGCTAAAGTTTTCAAGACATATAAGTCTGGATTGATCTCCCACTTCAATATACTTTATTGGGAGTTTTTTTTTTTCTTAGCAAATCACACTCTGCCCACAGACAAACTTTTCAATGAGGGAATACATTTGAACTGCCAGTTACATTTCACTTGTTTTCCCTGCTGATGTAAAAACACAGCAACTGGAAGAACGCTTGATTTTGTTAGAAATCTCCCTCACAGTAGAAAATGTATGAAATCTCTGCTTGTGATTTTGTGCTCTTAAAAATTAAAAAGCTGTCTTCCCGGTGTGCAATTCCCATTTAAAATGACTGTTATAACCCAGCAATGTGTTCCCTGTTTTCTGTTCAGATAACTAGCTCCAAAAATCTGCAGTCACGACAGAGGTATGGAATAGAGGCCGTACCAGAGTGGGATCTGGGAGACAGACTTGCTGTTTATTTTACCCCTCAGCAGGGTGAAGGCCCCAGATTCAGCTCATGTGAGATCACTGCATTGGCCAGGGTGTGCCCTCCCTAGAAGTCCTTGGGAACCCAAGTACTTTAAGCCAGGCAAGACTCCTTATAGATCTCTAGACAAAATTATCCTGTTGGCATGGTTAGTGCATCTTCTCTAGTCACTGGGATTTCTTTCCCTGACCTTGTCCCTTTCCTGAAGCCAAGCCATTCTTTTTCTAGCTGCTGCTGGCAGCTTCAGTTTTGGCCTGTTATTTCTGTGGGATTTTTTTCCCTTAATATCATCATAGATTAGTATTTTTAATTGTATTATTTATTTTTTTCATAATTGCTGCAGTGATTCATGGGAACCAGCCTTTGAAAGCCATTGCTTTGACTGAATGGGAGTTAAATTCAGCAAGGTCTTAAATCACATTGTGAGGGTGCAGTTTGACATCCAGGTGTCTGGGGACAGCAGAACTGACAAACACTTGCTCTGTGAAAATGTTTCCATTTTGTTTCCTTCATCTTCTACTATCAAAGTTTGCTAAGAAGAGTTGTAAGAAGTCCATTTTCTTTCTTTCTTTCTTTCTTTCTTTCTTTCTTTCTTTCTTTCTTTCTTTCTTTCTTTCTTTCTTTCTTTCTTTCTTTCTTTCTTTCTTTCTTT
>VZSV01000022.1:1674759-1711774 GCA_013398735.1 Nothocercus julius
TCCTTCCTTCCTTCCTTCCTTCCTTCCTTCTTTCTTTCCTTCTTTCTTTCTTTCCTTCTTTCTTTCCTTCCCCCCCACATCTCTTTGTGTCTCACCTCTCTCCTGTATGGAAATCATCCACTTTTACCTTTTCTTTATTCCCTACTGTCAGAACTCAGAAGGACGATGGCACAGCTGACTCTTCCCAGCTCTATGTGTCCTTGCTGAGAACAAGTTAATTGGCTTTCAGTTTCGTTCAGTTCCTACTGCTCATGGCTGGGAAGCCAGCTCCGCTTAGTGCCTGGCAGACTAATTAACCTAGCTACATTAATATGTATCTGGAGTTTCTCTGCAATTCAAGTTATTAGAGAAGATGGGCTCAGTTCTTCTTCTGTGTATTGAGGAAGGCCTTCACATCCTATTATACTGTATCTAGATGACTAAAAGTCTGTAATATCTTTAACTAAGAAATAACCTTTTATTTTAAAGGTTACTGTGATATAAAAAAGAACTCAATGTATTTGTAAAGTAGAAGGTAATAGCCCCTACATCCTGGAAGAAAATCTTCTATACTAATATATTTTCTTTTACATGAAAATATACTTGGTTTGATAACTGTGCAAGGAGGAGTTTACTGTAAGACAAACAGAAAAGTATATTGCTCTGAAATCCAAAACAGTTGCTTATTTAAAAACTAGTGCATTTGATATGTCTTAGGTTAAATTAAAAATGAAACATTGACTTCATATTCATTTTTAGTATTTTTACTAATTATTTTTTCCTCCAAATTTTGAATAATCACATATGTGACTGCAAATATGAAACTATGAAATAAAATATCAGCTGAAAAAGCTGCAACTGAAATATGCATTGCCTTTTCCTCTTCTTATACTAAGAAGAGCTTTTTTTCAAAATTATTGTATCTATAGCATGTTTTGATAGAATGCCTTTATGCTTGGTATAAAGTCTTGTGGATTTTGGAGGGTTAAAAAATAGGTTATCTGTTGTTCAGTGTTGACTTGTGCAAAAATTAAAATGGAAATAAATGGCACTGCTTTTAATACAGAAAAAAGGGCAAAGCTACATTGTTTTTATAATGAGAACTTCTGTCTTCTCAGAGTGATGCCATTAGTATAAGAAGCTTTTCATAAAACATATGAGAGCAGAGTCATAGCATGTGACCACAGACTAGCAACACAAACTCCGTGCTGCTCCTCCACCTTGGCTGCTGATCCTCTGCAGCACCTGGGGCCTGTTTTCAGCCTGCTAAATCTGCCCCAAGAGTTATGTTATTTTCTCTGTCTTGCCCGATTGAACAGGGCAATGGATTTGAGGGGCATATACCTCTGGCAAATACATAGGGAGAGAAGGGAAATGGAGGTTGGAGTGAGTAGGCTACATGCCCAAAGGACTAAAATGATATCCTGAGATGAACTGGGGAGAAGGAAGATGCAAAATGACTTGTGGCTGCAGTCATGCAATGGTCTTACTCCCATCAGTATGATCAAAACATTGTCCATCCTTGTGACAGAAGGATAAAAGATAATGGAATTTGGCTGATGTAATACCCTTTGTCTATCCCTCGGATATTTTTTTCTGCATAACTGCATTTGGGTATGTTGTCCATCAGAAAACAAAGTCTTACAAAAGATATGCTAAGGTCCCGGGAAAATTCCAGTCTCTCCAATGTGGTGTTTATAGTATTATCACATTATTGATTAACACTATATGGCATAATTGTCTGAATATTGCCTGTCATGGTGGGATGGTCTATTGTATTGAGGTGGACTTAAAAGCACAATGTAGACTTTTAGCCTGGATGGATATCTATGAGTGACAACAGGACTGTAGCTGATTCGGGTGATTCATTTCCTCCACCTGCAGTGGGAGTGGGTGAAAGTTTTCTTAGAAATTCTGAATAAAAATTCTTAATTCCAATAGCAAAAGTTGAGCTAAATATAAGCCCTTCTGACTTTGAACTTTGATTGGTACTTTGTTGCTGTCCACTACGGATTTGATACCTACTATGTTTTCCCCATTCTACTCCATGCAACTTTATCTTCAGAGATAACCAACAGGAACATGAAATGATGCAGACTCCATCTGTGTAGAAACTGATAGGAATGTTTTGCAAGACTTTTGAGATTTTGAGGTAGTTTTGATCCATGTGATTTCATCCAGCTGTGAGAGATAAGAAATGTTCACAGAAACCAACCTTTGGATTCTCGAATGTGCCACTCATTTTTCATTTTCATGCCTTTGCTTTTATCTGCCAAGGCTTCACAAAAGGAAACTGTAATTCAGAGGATGCACCAAGCTATAGCAATCCAGGGCTGTATTTTCAAAATGGACCTAGAACCTTGGTATGTTTACTATCTTATAGAGAATTTCCTGCCCTCCAAAGGTAAATTTCATCAAACACCTTTAACTACTGGCTCATAAAGGCATTTTCACTATGCAGGAAAGTGAAAGACACAGGTAAAAAGAAGGCATCTTGAAGAGAAAAACAAAACTGAATGCTATTTCTAAAGTAATAGGCCTAGACCCCAGGTGTGGAGATGCCCCAGTGGCTCTGCATGAGGTACTGTGGGTCTGGAAGTAACAGCTACCCTCATTGTAGGTACCCTTGGCTCAGCTCAGCACCACCTCAAGGATTTACATGCAGCATTCGGGTGTGAGGCATAGTGTTTCTCAAAAAGAAGCAGTGGAGAGTACACAACCTTTCTTAGGCCCTCATGGGTATGCAGTGCTATATGGTCTTTCACAGCCTGATTATATACTGTTTTTCTACAGGGCCAATGCTGCAGCTATTGGGTGAGGTTTGGTGAATGAGTCATGCTAGCGCAGCATAAGAGCTGCTGCTGCAGCCACTTCCCTCAGCCTCTCCCAGCTTAGAAAGGTGAGTAATGAATGAGTGAAAAACTGAAGGCACAGGAAGGGCAGTCATTCTGCATCTTCTTTCCTCAAAATGAGTTCTTATTTTCTCTAACAAGCAGATGTGGACAATGCAGATCTTGTTTTTCCAGTATTAAAATTGAATTAAAATGCTCTTAATTTAGAAAGATGTTCCAAAGGCAACAATAACAACTTTTTTTTTAAGCTCTGCTAAGCTTTCTTTTGATTTTCTTTTCCTTTAAAGCTGTGGGAGGCCAGTAAAGAGACCAGACTTCCCAGATACATCCTATTTGTGGAGTCTTCCTCAAAACGTTGCACGAGGAATGTGGTACAAAACAGCACAGGCTAATAATGTGACTCAGATATCTTTATGTTTTTGTCATCTCTTTAAAATATGCTTTGAGAAGAGATAAAGGAGCATATAAGTATATCTGAAAAGGGTCTGGCAACTTATTCTTTGTGATGGATCATATGTAAAGTACACCTAGGGAAAAGAGATGTCTGTTGGCGTTTTCCTTTGTTGCAGATATATCACTGTCTAGGCAGAAGAGGCTCAATTGTCCCGGTAAAATAAAGCTATATCAACATTGCAAATACATTGTTAGGAGAATGTTTGTCAGGAAGGGGAGGAAAATTTCATAATGCTCATAAAGTTTGCCTTCTGCAGTCCTTGAGTATTTAAAATGTCATCTGCCATTCGGCATCAGGTTTACGGCACTGGAGAATGAATTGCATGAAATGACCATAAAATCTTGTAAATTATCAGGCCAGATTAAAACTCCCAAGCTTGCAGTTTTTGTTTAACAGTCAGCTGAGCAGGAAACAAACCAAGCAACCTCCAGCATAAGCCCAGCACTGCCAGTTTTGGTCATAGTTAATCGGTGCATTACCACATGCAATCGTCAACAAAGGATTTGCTAAGGTGGAGAGAAGGTGGGAGATCTTGTGTCACCAGCAGATGTGGCTGTGACGCCCATGCTCACTCAGCTGGCTTTCCTCACAACCTGACTCTGGAATCCTCCTCGAGTGAGATTCTCTCTCCATAGCATTCCAGACTGTCTTTTTCAGACTGTTGGTTTTTTTTTTTTTTTTTTTTTTTTTGACATGAGATTGGAGTATGAAAAATTTCACTGTAAGAAATTACTTACTGTGGAATATCTATCAATCTCTGCAGGCCATTTGGCTCAGGTAGCTAGGTAGACTTTGTCACTGGTGGCCACACTGCATTTTAAAGAGTGCGCAAATCCATTGGCAACTTTAGGTGAAAAATTAGAGCCTAGCAAAGGAGGCATTGTCCACATCTGATGGCAGCAGATAAAATTCTCATAGGGAAAAATATGATCCTATGTTACTTAGAAGGTGAACAGAACTACTGCTGAGGACACTCAACTTGCAGGATCTCAGCCTGGGAGCCTGGAAACTACGAAGAGACAAATGCTGGGGGCTGCCCATGGGGCTTGTCTTGGTGCACAAGTTGAGCTCAATGTGTTTGAAGCTCTGGAGGCCCTTTGGTGCAGCCAGTTGAATGCGCAGGTAGGGGCAATGGAGGGATTCGTATCACTGAACCGGCAGCCCTGGCCCAGCCCAGGACCATCACTTGCTGCCCCATGAAGCTGTGGCGGTGCTGGCTCCAGCCCTACCACAGCCCACCTATTGGCCCATGATCCCCGTGATCTATGAACCCATGATCCTCATCCTATCCCGTCTCCATAGCAGTGCCCACTGCCATCTGTCCTGGGGCTATGCTGGGGCCCTGCTTCCTGAGAGCTGGGGAATAGGCCCTAGTGCCCTGACCTGGTGTTGACTATATTTCCCCTGAATTCCCCACATTTCTCTTGGTCTACTTTGATGAACAGCTCTTGGTAAATCTTAACTAAATGCAGGTTGAACCTTCTTGGTTACTTCTGTAGGAAACAATATGAAGTTATGTGTAAATTCAGACTTCTTCCAAATTTGAAGGTCTTTGCTTTTGCAGCCTATTTATAATTACTCTTCTCTGTTTTCAGTCATACAACTACAGGGAGACAATTCTCCTTTAAAGCATTAAATGATTTTTTTTGAGTTCATCAAGCAAGCCCATGAATCAAATAACTCATCCTACCATCTCATTCTTAACTGCACTGTGATTAACTGACATTGTTAACATGTTTACAACAAATATAAAGGGGAGTAAAGTGAGGGTTACCAGTGTGGAGTAATGTTGATGATATTCACTCAGAGATACCCATATATCAGCTGCCTCTAAATTTAGGGCACAGGTGTTCTCTTATGCTAGTACTTGTCCTGCAAAATACCTAAGCTTTATTTCCTTCTCTACAAGATTCCTCTGGTTCTTGAAGTCACAGACTATTTTTTTTTCCTTTCCTTTTTCAGGCATTGATTTCTGGTCCTATCACTCCTATTAGTCCAGTTTTAAGCAAGGACTGACTAGCAAAGCTGACCAACATAGTTTATCATCACCATTCACACAGCAGGTGGACCCTTATGACTGAATTTCAGATGTAGACATATCTCTGAAGTTTCCTTGTCAAAAGGAGGTTCAAAGTGAAGTTGTCCTTCCAGGAACTCCAGGTAGATTTTATCCCTAGGACATTCATTTTTGTTCTCTATACACTGTGCTGCTTAGAAAAGTGCAAATTTCTTACAATTATAGCTTTATCTATATTTAAGATCATAGAATCATAGAATGCTTAAGGTTGGAAGGGACCTCTAGAGATCATCTAGTCCAACGCCCCTGCACACGCAGGGTCACCTACAGCAGGTGGCTCAGGACTACGTCCAAGCGGGTTTGGAAGATCTCCAGAGAAGGAGACTCCACAGCCTCCCTGGGCAACCTGTTCCAGGGCTCTGTCACCCTCACTGGCAAGAAATTTTTCCTTAAGTTCCTGTGGAACTTTTGGTGCTTCAGTTTGTGGCCGTTTCCTCTAGTCCTATCAGCGGCCACCACTGAGAAGAGGCCGCCCCATCCTCCTCACTGCCTCCCTTGAGGTACCGATAGACACTGATCAGGTCTCCTCTCAGCCTTCTCTTCTCCAGGCTGAACAGGCCCAGCTCTCTCAGCCTTTCCTCACAGGGCAGATGTTCCAGGCCTCGGATCATCCTCGTAGCCCTGCGCTGGACTCTTTCCAGCAGCTCCACATCCCTCTTGTACTGGGGAGCCCAGAACTGCACACAGGACTCCAGGTGTGGCCTCCCCAGGGCTGAGTAGAGGGGCAAGATCCCCTCCCTCGACCTTCTGGAGACGCTCTTCCTAATGCACCCCAGGATCCCACTGGCCATCTTGATCAGAAGGGCACACTGCTGCCTCATGGTCGACTTGCCATCCAAAAGATAAATATTTTTATCAACTAGCTCTGTAGACTAAAATTTCGAAGTGTTCACTTTGCAAACTTTCCAGTACTGTGTGGGATCCTGTCTCAGCTGAAGTAAATGGATAAACGTTCTCTTAATTTCATATTGTTCTTTTGAAAGACGACTTGTAGGCAGGGCCGGATTAATGCATCTTTCTCTTGTTATGATGTAATATACACTTTTAAGTGGATGCATAGGAGTAATAGCACCAGAAGTGTTCAACCAGCTGTTTAAAAACATTTCCATAATTATTTTCATGTTGTTTGAAAATTTTCCTGTTCTATTTGAGGAGGTGTCTTGCTCCCTACTGTTTCAGAAGGTGTGCATGCAAATATCTACAATTTCTTAACTGTTTTCTCATTGTTTTACATTCTGGGATATTTTAGCCTGAGAAAAATATTTATTGTTAAGTTGTCACATGAAAGAGAATCATGATTCACTTTGATTTAGATAATTATATTTGCTACTTTTCTAAGTAAAAAAATAATGTGGTGAAAATGTATTAGAATTTCTGAGTAGGAACTTGTCAATAGGGAAGTCATATTTTAGTCCAAAATCTAGTAAGGTAGGCAGTATTATTGTTTAAATTCTATGGACACTTATCCTTGATTAACTTCTTATTCCACATCAGTTAATTCCATATCAGATAATACTATATCAGTCCCATATTGTTTATATTCCATGTAGGCATGCCTAGAAAGATTCTCAGAAAAGTCCTATGACTCTCTGGATTGAAATGACGTGAAAAAATTCATGTATCATTTTGTTATTATCTGCGACTGTGGAGACAATTTTAGGAATTTTTATTACTTGCTGTACTTGGCAATAAGTACACTACTGTTTTCTGACAATTGGAGCACTTTAATTGAAAATACAAAGTGCCATTTCAAATTCTGTAATTGAGTTAAAGGGCAAGTTAATAATGTATTGTGGAAACTGCTAGCACAATTATTATTGAAAAGCATGGGTTTTTTTTTAAATACAAAGAAACACATACAGCAGCAAATAAGAATATTCTAGAAGATAGTAATGGATAGCTCATACAAAGCAGAACACTTATTAAATAAGAGGCAACTGAAACTCAAAATTGATAAATATGAAGTGATGCACATGGGAAAAACAATCCTAATTTTGCATATAAAATGATGGGCTCTGAGTTCCCATCACCACTCAGAAGTGAAATCTTGGGGTTATGACTCATAGTTCCATGCAGACATGAACTCAGTTCTTGGTATCAGTCAAAAAGCAATTCAAATGTTCAGAAATATGAGAAAAGGATCAGAGACTAAGCCAGGAACATCATTATGACTCAATATAAACCCATGGCTCACTTCTGCCTCAAATAATGTCTCCTCGTCTCAAAAAGGATAGAGCAGAAATGGGAAGAGTTTAGAGGGTGGCAGTAAAGATGATCAAATGTCTATAATGGCTTCCATATCACATATTACTCAATAAAGTTGGATTTCTCAGCTCAGTTGGAAATAGGTGACTTGGAAGCAGGGAGTTGTGGTAGAGGTCTACAGAGTACCAAATGCTGTGTAGAGGGCAGAAAAAATCAGCTGTTAATTGTCACTTCCTGAATGAGGGTGCAATCTGGTGGTCACAGTAGTCGTAATCCAAACAAACCCCAGAAGGTTGCTTTCCTCATAGAAGGCAGACAAGCTGGGAAGACCGAAGACATGAGGAAGTCTTTCCCAAAAGGCCCTGAGGAAACTAGAGGTTTCTGGATGGCCTAGGCAAGACTCTACAAGCTTGTGAAAAAGAAATACATGGGGAAACCACAGGCAGCCTAGCACTCCCCTGAGCTAAGAACAGTTGGATGCTGGAAAACTATTAAATGGCAAAAATCATATACATTTATTCTGCTCTTACACTCTTCTGGAAGCACCCTCACATCTCTTGTGGGAGAAAGCACAGCGGGCTAGTTGAATCTATAGTCTGACGCAGTATGGTCACTTTTATGGTCTTATGTTAAGGAGTTTGGCTTAAAAGGCATTGCAGTTGAATTTGGGGTTTTGGGTTGGGCAACTGATATTTCAAAATCTTCAATCTTCCATAGAATCCTCCTGCTTCACCCACAAATCCCACTACCTTAAATGTTATATTTCCTGATTGAAAGACGAGTGAAACAAATGCACAAAAGACCAAAAAAACACCCAAAAGAAACAAAAAAAAAAACCCAAGCGTTTGAAGTATTCTGAAGTTCCTGGCTGCTGCCTAAGATCTGATCGCTCTCTGTTGAATCATTCATTTTGCATGAGCATTAGATCAGAACTTTACTCTTCAGTGTACAGAAATAAGATTACTATTACTAGTAAGAAGTTACTAGTTCATTAAATCTCATTTTGTATTTAAGAACTCCTTTTTCAGTGTACCAAAACAAAGCAAAAAGATGAAACTAAAACCCAGATAAAGAAACAGGGACATTTGCCATTACCCAGAAGCACACAGGAATATTTTTATAAGATGTTGCAGCTTTGCCTCTGTTTCCCATTTTTAATACCCTACTCATATCCTATTCTCCCAATACATCACACTGCCTCAGTGGTTAAGAAGACTGATATTTCCCTGAAGTGCTTTTTAAGCACCTTAAAAAGCAACATTGAGGCGTAAGGTGCTGGCTCTGAGCACCTACTCAGAGCAGCCATTGGCACCTTTTGCAGATTCTTAACCTTTCAGACTGCCTGTAGTCTACCTTTAATTTAGAAAGGAAAGTAGCAATCAGGCTTCTTTTCCTGCAAGCATATTGCTGTGCAGGAATATCATCATGAAACAGATGACTGATCCTTTCTTGATACAGAAAGGCAACTAGAAGTAGCATTTTTTTTTTTTTTATCTCTCTCCGTTTTCCCCTTTTTCCTTAAACAGTATCCTTTGATCTAAGTTCTTTACGAACCACGAAAGATCTGCTTATTTGGTGGGTTGATCTGTTTTTCAGAGATTATTTTTCTCTTCTCTGAGTGAGGAGCTTATTGGGGTTCATCCTTGGTTCTCGCTGTGTTTGCTGTGACCTACTTGCCCTCAGTGTTTGGCACTCTCTCTGGAGAGGCAGCAGTCTTAAAATCTGCTGAAACATGGAAAATGCAACAACTCAAGTTGACTTATAGGCAAAGTATATGAGCAAACTCCTTTTACAAGGAATACTTTCTGTCTTATCCCAGAGAGTAATTTCATGGCATATGGTGTAATACTGGTTTCATCTGCTTTATAGTTGGTGCAAAAATATGTTTGGTGTTTACATATGCAGTCATTTTTGATCAAGAATTTTCTATGGCTTTAGTTTGGAAATTCTTTCAACAGGTTTTGTCTAGTCCTTTAAGTCTCCCTAGTTGGTCAGGGGACACTTTGACCTTTTTAGCAGTGGGTCCCCCTCAGTTTCAGAGTTATCGTTAAGTGTCCTTGTTCTGGCATTAGGACAGTATAACTCTAACATTTTGTTTTCAAAAAAATAGCCAGCTTGGCATAACTGTAAAGGGGCTAGAAATAGATATTAACTAGCTCTGTAATATTACATTATATTCCATTGCATTAAATGAGTGCTTTGTGACCACTTAACATGTTTATGTGTGCATGGGGATATGTAGTTGGATAGCTGAAATGCTGATCACGTATTTGGCACTTAAATATTTGATGCTTGTTTGCAATTATTGTACTAGAGGCATTATTTGTGCATATTGCTCTGATATATACAGGCACTTGCAATAGCTCTCTTGCTCATAATCACACACATCTTTCTGTGACCTGTTAAGCCCATTCTCAGTCATTTTGAAGTAAATGTGGGGCGCCATAAGTGTCAGATTCTTTACACTAAGTGAAATCTCAATTGCGCATAGGCTAGGCTAGAAAAGCGTTTGTGCTGGCCCTGTTTTTGGAGAAACAGCAAAAGGAGGCACCAAATCCTGTATCCCAGGAGTCACTGCCATGGTTGGAGCTGCCTGCTGGAAGTAGCTTTGGAGAAGTGCCCTGTAGCAGTGGCAGTATTTCTGCTTCTGAAAACTTCTGTTTTGAAACAAAGTTCTCTCATGCAATGTGGCAGAGAAGTGACAATGTGGCAATGTGGCAGAGAAGAGAATTCATTGTGTGGGGGCTATGTTTGTTATTATTCACATACCTTTTAAGGAAGGATGGAATTACCTTTCCTCTTTCAAATTTATGGGGAAAAAACAGAATGCTCTGATGACTGATTGAAGGGGAAAGATTAATGTTGATTTCTGCTTTCCATCACTCCTGAGAAACCCTATGAACTTATATGGCAGCCACAGAAGGAATATTGAAAATTCTTCATTTATAACCCCTTTCAATTTAGGATGGAAGCATACATGCTGCAGCAAATTGGGTGACTCACATACAGAGGGAAATGATTATTTTTCACCCCCTGACATGAATTCTTATTTATCCCAAGCAACGAACATGGCAGGAAGTAACCACTGTTCATTTCACATCTCTGTGTGTACCTCTGTGCAATCTGCCAGAGCTGAAAGAAAATATGAAATAAAAAATAGAATAAAACAAAAATCTTCTCAAGGAAAGGTATAGCTTTTTTGGGGAAGTCATGTTCCAAAATGCAATGGCTCAAGAGAAAACTAGAAAGGGCAAAAGGTTGGTGGCTGTGAAACACTTTCATGGGCGTAAGAAATCTGTGTTTATAGCCCCACTTTGCTACAGCCTTTCTTTGATGTAGCTAACAAGATCAAAATTCTGTGCCTTTGTTTTTGATCTGTGCAGTGATGATAATATTTCTTTCTTCTACTTAACTTATGAGCTCTTTGGGGTAGTGACAGAGATTGTATCTGGCCATACATACATACAGTTTAGTTCCTCTGGGTGTTACTGTAATGAGACTAATCTTTCTGGTGCATATAATCTGCCAGAAGGAAACCATTTGGTAGGAATGAGAGCAATGATATTAAAAGGATATTACTATAAAAGAGAATATTTTCTAAACCCTAGGAAAACTCCTAGGTACACGTTAAGGGGCTTGTAATGAAGAATCACTTGGCAGCCTGGGTTCCTTTAATGGACCTTACCAAGTACAGTAAACCTCACCATCTGCTGCACCCTCTAATTACTGGGAAGAAAAGGACACTCTTTCCTGATGCACCACACAAAGAAATGTGATTTCGATGTGTATATTACTTACCCAACGTAACATACATCTGTTGTGTTCTCTCATATTTTAGACACAAATCTGGGTGGAGGTACAAATAGCCTTGCCTGAGAATGTACATGCTTTGCGCTGTCCTGGCACGTGCATAGTCAGACTACTGGGTAATCATCTTACAATTGCTTTCTCTCTCTCTCTTTTTTTTTTTTTTTTATGTATTGAAGACATTTTGTTGGTGGTCTGCCTCTCTGTTTATTTGTGGCAGGACTGTGTTAAGATACTTTTTGAAAATTAAGTATAAGGTGACTTCACCAAAACCAAACCAAACCAAACCAAAAACCCCTCAGTCTTGAAAAGTCTTCAGACATCTTTCAAGGGATGGTTCCTATAGAAAGAACAAATGAGAAGCAAAATAAATCCCCGTCCTTCATAGGAACCTTCCCCTTTCTCCGCCCACAGTGTGGCTGATAGGAAGGAGTGAGCGTCCTCCTCCTAATCCCCATCTTTGAGCTGTCTCTCAGAAATATCTGGGACTAGCTGGGGGAAGGAAGCATTTCTTCTTCCTCATAGACTTTGTGGAGAAGGCAAAAGATGTAGGACCAAGCAGACTTGTGGATACTTAAAAGAGAAATAGCTGAGGAGCTGTTCTAAAGGCAGTATGGTCAGCCAGTGAATTAGTGTCTTCTGGCTAGTTGCTATTTCTTCTACAACCATGTTGTTCAGCAACCTCAGCAACGTGTGGCACCATTAAGTATGGCTGATAGAAACATGTGGCCGCACTCCAGCTTTCCAACCCTGTTCTTTCTGTGGAGATATGTTCCTCAGCTCCTTCCAAGACTTCTTTCTGCATGAGGAGAAGGGGTAATCTCCAGAAATTCTCTGTGTGAATGTCTTGGCCATATGTCCTGCTGCTGAACTGGACTAGATGCAGAGTAAGAGCTGCTGCTTGAGACGTGAATGCACATTTGTCATTCTTCTTGCCAGTTTTACCAAACTGCCCCAGAAACGCAGCCATAGAGATAATTTCTGACCTTCTTTTATCACATCCAAGTTTTGCCATAAAACCTTTTCACAGAGGGAAGGAAAAGCTTTCAGGATTTCTTCTTCCTTGGTGCGTCAGGGTGCAGGTAAGGGGAGCTGGGACCCAAGGGTCGCAGCAAGGCAGACAGGGCTGTGAACTCCCTGAGAAGTCTTGTTAAAAATAGAGAAGAAAAGGTCCTAGGCTTGCTGCTAAGTTTATTCTTATTGCTGATGGCGTGTTGTTTTGGTGTGTTTCCACAGTGAGTTCCAAGCGCATTTGAATTACAAGCTTCTGAAAACCTGAGAGCACCTTATGAACCTGCAGCTTTAAATGTCCATTGATTTCAGTCCACAGGATCACTGATGAGACCCGATCCCGCAGGTAACAGAGTTTCTAACACTTCACTGAGGCAACCAGTCATGCTCATATCAAGAACAGTAGCTGGTGGGCAAACAAGAGCAGATGTTTCAGAGGGGTTCGGTCGTGCTTCAAAGATTTCAGGTGTCTTTAGGTGTAAAGGCAAACACAATTCACTTCAGAGCATACATAATATTATAGGTAAGATATGCTTTGAGAGCCAATGAATTTATGGACTTAGCAAACTTCTCAAACCTTCCTATTCCTCCGGCTGCTCCTTTAGCCTGTCTGGTTTTCCATTGTAAGGGCAGGGGCTTTTTCCTTATTTGACTCCTTTCCGGACTCTCCTTTCTTTGCTAAGGAATCACAGATCTTTAATTCCTGTCTTTACAATATCTTACATTGTTGCAAGAGATATTACTGTCCTTTTTCCTGTCAGCTTCTGACAACTGACTATGGTCAAAGGTGCTGTGTTACAAAGTCTTACTTCCAAGGACATGTCATTAGGTTTAGGTGTCTGCAATGTGCCAACGAGTAGGGTCTCTCTCCACTCACAGGCAAAAATCCAAATACTTACTGCTATTGCAAATGTGCAAAAAAGTTCCTCACACTGAGTCTAGGGAGGCTACTAATTCAAATAGGGCATTTGCAGCTGTTGATATAGCTATATTAAACAACACTTTATGGATTGGAATACAAATTTAATTTTCCTGGTGATTATACATGGAAAAAGAAAACTGATTTCTATATTAATAACTTCTTGGTTCCAGAACTGATGATCTACCTCTGGAGGTGGATGTTCAATGGTCAAGTTAAAATTGTGTGGGTGGGAGGTAGTGTATTTTTTTTTTTTTTTTTAGTTTCATTGTGCATTACGATATTTCTCTGTTTGTTTGTTTTTCAAAGGAAATAAATAGCCCTGGAAAATATTATTACATCAGCCTAGACTATCTTAATCCGTTTTACTAAAAGCTGTGTTGGGTCTCATTTAACTTTCTAAATATCCATTTTCCTCATGTAATTTGGGTTAGTATTTTACTATTTGACAATGAAGGATTTGATTACTTTGTCCATTAAAAAATCCAAAAATCCAAACAATTTTGCCACGTAGGTACAAAACAGAAAACGCCAAGGCTCACAGGAGTTAAAGCAGGCAGAGGCTAGAAAGGTAACAAAAATAATTTCTAATGTGCATTACTAGGAGAAGGAATTGCTGAACAAACCATAAAGAGAAGGGAAAACTCTTATCAGATATAGGAAAAACTGAAGTGTTTAAGTGCCTTTTTTGCTTCTGTTTCAGTAACCAGGATAAATGTGGCCAGATGGCTAACACAATGAACATCAGTGACAGATGGGTAAGTGCTCTAACTAGCGTCAGAAAAAAAAAAAAAAAAAAAAAAAAAAAAAAAAAAAAAAAAAAAAACAGGTTAGAGATGCTTGTGAATTGGCTGGGCCTGATGAGACTCACCCCGGAATACTTAATGAGGTATCGGAGTCTGTCCCTGCTTCTTCAGGAAGGCATGGAGGGAGGATGGGAATTTTCTATTCCCAGAAGATGGGAATAGAAAACTGTAGTCGTGTTTTTTTAAAGAGAAGAGTAGCAGAGAAACAAGAAGGGAGGAGAAGGACTCTGACAATCATGGCACAATCAAACAGCCTAACTTTTTAACTCAGTAAACCACAAATAAGAGAACCATTTAGCAAGAACAGGAAGCATCTCTTGAAGAGAAGAAATCATACCAACCCAACTTAATTACCTCCTCTGATCTCATAGAATAGGGGATAGACCAACCATAAGTAATATACTTTTAATAAAATTTCTGATACTGTCTCTGCTGATATTGTCTCTGATATTGTCTCCGATATTGTCTCCTTGGCTCCAAAACAGCCAAGGAAACATGGCCTAGATCTAGCTACTACAGAGTAAACGTGTGGTTGTTTGGGACAACTGGAATAACTGGAATGGGTTTGGAAGGATCTGGGCATAATCCACCCTCCTTCTCCAAGGCAAGTGTTATCTGCTGAATTGGTTATTTGTGATAGACGTTTTTCTAATCCTGAAGATTTCTGCTGAAGGAGACTCCATAATCTCACTAAAGAGTCAAGTTCAGTGTTTCACTACCCTTACTGTTAAAAAGGTTGTCCCAAAGTCTTACCTAAGACTTTGCTGCAGTTGAAGCCTATTACTTGTTGATTTATAACAATATTTATAACAATATTTATAACAATATAACAATTTATAACAATAACAATAGGGAATTTTCTGTCCTCTGTGCAGCGATCTTTGATGCAATAGAAGACGGGACAGAGCTGCTATTGAGCCACCCTGTTTTCTATTTTATAGCTGACTATTCCTTTTTAAGCGCTATATGTTGTACTCATCCTCATCAAATGTCAACTTGCTTCTTTCCCAGCCCACGTCTCCAAGTTGTCAGTATCTATTTGAATCATTTTTTTTTTCACTGATTTTATTTCTCTGCCCCCTTCCCCATCCCTTTGGGGCTTTTGCAGTTATTTATTTTTGTGTGGTGCTTGTCTTAAATAAATGGGATGTGATCCAAGAAGGACTGGTGTAAAGTGCTATGCTTAAGTATGCATAAATCATCTGTATAGAGACATGGTTAGTGAGGAACTGTTCACTAAAACTGGACCTAGAGGGTAGGAATTATACTGGACCATAATTTAAACATGAGTCTGCAGTGTCATATATGGGAGATCAGAAATCAAAAAAAAAATATTCATTAAGGATGGTTAAAGGAACTAATGTTGTTAAATATGGAGGGTATCAGAAGAGAACATCTTCAAGTATGTAAAAGGTTGTGCAAACAGAAAATAATAGGCTGCTTCCTGAGTCTACAGGTCACAAGTAATGGGCTTTAACTATGATAAGGAAGATTAGGCTTAGACATCAGGAAATATTTCATGCCAAAAAGGACAGCTAAGCAACTAGGCATAGGATGTGCTGAGGGAGGTGCTGAAATCTTTGTTAAGAGAATATTTAAGAATAGAGCAGAAGAATAGCTGCTGAGGACAGTTTAAAGAGCATCCTCTCTTGATGAGGAATATAATCTCTGATCCTGAAAGAGCAAAATAAAAGGTGAAAAAACTCTCTAAACATGTCAGAAAGAATCATTTTTGCCCACTTTGCCTTATTTCTGATTTTCATGCTAATATATAAAGAGCAATAGATCTATTGAAATGCCATTTAATTTAGTGAATTTTAGAAATCACTAAAAAAGAATTACTGAGATGTACTCAAGACTTCAGTCCATGCTACCTCCATGGTAAAGAAATAAATGTCTTACAAATTAGCATTATTCAAAAGTCTGTAGCCTGATGATATAAGATGTGAACAGTGTGATTGCTCTGCCCCAGTGCGGGTTCTGCTTCACAGTACAGTCTATTCTGGGCAGAGTTCATCTCTCCGATCAACGTGGAAACTGAATTTCTTTATTTTGGGAGTTTAAGTTGGGCCTTCTGAACTATTTTGCATTGCTTATTATCGCCTTTACTCAGTGCTTGTTCTAGCCAAGCTATCATGGGAGCCAGTAAGATGCAGTTTGTGTGTTTTTTTTTTAATCAATGAATGTCTTAAAAAACTCTGAATGAGTATATCAAAACATGCATGAGCTAAAAGCATAATATTAGCTAAAGTAGAACACTCACCCACACATAGGCTCTTTAAGTGTTGTTCCTATAGCATAAGTCATATTCAAATACTTTTAGTAGTTATTTTCACATTAAAAATAAAACAAACTTGGAGAATACTAATGTTTTATTATCAGACTTAGAAGTAAGTTGCAATACACGTGAGAAACAGCTACAAATAATGGATGGATTTGTTCCAAAGGGTGAAACATCCTTGTAGTAACTGAACACACACTAATATGCAGAAACACTTTTGTCTTTATGACCATCACAGTTTCTCATTGTGAACAGGTGATATAGAAAAATATGATGAAATCTAAATTGACAGCAAAAACATCCAGTACCACAGGGAAATGGTATGACAGGGCTTTTGCATTTCCTTGCTTTCCTTCTTTTCACAACACGATGTTTGTTTGCACAGAATGCACAGACTGTCTTGTCAAAATGAGATTTAAAAACTCTTACAGATGATAAGGAAACCTTTTCTACAGCAGTTATTTGAATTTTCCATCTTTTTGTTTCCCTCCAAAAAAATACACAAACAAACAAAACAGCACATCCTGACTTAAAACAATCCTTGTCCTTTTGAACTACAATATCAGAGCTTTTTGGAAGATATTGAACTCTGAAAGTGATGTTCAGATTCCTTTTTTGGCTATTTACCTAATTGTAAACTGAAATTATAATTGTATACAATAAAGTATAAAGCTATGAGAGTAATTTATCCAAATGCTAGCTCACTTTCTTGTATGACAATATTTCTCTTTTTCTTTCAAAACGCAATTGTTTGTTGCCTCACTGCTACCTGATTTGAGTTGTACGAGTAAATTTTTCTGCATGTTTAAACCCTGACACTTGGCTTTAGTTTTCATTAAACTAGAATCTTGTTTTTGGATAGTTTGTCTCTTAGATATAAGGCATATGGACTAACTGTGCAACATAACTATTTTTTGCGGTAAACCTATATATATATATATATATATGTACACACACACACACACATAATAAATTCTACAGAGTGAGCAGCTAATTAAATGTTGATTTATTGTACAGCAAGAATTAAACAAAAGCAAATTCCCAGGAAGAAACCAGTTGGTGAATGGCCATTACTTGTTTGTTTATGTAACAAGCTACATGGATTGTAACATTTTGGTGATTTACAGCTTGAATTTACCAACTTGAATAAAATCTCCACAGGTTTTGGATTCCCCTTCTCATGATATGCTTCTGCTCTTCAGAAAACCAAGACTCAGATTGCTTTCAGGAAGTAATTCTTAATGTTAGGATATACTCAAGCTTTATATTTTTCTCAACACAAAGAACTAGTTTTTAGGTAGCTTAATTAATAATTTCACAATATGTGAAATTATTAATTGCATTGCTTTTCCCTCCCCACCCCACCTAAAATTTATCTTCAACTTATTTCAAAATGTGCATTAAAATCTTTGTAGAAGATTATTTGACAGTGTTTTATTTTCTGGTNATGAAGTCTGCCTTTGCAAAGATTTTGGAGAACATAAGAAGAACAAGTAGGTATCCGTGACAGCCAAGCCTGCCTATGAGTGTGTGGAGAGGTGTTTGTAGTTCTTATTTAAACGTTAAGAAGCAACAAAACTCCTCTGCACTCTGCCTTGAATATTTGTAAAGATTTGCACTAACTTAAAGAAATGAGCATTCAGTTGAGTAGATGATAGGGGAAGATTCATCTCAGTTTAAGCTGCAAATGAGCCCACCTGTCAAGGGAGCTCCATAGGAAATTTTCCTCAATTTTCCTGTAGGGCTTTGGCAAGAGGATAGCAGGTGACTCTTGAGAAAAGCCTTTTCTAAGTTTGCTCTCTTGTTACATGTCAGGGGTAAGTAGTAAGAGTAGAGATCTGGAAAGATTTGTGCGGACGATTAAAAGTGGCAGATGAGAAATTTGAATTCATAAGAATGATGAGAAAAAATCACTGAAACAATTCAAAAATGAGCTCAATGTGAGCCAGTAAGCAGGTAAAAGTCCTGATTTTACTGGTGGTATTTAAATATACTAGAGCAAGAATTAGGTAAGCAAAGGAAAAACTGTGGTAAGTACCTAGTGAACAGAAATAGGTAGGTTTTGGATTAATATATTTTCAATAGAGGCAGAAAAATGGCCTGGACTTTTAAATGAATCTGAGAATACAATCATCAGAAAAATATTTTTATTTATAGGCTTAGATATTAAAAAATATCCTGAATCCAGGATTGTTAGGAATCTGAGCTTGCCCTTAGCAGGTTGGGTCTTTCCCTGTTGATGGTCTGTTGGATTCATGTGTCTGAAAAAAGAAGTCTTTTTCAGACTGCATACTGTTGTTTTTCTTCCTGTTGTTGAAATATGCAATGTGTTCAGGCTGTATATGCTTGTACAATACATGACTATATTCTAGCAGTTATGTTTATAAACAGATGCAAGTGTCTGGCAGGATGGATCATTATTTTGGGGCTCAGATGTTATTAATTAACACTAGGAATGTTGTGAAATAAGCTTGAAATCAGATCTCCGCTCTCCTGATACAGTGTGAATGGTTAAGTGCTCTTCCTATCAAATATTAATAGAAGGAACTCCTTCATTTACTACATTTTAAAGCAGTGTGAATAATCAGTCATTAGAAATATGTTTGGATGCTAAAAATTCCATAGAAAACCCTGAAAATGCACTGGTTTTTTTTTTCTCATCTTCTCTGATTTTATTTGGCAGAAGGCTGCAAGATTCCAAACTCACTGAACAAAATCAGCTTCTAAAATATCTGTGAAAAAGTTACAATTTCATTGCTGTTTTTTTCTTCTCATACTTTAAATGCTGTTTTGTGACTTTTTATTTACAGTTTTATAGGTAATGATTACCTGTTAGAGAGATGCTCCATGCAGAGAAGTGCTACTACCTTCATAGCCCTTCAGTTGTTTTGTTAACAGATATTGAGTCGTTTGCTCTATAATAAAGATACTGCATATCTTTACTGCATACTGCAAAGATACAAATGCAGATACTGTTGTATTGCATCAGACCAGAGGCCTGCCTAGCCATACATCCTGTCCAGTGATGCTTAAGTGAAGATGCTTGGGAAGAGCTTGAGAAAAGCAGTGAATCCTGCAATCCTACCACGTTCCAGGGAACAGCTATTAGGAAATGCCTGAATTGTTTTTGGAATATTGTTACCAAATAGCCTTGAAGGGTCTATTTTCCATGAGGCTGATGGAACTCTTTGTTTGGTGTCAACGGTATTGTTTGACATTATTATGTACCAAACCTGACTTATCTGCTGCACTTAAAAACTAATAATTTTCCTTTGTTTGATTACATGATAATACAAGATAATATTCCACTAGATATAGGAGATACGAATTAGAAAAAAAATACACACTCTTCTTCATACCTAGATTTTGTTAGTCTCAGTGACTATCTAAGGGGACAATGCTATCTTTCATACAGACTGTGTATTCCGTGTCTCTGAGTCTCTAATAATTTTTGTTACTTTTCCCTGACCATAATGAAAGTCTACCCTTTTCAAGATGAATTGATGGAAATTTCACGTGGAAAATGAAATGTGTGCCCTAAAGATTTATACATTATCATAGGGTTTGTTTTTATTTTATTTTGTTCTAAATAATTTGCTCATGTTGTTTGATTTTTCAGCTACCAAGTTTGAATTTATTTTTCCCTCAGAAAAATAATCTACAGAATATTGATGCTCTTTTGCAAAATTGATGCTCTTTTGCACAAGTAGTAACAACTTTAGAGCTTACTGCTGATACAGAGTTCAGGATGCTTTTCTCTGTGTGCATCTCTCTGTTTGCTGCTCCTGCACAGGATCTCCTGCCTTTTCTTTGTGTGATCTCCCTCTCACTAACAGCCACGTTGAATGTGGCAAGAAGATGAGAGGCAAACTCCATCTTCAGAACTCTGCTGTCTTCAGTGCTTAAGAACAAGGAGCAATTAAGCTAATTTGCTGTAGCAGGAAAATTTCACTTATCCGTCCCTGCAGACTTCTCCTGTCAAGCTTTACATGTCAGTAAAGTTTTTGAAGTTCTTAAATATTCCTTGATATGGAATATACTATCATGCTGTTCTGCTCCACCTTCCTTCCTTCAAGTCCTGAGAAGCCGTTTGGCAGAACAACTGCAACCGAATTTGGAAGGGCACAAAAATTAATGAGACATCACTGTATGAATGAGGACCTCTTCTGGCTGTTTCCATGAGCTTTCCCATTAAGAACAATGCTGAAAGTATCTGGGTCAGAGAAGTGCAATAGAAGATAACAGTGTGTACCAGAATGATACTAAAATAATCCGAGTCCCTGTTGTCACACTCTTTAAATGGATAGTTGAATGGCGTCTGTGGTCTGAATATTTAATATGCTTGGTTTTCAAGGCACCTTGTATTTTGCTGCTTGTTTTAACAGCTTGTATCTTAGTTATTTTACTAGTATTATTGCAATAGGTGATGTAAGTCAGTACCTGTGCAGAACACTTACAGGAGTAAGTGACCTACGAAAAGGCAGTGACCTATGAAAACCAGGTTGCAATAGCCTGCTAAGATGTAACATACAAGATAGGATTTTTTTTTTTTTTTTTTTTTTTACTCTACAGAGAATCACATCATGCACAAAAAACAGATCTCCCTCTCCCCTCTTGGATTTCTGAAAAGTAAATATGTGTAAGTCTGTATAAACTAATAGAAGAAAATATTACAGAATGGAGTCAATTTGCAGAGTCCAGAGCATCTTTTTGAAATGTTTATCATAGTAGTTCAGGTGTGCAGCAAACCAAGTGCCGAGTCTTAGATCCTACTGATTTTACTCATGTTAATCACTGTTGCCTTAAAATGGAGGTTTTTGCGTAAGTGAGAAAAGTGGGATTTTGCCCATTATTTGTCCCCTCAGCACCTTCCCAAAGTACAACAGACATCTGCTAAGGGTCATTCAGAGACTGTCAGCAAAACATGGTTGGACATGTCTTTACTGACCTAGTGACAGATGGTGGTGTGGCAGTGTGGCATTGAAATGGCATTTAGACCCCGTGTGGGCAAAGCATCCCATAATTAAGGAGCTTCATTCTGGGAACTCAGCAACTCCTGAGTTTCAACCCAAGCATGAGGGTTTTATGGTGAGTTACTACTTCCCTTTCCCTTCTAGCTATAGACTGATTAGGACACTAAATACTTCTCCTTCATGAAAGTTCAAGGTATACATTTCCTTTCAAACGGTGAAGCACACAGAGTATAACTTTCACATTTTACAGGCAATTATTATAGCTAGTTACTGGCTCTGCTAGAGCACCAAAGGCTCCAACCAAGTTTTGAAATACTTTTTGCTGAACACACTACTGTCTTCATTAAAAGAAGATTCTAGTCTGAAACAAGATGATGAGGTCATTTAATAAGAAATGAAGAAAGTAAAGAGTTATGACAGTTTTGTTTCATTTTTTTTGTATGCTTTTAAAAGATTATTTATTGCATATGCCATGGGAGTGGCTAGTCAGAATTTCCCATCAAATTAAGTTTCAGTAAAAAATGTAGTGCAGCTTGTTCCCAAATAGTAAGTAATAACAAGTGTTCAAATAATTACATAGTAGCAAGCAATCTATTACAAGATATTATCTTTTTAGTTACAGCAAAACCAAGATTATACTTTCTGTTTGTGGCTCACAGCGAAAAACTTGCTCCTCAGCTAAGTAGTGCAGCATTATTTTGCAGCTTCTCCCAAGCTGGTCATTTTATAATGATGGCACAGCATTAACATCGCTGGATTAATATTTTTTTAGACAATTACAAATATTTTGCCCATCTGAATCATTAAGCAACTTGGGAGCTAGGGAGACCCTGCTTTATTTTGCAGTCGGATGTTTTTAATGCATCCTTCTGTAATCGGATCTTGTCCTTGACAAATAGAAGATTGAATAAAGGCTAAATTGGAATTCCATTTCTGAGCTTGAAATTTCAACGTGTTTTCTGATTTCAGTTTTCAGAATTTGCAGTCTTTGTTATTTTAAATTTAAATCAGTCAAGATTTATACTCTTCTTAGGCTTTATTCTTTTATGTTCAGATGACAGGAAGGTAGGTAATATGGTAGCAGGAAAGAAAAAACATTTGCATATAAGAATATTAAGAGGTAGAATGAGAAAGGAAAATGTAGGTTGGAAGAAACTGGAAAGGTAAATGAAGGCCTGAGCTGGAAGAAACAGCTAACTGAGAGGAAGCAAAGCCTGGTCTGAAGTCCGAGCATGCGGTTTCTCAGTTGAGTAGGAGATGATAGAAAACTTGTTGGCTACTTTCTGCATGTTATTGCCTCTAAACTGCTGAAGTCTCCTTCTCTGGAAAGCATCCATAATTCCACCTTTTCCATCCTGCTGCTTGACTCATGTGGATAGGATTTCTCCATGGACTCCAACAGTAGTGGGAAGGAGTGTTAGCTCATGTTAGATGTGGCAGGATAGGACAGAGTGCCAGGAGAGACAGCAAGTCTTGGAGGAAATAGATCACCAGAGCTAACTTTCTAAATGCTCAGATTTTTTGTTTGTTTCTCCTGGATTCATTATTTGCTTAAAATACCAAATTTGTTAATTTGGCATACTGAGCTTGACAGTGTTTTCTTTTTGAGAGTAGATTTTTACACTGATTAGATTTTCTATATTTACCACTTCTCAAGGGTTTGCTTGTGTGTGTATCTGCATGCATGCACGTGTGTGTATCTAAATCTTGGCAAAGCTACTCAACGATGAGCAACTTGAACAGCTGCAAACTCTCTGAACACTGGAATTATTCATAGCACATAAAGGAAGAAAACCTCTTGAAAATAGTTCAAATATTACACAATTATGGGAGGATCAGGCTTGAATTTTTGATTTGAATGAACAAATTCCTGAAGGAGTCTATAAAATGGGAACATAGGTAAATGGAATTATCTCATGGTCCTTCTTGCATTTAAATCAGTGAGCAGTATTTGTCAAAAAAAAAAAAAAAAAAGGTTTGCACACAGAGATCTCTTTGCACTTAACTGTCAGAAAAATTTATCTGCCTATTTGCTCTCTGTATAATGGTGTGAAGAAGGAATTCTGTGTAGATATGTGGTGTTACTGGGAGAACACCCTGTGTGGCCCAAGTCCTTAATGTGAAAGGTCAGAAGCTACTCCTATAGCTACAGATTTACTCACATATCTCAATGGCACACTAATTCAGAGATCATCCTTTTCGGTAAAGGGATTAAACCAGAGGAATATTATAATCCTGAAAAGACTATATCTAAATCTAATACTCTAGCTTTTAGTCTTGTTTAGACAGATTTTTAAATGTGACCAATACTATCCATGCTTTAAAATGTTATGTGAGCTAAGGAGTAAGTACATAGGCCAAACATTTTAAAAGGAAGATATTTCCATGCTCTTATATCCTATGGTAATGCCTTTAAAAGCTTGTATTGACGTACTCCAGGTTCCACTGTTGTCCACAACTACACTGCTTGCCTTCACTGCATCAAATAGCAAGTGACAACTCTCAGAACAAAATAACACTTATGAGTATATTTTATTCATAGGAAATTCACATGTTCAATTTTAGTTTGCCTCAGGCAGCCAGCTGGGGTGTAAACTGAGCATGCTGTGTCTTCACCTTACACCTGTTCTTGCAGACAACAACATGCTTTAATGATTTTTTTTTTTTTTTTCTCAATGACGCTAATTAGCAATGTATGACTAACATATAGGAATTGATCAAGCTTTCCATTCTCCCCACGGATGTCCTATTAATTTTTGCCAGGTCAGAGACAGATAAAGCTGATTAAATACTTGACCTCAGTCCTGTCTTTAGAAACATGTTGGGCATTGCTCTGGTACAGAAGGAAGATTGAGCATGACTCTGTCAGACATACTGTTCTGCTGAGAACAAGACACGCAGAGGCATGCAGAGCTGAGAGATGTCACATAGTCCCTTTACATGTATATGTAGTATATGTATGTAGTATGTATGTGTAGACCAGTATATGTGCCAGCATATCTGACAGTGCATGTGAAGGCCCTTACCAGTCCCAGTCCAGGTCTCCTGCGCAGGAGCACGGCTTGTTACTGTCCCATATCTTACATTCTATGTGGTATGTAAATATATAGTAGATGAAGTGGAGATCAGAAGCTGGTTCCAGTATCTTACTACATGCAAGGTTAGGAGCATGATTCAGAAACTCAACAGACGCTGTGACTCAAGTAACTGCTGATGCACTTGGCAGCACGTCTGTATGTACAAACACTAACAAGTACATTTTCATTTCAGTGTACAGGGAATTTGGGCATGAAGTTTCTGTTGCCTACCAGAAATGGTAGCTTAATTCTTCATGTGCTAGCCAGAAACTACCAAAACTCAGGGGCACAGCCAGAGGTCTATCATGACTGCCAAAGCAACAATATCTGCATATTATAATGACCTACGCCTTAACAAGTGGGATAAGAAATAATTTGCCTGAGAACAGCACTATCTTGTAAAAATAAAAAAACCCCAAACACATAAGAATTGCTGAAGGTGGTCACCATGTAGTCCATTGGTTTAAATGCTCTGTCTCTGGCAGCAAGCACATAGAGATTTAAGGCAATTTCTATGTAGCTGCTAACCTTTTTCCATAACCTTATCCAGCCTTCTCTTGAACCATATGGATTCTTAATAGACAAAATATCCAGTAAGAAAGAAGTCCCTAGCCTGATTATGTGTTTTTATGAAACAAATGAACAAGCAAACAAAAATTCCTTTTGATTCCACTCCCTCACTACTCATTTCTTTTGAAGTCTCCCAATTCTTGTTCTGGAAGCAGCAGTGAAGTACCACCTCAAAGAACCTCAAGTGACTTCAATTTGAATCTTCTGTTTCAACTTTTCATACATCCTGCCTGATACTCCTGGTCAGGCCTGTCACCACTGAGATGTGGGGCCTGGGTGTTTCTTCTCCAGTAAATTTCATATTTCTATCTGAACTCTCTTATATTAGCAGGATAAGTTAGCAGGTTACAGATAGCAGTGGCAAGAACAGAGTGAAGAATGCATGTGCAATCAGAAATGTTTTAATTTGTTGTATTGGCAGGCTAAAAACACACCCACACAGGGCCACAAGAAGGTGGAGAGCAGTCTCATGATTCAATACAAAAATAGCTCCTGCATGGCTCATTCAGGTTCCTTGGGTACACTTGCAGAAATGGGAAAGCCAAAGGCCCACTGCTGCGTTACTGTGGCAGTGTGACCTGAGTGGGACCCAAGTAGAGATGTGTGTTTTGTGAACATTAACCTGGGGGGAAAGGGTGTCGTCAGCCAATCCAAATGTTCAACGTGGGTAACTTCTTCAGGGAAGCGTTACTTCCAGCGTGAGCAAGTGCAGAATGAGGGCTCTGGAAAAAGCTTAGAGATTTGCTGGCATTTTGAACGTATGTACGTCCCTGGAACCTCTCTTTTCTGCCTTTGCTGGCAGTTTGGAGGAACTCTGGTGCAAAAGACTACTCTTTGCTTTGCCATATCCTTCAGGGGTTTATTACTTACTGTAAAGGTATGGATAAAATAACACAATTTTCCTCCCTATGGGTTACTTCCATCTGATGTTGTATTAACTTAGGTATTTTCTCTGTAATTTTGAGAAATTTTCCTTGGTTATGGGGTATTTAAAAATGAAGCAATGTGTCTAGATGTCCGGTATGAGCCAGCCACAGTGCTCTGAAAGGGGCATTATCAGAGCACTGATACATTAGAAGACGTACCACTGTATTAAATCTGTGGACAGCACGTCTGTGACTAAAAGGCTATTATGTTCTGGAAAGCAGAAGATGATGTAATGATAGTTGCATAACCAGGTTTGAAACTAAATCAACAAAACTACATTTTTATTAATCTAGAATAACATAGGGCATTAATAAATGACCCAGGCTTTATGAAATGGCAATATACCTCATATGGCTTTAACGCATCTTTCTATCAAACAAGTATAATCCATGAATTTCTCCTCTGATGTAGCTTTAAAAGGATTTTTTTAATCCATGTGATAAAACACTAGATATACTCACATAAATGAGAACAAGACAATTAATGCTGATATGTATTCTGAAAACAGAATTCAGACATGGAGTAAAAAAATTCTTGTCTCAAGAGGCACTTGCCTCAGAGCCTTTGACAAAATTGTTGGTGTGAATAGCCAGAGTTGCTGGTAGACAAAGGACTTCTCAGTGTATTTTCCTGTGTAAAGAACTTGGATGTGAGAGATGAGAAGGTAGCAAATCCTCCCGGGTCATGGCATGGAGCACCCAACCAGGGCTCCAGTCTCTTCGTTTCAGTGGGATTTGTGTTTGAGAGCCCAGACTTTGAAAGATCATAGTAGGTTTCTGTAGCTCAGATAATGCTAATCACAGAAGCATTTGGTCTTGAAAAATTATATCACACATAAAGGGAAAGGAGAGAAGAGCAGAGATTTTTATCTGTAAAACTGGAGCTTGTGAAACATTAGCTGAGTAATTCGGAGCCTTGGGAAAAGGAGAACACGGCAGGAAGAGCATCAGGAGGGAAGTCAGATTAAATACAATGTACCAGTGAAGGAATGAACTACCTTACTTTTGAAACAGCAAGAGGAAATATTTGAGAATATCTCAGCTTATTTATTTATTTATTTATTTATTTATTTTCACATGGAACCACCTTTGCCTCCTGAGCTTTATTTTGCCTCTGCTGCTAGAGCTTATGTTTCTCTGCTATGCTTAAGCTAGAGAAAACACAATCCGGTTTGAGATGTTTCTCAGATTTTAACCATAGTTAGCAATGTTAAAGTTAGTATTGACTTTAGCACTTTAGCAGGGAGAGCAAACTGTTTCTCTCTGTTCTAGCTTCTTCTACCAAAAATATAAATTTACAGGAATAAAATGCAGCCATTTTGAATAAGTATATAGATATTCGTATGTTGGATCTGTTTGGTTTGTTGATCTAGTAAGTTATTATTTATTGCATGAGACTTTGTGTCACCTATAAATCAGAGATTCAGAGAAATGAAATGTTTTTGGATGCAACATATGAGTTTGTGATTGTGTCTGATAAAGCTATAAAAGTTTAAGCATTATTAAAAAGCCCTTTGTGTAACTGTTGCAGAGTGGCTTGTATGCTACAATGCAGGCTGACTATTACCTTTTGAAAAATGGATGCAATGTATGTCAATCAAGCAAATATGACTTACCTGTGTCTTTTATTAAAAAATCCTAGAACTTATAAGCAAAGCTCTGCAGTATACTAAACTAATTGCGGACTTCACAAGGAAAATAGGTGTAGCTTATTTCAGCATAATAGCTTTGTACTTCCAGGTGTTAAAGCATTATGGAAATTAAAAAGACATGTGGGAAAAATCCATTAACATCTTTAATGCAGTGATGCTACTTCGAAGGCCAGCGCATCTCTGGAGACAGGTATTTGGTTGCCTTCCAGCCTCTTTCACTGGCTCAGGGGGTCAGAGGGGAAATAGAATGGCTAGATGAGAAAATCCTCCCTTTTGGAGAGCTGGCCCAATGAGCTCTCTGCAGATGCCCAGCTGGCGCTGCCGGTCCCTTCTCCAGATTGGGATGGATCCGATGCAGCTCCCAGGACGCCAGTGGAGTGGGACGTGCCGACCGCAGGCACCAGCCGAGGGTGTGTGTTCTGTCTGCCCGGGGGAATAACGGCACGATGCAAATGAATCTTTAGCGTCAAGGAAGTGATTATGCCTCCTGATAGATCTCTCGGCTCTCGCCACTTTCTCTCCGGTTACACTCGATGATAATTCAGTGCAACAGACATCTTGGGCATTAAATCTTAGATTCTCTTCAAACGAGACTGGAATTTGACCACCTGTGTGCAGCATGCTTATTTGACAAATAAGCACGGATAGCACTGCTCTGGATACAGTTTAAAACCCCTCCATAAATCATATGTTTTATCGGAATTGCTTAGCTTGTATGGAGACTAATGAGGAAGTTGCTCTGTTTCAAATGTTAATCAAAGCATGCTGGAAAATGGACAAGTGTAATGTGCAGCTCTCCCAGGCATAAGCATAAGGCCTGTAGTGTTACAGATGCCTACTGGAAGGGTGTTATGAAGTTAGAAATCATTTCTGCCAGGTTGCAATTTCCTTACTATTACTAATTATAATACTTTAGTACAGTTATGAAAGAGAAGGGTATGCATTTAATGTGACAAGATGCCTTGTGAATAGATGACTATGATTTCATCTCGAATATGCCATTTTTCATGGACATGTGGATATGAAAATCCAGATACTAGTGAGGAAATGACGCAGCAGAATATGACGTAGTTTTGCTATTTTTATGAGCTTTGTACGCTTTAAGCGAGGATGAGTCTATAAAGGCAGCTCAGTTTCACTGGCTCTAAATCTGGCACTTGTCTTGCTAAAAGCTATTGAAACTAAGCTCCTACGTGTTTTTTTTTCTTCACACAGGAAAATTAAGCTTTTAATCCATTGATAGGAGAATGTTATTTTTCAGATGATTGTTTTTTAGAGTATCTTGAAAACAAAACAGTAACATTGGTCAGAAAAGCAAAGAGAAAATATATTTACCAAAACAAGGCTTAAGTATCTCAGGAATGGAAGTGTTTGCTGTGACGTATTTTGCTGCAAGTCTTATTTTCAAGTATAATTTGTGAAGACTTAGGGACTTCAGAAAAGTAAGGGAAAAGAAATACTGGTTGCAAAATATACAGGTTGTGTTTCAATTTTCCATAGCTTCATTTAAGCAGGTAGGTAATAGCTGTTAATACCACAGCCTTTATTTTTTTTTTTTAGTAAGACTTTGTAAAAAAATTACTTAAACTTTTGAAGAGAAAAACCAGCAGTGTTTTCTGTGATATTTTATGCAATTATTTAGAATAGGCAGTTGTTTATTTTTTTTTCTCAGCTTTATGCAAGTAATAACACCTTGAAAAGGTCCGAAAAAGTTCTGCATCAAAAAAGCATATTTAAACATTGCTAGCAAAATTAGCTTTTTGACTACCTGTGACAAAGAGATCTTTAAACTTATGAGTGTGGTAGAGAAAATCACAAAAATGCTGGTAAAATTTGAGTGTGAATATCTCAACTGTTGAATGAAATGTTTACTTTCTATGATCTGCCTAAACCCCTTCAATTTGTATCAAGCCTTTTGAAAAGGCTGTGCAGAAACCACTGCCTGAGAAGTACATTCTTTTCAGAAGTGATATTTTATTAAGATTTATTTTCTAATGCTTCATAAATATAACTAACTATTAGTCCATTGAGTGATAAATCATAGATCTACTTAAAATGTGCAAGTATCTAAGCAGTAGGTGTTGAAAGTACAGCATGGATGGTGAATCCCACTCATCTCTCGCGGGCTTCAGACAAGATACTGGAGAGGTTCCTGAATTAAGGAACCTCCTGGGCATTAAGAACCAAAGAGTTTCAGATTGTCTAAGTTTATGGGCTCTGAACAAGGTTAACTTTTTAGGAAAAATGTGGGATTTGGACTGTCAAAGAGGTGAACAGAAAGAAGCTGTATGCCTTTTTATTGTAGTGAAATTGTTTTCACACAGTAGCCAAGAATATAAAGTATTTCTGAAGTTATCACTTCTGCAGAGCTAAGTGAGCGGACAAGTAAAAGTGTGCTGCATGGATAAGTCTTTATACACTGATTAACATTGCCTTTCCTTTTATGTCATAACTTTTTTCCAGGGTGTCACCCCTCGCTGATAACAGTCCGCTGGGTTGCTTAGAAAGCTGTTCCTTTTGCTCAAGATCCTACATCTTCTTACAGTGTGGCTGGCTTGCTTGAATTTTCTTTGGTCTCTGGCCTAATTAAAGCTACAGATTCCATACTGCATCATGTGTGGGAGTTGTTTGCCTGTGGCCAATTTGAAAGGAAGACAGAACTCCTTGTCTATTTCTAACAATGACATGGGCCATTGCGGTAATGATTGGTTTTACTGTAAACTACTAGAGCTTAAAGACCATTTATGGCTAAAACAATCAGGTCCCTGGAAATATGCAGACAATAAAAGCATTATTGCTCCATTGATGCCTTTTTGCTGTTTGTTAAGAGGAACACTACTCTTTCATTCCTGCCTTCCCCCCCCCCCAACACTTAAAACATCCTTAATTATATCACTGCCCAAGCTACAACTGCTGCTCTTGACATCGCATAAATCTTGCGCTAAATTGGTTTGTGACTGAATTGTGAAAGGGATCAATGGATTCATTTGCACTGATTCCCCACTCTGTTACTGAGAACGTGCCTACACATGCAAAGGGTGAGATTATCTGCATTGATTCACAACCTCCCAGATGTCTTAGGAACTGCAGCATACCTGGGATACAGCGAAAAAGAATGGGAAAATTAAATCAGATGCTCTGTTTGTTCTTGCTACTCCTGTCATTGCTAAGTTTCCAATGTGATGAAGTGACATGCTATTTTGTTTCCAGGTTTTTGTTCACAAAACACTGCCTACTCCTAGGAGAGAATTCCTTATAGTTCCCTATAGCAAGGAGATGATGCTCTCATCATGTCCTTGCTGTATACAGTATTTTGGTGAATAAATGGTGGCTGCTTCTGAATGCTCTGTTTTCATGCAAGGCAATAAAATCCCAAAGGGAAATCCCAAGTGTAAGCACCAAAATGTGAGCCTGCTGCTGAATGGTGCCTTGGTGATGAAGGCTATAAAGAAGGCAGAGTTAATGAATGCCTTCTTTTCTTCAGTCTTTACTGACAAGGCCAGTCCTCTTGTCCCAGACCTTGGAGACAAGACACAAGAGAGAAAGTCTGGAGAAGACAAGACTTTCTCTTGGTCAAGGAGGATTGCGTTAGAGGTTATTTAGGCAAACTAGGAACCCCCCACCCTGCGCCCTGAAGGGATACACCCATGGGTGCTGAGGGAAATAGTGAGCATTATTGCTAAGCCAGTCTCCATTATCTTCAAAAGGTCCTGGAGGAGGGGTCCTGGAGAACTGGAAGAAAGCCAGCATCACTCCAGTCTTCAAAAAGGGCAAGAAAGAGGAGCCAGGAAAGTACAGCCTTCAGTCCCTGGTGAGGGCACATCTGGAGTGCTGTTCTGTGCATCTGAAATACAGTTCTGGATTCCTCAATGCAAGAGAGATATGGCCAGACTATTTTCAGTGGTTTTAACAATATGTACTTGCTGTATTATCTGGGGCCAGTTCACCGTCTTAGCAAAGAAAAATCCAATGTTCTTCACTAAAGGAGAGCTTGGACCTGTTCATGAATAAATTAGGCAGTAGCACTGAGAACTGAGATGGTAAAACCTTTGTACTGAATATATGTTTTTCCTACGTGTCTTTGTAGTCTGGTGCATAAGACCCAAGCAGGATTATAGTCTTATGAGCATTTCTGTACTAATATGAAGAGTTTACTTATACAGTAATGCATATACTGCTTTTTCTGCTGTACGAAATCCATCATTTCTGTGTCCAAAAAAAAAAAAAAAAACTTTTGTGTAGACAGAGAGTTTACTTACAGTCACTGCAGTTCAGTCATATAGTTTTACTGCTTCAGTAAAACTAGTACAGGCTGAGATGGATTTCATTTTCTTGGCATAACTTTTTTCATGCCAGTGATTATAGAATAATGTTATCCAAAGTGGTTCACAGTTCAGAAGCTTGCGCCTTGAGCCGATGCTCCTGGGCTGGCAGAAGCTGGTATTACAGACCCAGCTTTAGCAAAAGCAAGAGGCAAAATTCTGTGTGGAGCAGCAGGGCAGTCAGCCAGATTAGCTTCTAACAGACATTGAGAACCATTCGTTCTTGGATATGCTTAAGTCTACAAGAGGTTGTTCTGTCACAGGGCTCTGCTGAAAGGATTGTTTTATAAGATTACGTTTTCTGTTTACAAGACTTATTTTATTTTGTGAGTCAGAAGGGAAAGAGATCAAGCTTTGGGAGAATAACAGCAATGTTGTTCATATGTATTGTAATCTAATGAATAAATTCTAGAATGATGGACATCATTTTCATTAATATGACTTTTCAAAGGGCAGACATTGCCCTTTGCCACACTTCTGCTGGCTGTGAGAGCTGCAAAAACAGAAGTGATATCAAACAAATGCTGAAGGAGAAGACTGAGACCAGGAATGGCACCTATGTAGAGCAATGTGATTTCTGATCAACCCTATGGACTCTGAGTGCTGTCCTGACACCCAGTGTTAGATAGCAAATCTAGTCAAGAATCCCACAAGTCCTGTTGACATCAGTTTTTGTATGACCAGGTCATGCTTATACTTTAGTCTTATATTCCTGTGTTGGAGGTCATTCATACAGAACCACCTGGCCTTGGTAGAGCAATACTTTTCTGGAGAATGGATGGGTTTAGAGGAATGTTTTCTGTGGGTTGTCCTGTCTAGGAAGGAGGTGGAGTTTACTTTGGAGCCTTTTTAATGCTGTGTTCTAGTGCTTCACTTTAATGATCTCCTTAAAAGCTGATATTTAGCTAAAAGACGTGCTAGAGGGTTCATGTATGAGAGTATTGCAGAAAATAACAACTCTGGCTGGCTTTAAAAATACTAGTAAGCTGATTCTTCCTGTCTCCTATCTCTGTTCTTTCTCCCTGAAATTACTTCGCTTCCTGCTGCAAACTAGATTTTGTGCCATTCATAATAATAATAATAAAATGACACTAATTGCTACATGAAGTGGATGTTCTGAATTGAGCCTGAGGAACTGAGTGTAGGCTGTGTTAGACGCCAAATGTAGCCACTTTGCAAGTGGGGTAAATTAGAGTCATAAAGATGTTGTATAACAGAATATGAGTGGTCGCTTGTACCCTTCATTTTCATTCACACCCACAATTTGAGTTCCTTCATAGAAGAACTCTTACTGGGAGGTAATCCTTTGGGGAAAATTCATGAGAAACATGCCATCCTTGTGATGTTACTGGTAGCAGAAAATATCAAATGAGAAAAGGTACTCAGCACAGCTTTTTCTATAAGTATTGAGGACATGTTAAAAATATCTGGTGACACTTGATGAAATCTCTTTTTAATATAGGCATTAATATGCAATTTAATCATTTATGTGAAATCAGAGTGACAGTTTTGAGGGTACCTAAATGGTTCAGGAGTCAAAATCTGGTTTTCCAAGAGTGACATAAGCAAGGGGGATCTCATGGGTCTTTGCAGATCTTTCGTTCAGTAACTCACTGTGAAACATCGCGCTGGGCTCTCAGGCTTCTTCAGGACTTGGGAACACTTGTCTGTCTATACCCTGTGGTGACCCAGCTCATGATCTCCATTGACGGCTTGTTAGTTTTAATGCTATGTTGCAATTGCTCTTGGCAAAAGGTGTTGTTGGACTATATACTGTGGGTTAATCCTCGCTCAGGGCAGGCAAGCTGCACCTAACACTCGATGTGCTGCAGCCCACCATGGGAAATGCTACCACTGCCCACCTAACATCCACATGTGGGTGGGAATGACTTGTGTTCTGTGGAAATCCACTCTTAAGTGTTTTCAGTGCACTTTCCAAGCAGCTGCATATTCTAAAATTCATTTGAGTGGCTTTTTTAGCCTGATTTTATGATTTATGGGCATGATGGAAATGAGAGAAAGACCTGAATGTGCTATAGAAAATTCACATTTAGATTCAGAAGAACAAAGGGTGTTTTGCCAGCTTTGTGACAGCGGCACAGAGCTACTTCTGGGGCTGAACGAGCAGCAAGGGCTTCCCCGGTGCAGATTATGCCGGCTGCGCATTTCCCTTCACAAACAGCCTTTGTGATGGGAATCTCCGGGCCCTCAGCTTGCAGGGAGATGGCTGAAGTAGCCAATGCATCAGCAATCCTTGGCTACAGCAGCAGCCCTTGGGGAGCCATTGGAGGCAGCCAGAATTCAGAGCCTTGTCTGGAGTCCCCTGATGAATGCAGGCAAGGAACTGCACTTGGCCTCTCCACAGGCTCCTTGCTGCTCTGGGCAAGGGCTGTCTCCTTAATTTCTCTCTGCTGTTGTTACTAAAACACTTTGGTGTCCTTATGAAGAATGCTTTGACCCCCAAAACAAATGATGCTGTTTTTGTATTTTTAAGGGGGGAAAAAAAAAGAAGAGAAAAGAAAAACGGGAAACTGAACAGTATTAATAACAGAAACCACTAGTTTCCCTGTCTTTTGAATAGCATGTGTGAATGAGTGTGCGGAAGTATCAGGATGTGCAGGAAAATAAGATCCTTGCAAAGATGCAGAAAATAGACCCTGCTGTAATGGTGGAGAGGGGAAGAGGAGCTATTCAGGGTTGTATGTCTGCCCCTCTGCTTTCCTTCTCCAGCCCATCAGGAGACATGAAACATGCTCTCTCACTAATGTGAGAGTTGCAACCTCTTGACCTCCCTGGGCAATCTGTGCTGCTGCAAAGTGCCTTTGGTGCAGGCCTATCCGATAAACTCAGACCTCTGCTTCTTCCTTTAGACAATAAGCACTCTGTGTTATACCCTTCAGCAGTTTGTTCTTTAATATTTTGTTCATCTCCTTTAATCTTAGTTAGTGATTCTCTTGCTGGAAACAAGAAAACAAATAAATGCTGTAGCTATACCACAAGGTCCGAAATTCTGAGATTAAATGAAAAGCAGGCTTCAGGCTGAAGCTGTATCCCTCATAAAGTATATGAACTCAATTTCATGACCTGTGCTTGCCCATTCAGTATCCTTTAATACCACATTGGCCTTTGCTCCTGTCTGTACCCTTATGCTACTTGCCTAATGAACTGTGTTTGAAATTCCTTGCAATACCAATCCAGATAATTGATCTGGTGAAAAATAATTATGTCATTAGTTAAAGAATGAGTATAATTTAAAATAAGCACTGCCCAATGTTTATTTCAAATCAAAATTAAGGTAAGATTTTTGATAGTTTTCTTTTAACTCAAGCATTGGTGTGAGTATTGGGGATTTCTAAGTCCTATCACAGCAAGTCAAACCTAATATGATAGAAGAGACCATTCATTTTGTTTCTGGATTGGAATTAATTTAGAGATGTGAATTGAAGGATATCTCATAGCTCAATGCCTATATCTGTGGTTTGGAAATCTGATACCTCTGTTTCTGAGGGAGATGGAACTGCAGCTAGCAAAAATAAAAATAAAATAAATAAAAGAGAGATTACTACTGGTGCTCCTGCATTATGAGACCTGAAAATATATGTTACATCTTCAGTTGGGATTATCTGAACCAGAAAAGAAAGAAAGTTAAAACTCAGTGCTGAAAGTACTTACCCAGGTATATCATCACAACCGCTTCCCTGGGATTACTCACATGGATAAGATTATTAGCATCTATTGGATAGCAGGTCTCAGTATATTCTTTAATAATCTTCACTGCAAAATAATTTGCACATTAGGTGAGAAAAATGCTGGTTAAAATCCCTGGGACTTATTTTACATAAAATTAATAACATAATTTACAATAATTATAACTAACAATAAAAAATGGGGCAATTTCATACAGCTGAAACCACCGCACAGGCTAGCACCTATCTGACTCTGCTAAGGGTTGCGCTTTGTACCACTTTATGAGCTGCTCTCACAAAACTGAAATAGCAATAAATTTTTACAACAAATAAGTAAGTAAACTTGCTAGTTGCAGCAAAGGAGTATATATGCACAGAGAAAATCAATAGAGGGCGTTTATGCTAATTTTGTAGAGGAATTTGAGATATAGACTTCTCCCACATGATCTGCAGGTGCTATTTGCTGTGTTTATAGCTGCTAAGTGTGTTTGTGTGTCTGAGTGTCTGCATGTATGTATATACATATACAGTTGCCATATGTAACTTTTACACTTTTATGCATTTCCAAACCCAATATTATCCTAGTAGGTACAGTGGTTATGTACTGCATGTGGTTTGCTATATCGATCTTTCTTGTTTTTAATTATTTCTAGGCATTCACCTAGGGGAAGTCATGCTGGCTGGATAGGTGAGGGGAGACTGGTAGTCATCTATCTGGACTTCAGCAAGGCTTTTGACATCGTCCCTCACAATATCCTCTTGGGCAAGTTCCGGAAGTGTGGGGTAGATGAGTGGATGGTGAGGTGGGTTAGCAACTGGCAGGATGTCAGAGCCCAGAGGGAGGTGATCAGCAGCACAGAGTCTAGTTGGAGGCCTGTGGGTAGCGGTGTCCCCCAGGGGTCAGTCCTCGGCCCAGTCCTGTTCAATTTATTCATCAATGACCTCGATGAAGGCACAGAGCGCTCCCTCAGCAAGTTTGTTGCTGAGAAACTGGGAGGAGTAGCTGATACCCCAGAGGGCTGTGGGGCCATCCAAAGGGACAAAAAAAAAGGGACAAAAGGACAGACTGGATAGCTGGGCAATGAGAAACCTTATGAAATTTAACAAGGCCAAGTGCAAGGTCCTGCACTTGGGGAGGAATAACCCCGGTCACCAGTACATCCTGGGGACTGACCTTCTGGAGAGCAGCTCTGCAGAGAGGGACCTGGGCGTCATGGTGGAGGACAAGGTGACCATGAGGCAGCAGTGCCCTCGTGGCCAAGAAGGCCAATGGGATCCTGGGGTGCATTAGGAGGAGCGTCTGCAGCAGGTCGAGGGAGGGGATCCTGCCCCTCTGCTCAGCCCTGGGGAGGCCACACCTGGAGTCCTGTGTCCAGTTCTGGGCTCCCCAGTACAAGAGGGATGTGGAGCTGCTGGAG
>VZSV01000022.1:1711969-1724016 GCA_013398735.1 Nothocercus julius
CCACTGATAGGACAAGAGGAGACAGCCACAAACAGAAACACCAAAAGTTCCACAGGAACTTAAAGGAAAATTTCTTGCCAGTGAGGGTGACAGAGCCCTGGAAGAGGCTGCCCAGGGAGGCTGTGGAGTCTCCTTCTCTGGAGATCTTCCCAACCCGCTTGGACGCAGTCCTGAGCCACCTGCTGTAGGTGACCCTGTGTGTGCAGGGGGGCTGGACTAGATGAGCTCTAGAGGTCCCTGCCAATCTTAATGGTTCTACGATTCTATGATTTTCCTGATCGGGTGGAGGGGGAAGGGATAATGACCAGAACAATTGGAGCTGCTACAACTAGCAACAATAAAAATAAAGCTGTTTAATTATTTCTACTAAAATAGTTGCTTCTTTTTCTCTGTTTTTGTCTCTGTAGCTGAGTTTTTCAGATCTACCCTATGTTCAAAGGTTAGTGTAATCTCTGCAAAGAGTGCACATATGTGCATGCACTTTTAGGAATCAGAAGAGTTAAATGTGATTTTTCTTTCTAAATAAAAATTGCAATTAAAAAAATTGTTGGCTTTGCTTTGAACAACCTTGTCACCTTAGAGGTGTGCTATGCAGATGAACACTTCAGCTGCGTTATTAAATAAAAAAGGGTCAACCTACAGACTTTTGGCATTTTCCGGTCTACATTGTTTAAATGCAACCTTCCTTCCTTGCACATTTTGAACTTATGCCAAACAGAGGCTGGTTAGCACTTACCTCCGCAATGACTGGTTTGGATGATAGCACAAGCCAATAGCTACTCATGACAGGCAGTTTGGACATAGACCCTCTTTTTTAGGGGTTATGCAATTTCATTCAGGAGTGGTAGAAAATTTAGAAGAAACAAGTCACTGCAATACTTGCAATGCCATTTTTCTTCAGGGCCAGAGAATAATGCCTGACCTATTAGTCTAAAAGCAGGTAGAGAACCCAAAGGAAAGTCTTGAGTAACTACCTTTGAAAATAAGACCAGTTCTGCACCTTTGAAGTAGGTGCCCTTCCAAAACCGAGCACCTTGAACATGGTTGTACCGTAAATATTTCAATTAAACACTCACAGTTGAAGCCAGGTGTTGGTGAATTCTATCTAACAATCTTATTTTTACTTACATGTCATTTTAACAGAATTACCCTGCTCTGATATGGTTTTTAATCAGAAGCCGTTAATGTGCACACACTTTCAATATGAAATATTCCACAGGAATATTAATAGCTCACTTCAGAGAGTTACTTTTATGGATGGAGCGGATTTCCTTTTAGAGAACTGTAGAAGAATGAAAAGAACTTCTTCATTTATGCTAATGAAATCTACCAAATTTCCCAGTAAGAATAATACTGCCTTTTATTATATTTTCAAATTTCTAGGTGCACATTTCCTTCTCTAGAATCATGTTGCTAATTCAATATTTCCTGTGATCATATAGCAAAAATACTTCGTAATAGGACAATTGTACTATTAGTGGTTTAAAGAGTATTTTATCTTTAAAAAGTGGATATAGGTTTTCTTTCTTTTGATTTCTGAGTCCTTTGAAAAATCATTATGTGCTTACTACATGTAGCAATAAAAGCTTTTCTATATACTGAGAAAACCAGGATCTCAGGTTAAGTTTTCATTCTTACAAATGTCCAAATTATGGAAATTAGATTAAAGGATTTGTCTACCAGTAAATTCTTTACCAAGAAGAAAAGGGCTTGATTTTGTAGTATGTTTTCTAGATCTCATTAACTTTCTGTGCCAACACTTCTACTGTATCTGAAGAATAGCTCTACGTGAAGCAGAGGCAGGAAAGTAACATTCATGCACATCTTAATTCATCATTCCTTGTGGACTTTGCTGATATTATTAGAGTCATAGATACAGTGTAAGCAGAGAAATAGAGCATTTGCTTTCATCTCAGTGGTTTTGATTCTATATTAATTGATTGATTTGTGTCAGCTAACCCCCACAATAAACCAACTTTCTGGTGTTTATAAAAAGCAAAATTCCAGCAAATAAAACAATTTAGAAAAATGCTATTATACTATTTTTTTTTTGTAATTTCTGATATCTGTATTTAGTTTTGATGGCATCTGAACCTGTCAATTTCAGACTGAATTCAGTAGCATATTAAAAGTAAATCAAAGGTGCTTTTGGCAGCAAAGATATTTTCTTCGCAGAAAAGCAAATGCTAGTTCAGTTACTAGTTCTGCTAGTTCACTCCTGTAATCCTATGCTTAATATTTTATATATGCTTAATATTTTAATATGCTTAATATTTTAGCTTTTTTTCAACCCATTTTCTGTCATTTTTTTCTGAATTGTATAAGCCTTGGCCACAACCAAGTCTTCATCTCTGCTATTATTGCTGGTCCAGAAGTAGTGTTGTCTGATTAAAACATTCTATACATCATTCAGTTGTACTCATGTGTCTTTACCTGATGGATGGTTTTAAATTTTATGCTTGAAATGACTTCATCATTATTATTATTATTATTATTATTATTATTATTATTATGAAATGTACTTTCTTTCAGAATAGAGGATGAATAGAACAACAGTGAATATGCCTTTTAAACTTATGTAGATGCATGAAGGTAGCGTTGCTGCTGATGTCATTTTGTGTGTTCTTACGTAAGACATGGGCCAATCTTGCCAGCTGCTCTGAAAAGTATTAAACTTTGCCTGATTTATTTTTCTGTGATGTCATGCAACTATTTTAACAGATTGAATGCAAATAAGTATGATACATTTCTGTCAGAAGAAACTTTTAAAGTGGAGGAGGAGTAAGGTTTCACAGTGTGAAATACAATAAATACAATGTGTTAAGTATCTGCATTCTTTTAAAATTCTCACCTTTCTTGTTATTTGGAAATGATTTTATTTCCTCGTTCCCTTAGACGCAGATGCTTCTTAAAATTCCATTAATTAATTAATTAATTATTTAAATTAATTAAAATTCCAGCCTATGCTAGAAAAAAACAGATCATCCACAGAAATAAGGTTTTGCAGGACGCTTTTTCTTAGACTTCAGACAACCTCACTCACTTCATTGCAGTCTGCAGGGGGAGACTTCCCAACATCTACTGAGCAGAATTAGCCTCTACCAGTGCAAAAACCTGAGGGCTCATCTACATACCTCCAAATCCACCACAATAAATGCTCACTACCGGAAGACTTCTGTTTGGTTGCATCCCTTCTAATAATCAAACACACACTGTTGTGCAACTACGAAATAAAGATGGCTTTCATTTGTCGTCTTAGGTTACGTTATGATAATGAAGGAACAGCTTATGCTCCTGTGTGTTTGACTTATTGGTCTCTCCTTCTGGTCTTCTAGACGCTGGGAGTCCTGACATGAAGCTATCTCAATTTTAGGGTGGACTAAATAGATTTTGAGGTCCTTGCCATAATATATTTCTAGTTATGACCTTATAATATAAGCCTAAGGCAAATGCTGTAATAACTATGGAAATAAACAAAGAAAAAATTATGCTGCTTGATTTTGAAGGAACCTGTTAGTTGTGAGGGTAGTGTTAGTACCAAAGGCTAAGATTCTAATGTGCTACAGGATATATTTCCAATTGTCTATAATATGTAAGCTCAGAGTTTCTACAAAAGAATATTATTCTGATTAGATCCCAGAGTTTTGGAATGATATTTCTTTAGCTTAAAAATATTTTCAGTATTTTTTTAAAGGCAAACATATTCATGTCAATAAGCTTTGTGCATGTGCATGGAGAAAGGGGTGAGGCTTAGGCCTGCAATGACTGTATTATCCTATAGTTTTATTACTCAGCAGTCTGAACTAGTTATGAATAATTTCTTATCTGCGTGGTATCACTGCTAATAGCTTTCATTAACCTTCTTAAGATACTGTCTGTGTGGTTCTTCATTTAGCTCTTCTAAGAATAAGCAACGCATAAAATTCTGTTTTTTGTTTTTTTTTTTTTTTTTTCCATTTAAGTGTAGTGAGCAACATGTAGCAAGCAGGACGTCTATTTAAAAGTGCCCTGCTCTGTCCAGCTGAGCACTTTCTCTGTGGCTCATTAGGAGACTGCAGGATGCATTTTTGCCCTTGACATCTATCACTAAGAAAAATACCTTCTTCCCCTATTTTAGCTATAACTGCAACACATAGGATAGATTTTAATGGGTAAAATGAGACAGAAATGGTTTCAGGGCCACCTGAGAAGCTCAGTTTTTACAGTTTTTAGTCTGTTATAATGTTTGATTTTCTGCCTCTTGAATTCAGGAAAAAAAAAAAAGGTAAAAAGAAAAGTCTAAAATAGGAAAACAATATATATGCCTTCACAGAATCACAGAACGGTTAAGGTTGGAAAGGACCTCTAGAGATGATCTAGTCCAACCCCGCTGCTCCAGCAGGGGCACCTAGAGCATGTGGCACAGGGTGGCAGCCAGGCGGGTTTTTAAGATGTCCAAGGAAAGAGACTCCACAGCCTCTCTGGGCAGCCTGGCCCAGGGCTCTGTCACCCTCACAGGAAAGAAGTTCTTCCTTACATGGAGGTGGAACTTCCTGTGTTTCAACTTACCCCTTGTCCTGTCACTGGACACCACTGAGAAGAGTTTGGCCCCATCCTCCCTACATTCACCCCTCAGGTACTTGTACATGTTGATCAGATCTCTCAGTCTTTTCTTCTCTAGGCTAAATAGGCCCAGCTCACTTAGTCTTTCCTCATACGATAGATCTCCAGTCCCTTAATCATCTTTGTCGCTCTACTCTGGACCCTCCCTAGAAGTTCCCTGTCCCTCTTGTACTGGGGAGCCCAGCACTGCGCCCAGTACTCCAGGTGCGGCCTCAGCAGAGCTGAGCAGAGGGGGAGGATCAGGATCCCCTCCCTCCACCTGCTGGCAACGCTCCTCCTCATGCAGGCCAGGAGCCCATTGGCCTTCTTGGCCATGAGGGGGTTAGCTTGTCAACCAGGACTCCCAAATCCCTCTCCGTGGAGCTGCTTTCCATCAGGTCAACCCCTAATATGCCTTGACCAATTATCAACTTACTGACTGCAAAAGAGCTTTGGGGGATGCTGATTTTGCCATTCAGCAATTCTGGCAAAACCTGGAGGTCCCAGACTTTCTGGATCCCAAATCAGAATAGTTTTGACTTCTGGAAAACATGGAAATTATCCATTTCCTATTAATTAAGCTCCTTTGAGTGGCAAGTAAAAGCCATTTGTAATGGCAACTGCCTTTAACTGGGAAGGCAAAAAGTGAAAGGGAGGAAGGAAAGGAAGGAGCACAGGTTGAAATAGCTAAGGTTGTGCTGCCAAACTGCTCATTCCCATACCGCTGCCAAGAGTCATGCAAGACAGGAGGATGGCCTGACATTGAGGGTGGTCAGTGGGGCAGATGGGGTGTCAGGGAGCAGAGCTATCTGTAGACACTTTAAATACTCATTTCTACACAGGTACGTCAAGCTGCCTCCTGGCACTGCCCTCCAAAGAGTCCAGGCGTGTCCCCATCCTTTCCAGCCTGCCAACTATGCACGAGTGTCCTCGACCCCAGAGCAAAGGCTATTGCAAAAAGAAGCAGTATCAAATTTCTATGCATGTGAGTTTCTAAAAAAAACGTAGAAAAAGCTAGGAGTGCATAGCCCAGGTCTGGAGTTTTGTAATGCTGCACCAGATATATTGCAATCAAAGGGCCAAGAACTGATTCTCCCAGGAGCTGATAGAATTGTTGCTTTAGTTATTATTTATGTGACTGCTTTGTTACTGTTAGTCATAGTCTGGTACTTTTTCTCTCTGTATGTGTGTGTGTGTGCCTTCATGCATTTGTAGGCATTTTCTTTTCTTCCACCAGTGTCAGTGTTTTTGCTTTATGCAACTGAAGTTAATACGCGGCTGTGTCGGGTTTGCCCAGTCACTCCAGTAGAAATTTCCAGATTTAATTGCAGTAATCAAACAAAAGGAAGTATTCAGCCAAAAAAGCCAATAACCTTAAAGGAGCTGGTTTGTTTCAATGTGTTTGGATACCCAGAATATCAGTGCTGCAAAGCAAAGTAGCACCACTTTAACAGACCTTAGGTTGCCCCAAGAACATAGTGAATGCAAGACCTAGTCCTGTGCAGTGCAGTCGTACCATTCTGGGTGCTGTCAGCCATGAAGCTATACTATCATAAAGCTATACTGCTTCCCACACCGGTGATGGGTTGGTAGCCTGGGGATCTTACCAATGCCCTGATTCATGTTTGGACAATGTGGCTGAAGATTCAAAGCTGTAATGCGTGACTGAGTGAATTATGGGACCAAAGTTTGTCTCACTGTCTTCCCGCAACCTGTGCTGAGCAGATACTGCTAGTAAAAAGTGTGTGGTAATCATGTCAGTCTAAGCCAGAACTACATCCAGCAAGCATATATCTGTGATTCAGTACAACTGTAAGGAAGTCTCCATTTACGCCCTATGTCTGTGCTCCTGTCAGAGTTCATAAGTTACTATAGGGGAGTGGAGGAAAAATAGGTAGTTTGAGCTGGGGAGGAGGTCTGAACTCATCAGGCTAGAGACCTGGGAACATGTAAAGTGAGAAGAGCCTCAAAGAAGTTTGGCAATGTTAGCATCAGTTATGATTTCTAAACCCTCAGATGGTTCTTACTGCTAGATTATCTAATATCTCAAAGATATATCAAACAGTGAATATATCTTAAATGTAACCAGAGGTATGTGATTATTAAGTATGAAAGTAGATATAGTTCATTTGTGAATTCACTGCCAATATTATGAAAGCAAAAAAAAAAATCAAGCTCTGGCTAAAAAGAGGGACAGGCAACTGACGATTTTGTTTTTCTTCCACTAGCTAAAATATCACTGCCAATTTTATTTTGTTTGCAGAACAGATATATTTAATGCATAACTTTGCTTTCTTAGACAGAATACTGGCAAAGCATGATTCTATACTGTTCCAAAAATAAATGTATAAAATACTTGTGAGATATCTTGACTGTCACTTTATATTGCAGAAAACCTGACTGCTCTATTTATGTATCATGCCATTGACATCATTCTTACTCACACTTTTATGAAAACAGCATCACGAGATTCTTCTATTTACATAGTTTTGCACTTTTCACAGATAAAAGATCCTTTGTAGTTTGCTTAGACTTCAACCAGGTAATTTTCCTTTTCCTTTTGTGAAAATAAAACACTGGTGACAGAAGGATGGAAAACTGAGCCAGCAAAGAATGCCATCTTCTCCATACTTGGGACAGTCTCTTTTTTCTCTGCTGAAGGTAGCCCACAGACCTGCCAGTTTGGTGGCTTCAGTTTTTTGGTTTCAAAACATAAACATTTCAGACAGACAAATTTAACTTGTTTTTTTGACACCAGGAAATCTCATACCAGTTTCAGTGGCAATAATCCAATAAATATAAATATATTAAAATAAATTCAAAGATGGATGTCTTGCAGCATTGTATTATAGTATTAATACTCGTATTGAAAACCTTGAAATTCTTCAGCCTTCAATATATCAGAGTTCTGACGGCTTCTGTGTAAGTAAAACCAGCTTATTTAAAAAGTTATCCTGTATTAGAAGTGCTCAAAGAAGAAGGCAAATTTCAGAAAAATAGGAAATGGAAATTTCAGAAATTATTTTTCACTACCCCGGTTTTATTTTTGCTGCCTCGGTTTGCATACACATTTGAAATGCACAAGTTAAAAAAAAAAAAAAAAGGAAAGTGCTTAGCAAAGTGTGTCTAGTGAGGGTTATAACATAATTTTGCTGCATGCAACGTACAGCCTAGAAACAACTCTCTCCCTCTCTGTCTCTGAATGTCAGCTCTTACATCACTGGAGTTATTCACTGAAGAAACAAAAACCGTGAAGAAAAAAAACACTTCTCTGACTTTGCTTAAAATAAAAGAATTGGATTGGAATTGAGAATTTTTAAAATAATTAGAAATAATTGAAAATTAGGAATTAAAAAATCAAAACCTACGTTTTGCACTCCAGAAGCAAGTCACGGATATTTTTCTTTAAAAGCATTTATCCAGTCCTCTTAAGTATGTGGACTGTAGTTGCTATGTGCAAATCAATAGAAAGATGTGGCAAAGTGTGGTTTAACAAGGGAGTTCTTCATCTTGTATGTATTCCTGTAATTTCATTGACTCTTCCAATTGAATCACATTAGTGTACATCTTGATCTACTTGTCTTAAACCTGCTGTATCTTAGCCACTATCTCAAGGTTCGTAGTGTTTGTCTGAAAAAGTTAAAGAAACAATTCAATTTTAGATTAACATCCTCCTTTAAGAGGGATGGACTATCCAATTTCAGAATAGCATCCTCCTTTAAGAAGGTTGCACTTGGAGCTTTGGGCCTTCTGCTGAGCTGTTATAATGCTATCTTTCAGTGATTCTAAACACAGACTATACCTCAAAGCAATCCTGTGTATTTCTTTATCAGGTTCCCTCAGCAGCAGTAACATCCATTAAGATCCCGTCTATATTTGACCTTTTCTCTAGTCATATCTTCTCCTTGTATAAATTTTATGTAAAGTTAACATGAAGTTTTGAGTGAAACTTGATTGTAACTAGTGCTTGAGTCACCCTGGAACAAGGCTATGTCCTTTTTGTTTTCTGGTGTCTCTGGTCCTTCACTATTGTGACCAAGAGATATAAAGTACTGATGCATTTTTTTCCCTGATTGAGTCTCATAATCCTCATTTTAAACACATCTGAAGCTCATTTTCCAGTGTCCTTAATTGCATGAGGATAATGCACAGATTAGGACTATGTTCCAAAGTTCATTTAAGACAGGGAGATGAATTATGCGCTGCAATAAAATTCTACATTGCAGTAAATTTCTTCAGAGTTGGCTTTGAAGCTTAAAGACAATATAACAAGACAATATAACTTGGAAACAGTGCTATTCTCACAGTAATATATATATTCCATCAAAAAGAGATAGTCCAAAGCAAAGTCTGGCACAGTTCAAGATTTGAATACTTATACATTGGTATATTTCTGGGGGGGAGGGGGAGGGTTGTATCATAAATTAAAATATGCTATTATTAATATTTTATCTGTTTCAGTTAAGTTCTTGCAATGCTTGCTTTCTGCTTGACCCTGTAAATTAACTTGTAGTCATACTTTCTAGAAATGCTACAACAAAAAATTCATTAGATTGCCTATATGTTCATGTGCTCACACTTGACTGCAAGATTGCCAATTTTATATTAGTTTTAGTTTATTTCTTTAAGACCTGCCTGGTTTAGACCATGTCTTGAGGGCAATGTATCATTGTTATGATAATGCATATCTGAATTAAGACAGTCAAAGACAGTTTGCTTTTCCTAATTCAAGAAAGATTTTACTAGAGTGAAATGAATAATTCATAAGAGAAGATACATTCAATTTATTTTCCTGCATATTCTATTCATCTGTGAACAGCTTCCAAATTTACTTGAATTTATTAATTATTTAAAATTGTTTCCAGAAGAAAGATTTTATGAAACAGTGGAAAATACAAACAAACCTGGCCTGGTTGCTTGAAAGAATAAGTAAACCATTTTGCTTAGATGAAATGACATTTCATTGCTTTTCTCTTTGGTTAAGTGTAATTCCTGCTCCGATTTCCTATGGAAGAGCTTGTACATGATCGACTCACAGGCATCTGTAGGATGACTTGTTAGCTAAAAGGAATACATGGCATATAAGCTCAATTTCTCAAATCTTTACTGCAAAAATATATATTTTTTACTAATTGTAGGCTTGGCTTCATGACAAGCACTATTGGATTTGATTTTCTACAAAATCAAATATCAGAAAAAGATAGCTTTTAGCTTAATACAGCTTTGATACAGAATTGATAGAGATTTTCTAAGATTGCTAGTGAAATGCTTACAATTTTGTTATTCCTGCTGGGTATCACACTGCTATTTTGTCTAATTATTTCTCATCTAACCTCATTAGGTACCAATAAGAGAGAAATGCCAATGAGATAGTGTACATCTTTCATTAAGTGTTAATTCCAACACTCCTCTCAAGTCTTTAAGCAGCAGAAGAGCAAAAGGAATTTTAGTAGCGTGCCAGAGTTCCAATTATTTATTTCTTTAATTTGGTAGCTGCTATATTCATGCCCCTGTTGCAAATTAAGTTATTAGAGTTATTACAGGGAAATGTTTTTAAATAAACTAAACAAATTACAATTTAATTATATTTACTGAGAGAATCAAAATGAGGTTTAACGAAGACAGGTGCCCTATGTACAGCTCCTGCTTTTTAGGGCAAGATGAACAGCAGTCAAGATACTCTCCCACATAATATATCATCTCCAAAAAGCTGTTCCTTGGCACCCTGGGTCTGGATTACACAAAGCATTTGTTTGCCTAAGTCTTGAGCATTCCCAGAGTATGCAAAAGCTTTCAAGACTTGCTAAGCAAAAGTTAGAAAGGCTTTGTACTGATAACTGTATGGTTAGGATGAGGTCTATTTATGAGTTCTGAGACTTCTGATTTAATTTACACAGAAAAGTTGTGTGCTAGCAGACATAAACAGTTCTCTGAGACCATAGCTGCTCCTTCCAAATGGTTTAGTGCTCTAGCATCACAATTATCAAGATGGTGGCATGAATGTTTTCGAGTTGTCACTGTGTCCAGGTTTTCCATAGTTGAAATATCCTCAAGATTACACAGGATGGATATTGCAAAGATTTAACAACAGCATCAAGCTTCTTTACCTTTTCTCTTTTTCCTTTCAAAGTGGCACAGATGAGATTTTTGTGATTTATTCCGTCAGCATTTATTCAGAGTAGAAGCAGAAAATTTTATTATCACATTGTCAAATCTTATTATTCAAGTGTGTAAAACAAATGAAAGAAGCTACTTGTATTTATGTGCTCATTATTTGCCAGAGCATATGGAACAAATGGAATCTCTAGTGGTTTTGCTTTTGTCTTTTTAATCTGGTTGCAGAAGTAGGAAGTTTAATATTAATTTAGAATGGACCAGTGACCTTACTTTTGCTAATAACATTTTTGAAATTTTAAATAATACTTTACTTCCACTGGCTGTTGTGGTACCTGTTGGGCTCTCATTTCAAAGAGCAAAGTTGATGTAGAAAGTCATCTTGTATTCAGAAATGATCTATCAGCATTTTGAGAGTTGGCTGCATAGTATCTAGTGATTTGGGTGGGTTTTCCTAAGTGACTTTCTGTGGTATGATGAACAGGTTTGAACATCTGGGCTGAATATATCAATGGTAAATCTCTAATCATATGTAGAAAACCAGCTCTGACTTAAATGTCTGTCATGAATCTAGAAGTACCTTAGAGTCATTGTGAATAGGGGAAAATGCCTTGATCATATAAGATATAACTTGAGGAAGTTAATATAGGAACACATTGCTTGAACTCAGGAAACAATTGTCTAGAAAAACAGGCAACAAAGACAAATTCATTTTTAAAATGAAACAGCAAACATGTAAAGATTGTTTTAGAGAAGCAACAGAACTTATGAGCAGTAATGATTTTTCCAACCTGCAGGACTGTTTCTTGACTGAAAGTAAAAATGAAGACACAGGTCAGAATAAAGAGGAAACCAGAGGAAAACAATAAACAAAATCTTGCAAACTGGTAAGACATAAGAAAGGCTTTCTCAACAGAGAGGTTATTTTTTCCTGTTATACCAGAGAGGTACAGAGAGACTGCCTAGAGCACCAGGAGATGTAGGTCTGCTCCATTCACCACCAAAAAAGGATAGTATGTGTCAGGATGTTTGTGTTTTAGAATACCTGTTTTTCCTCTGATCCTTAGTTATTTTCAGAAAAAAAAAAAAAAAGAAAAGAAAAGAAAAAGAAAAAAAAAGAATATGTGGGTTTTTAAGAAGTCTTTATTTCTGCATAAAAATGCACACTGCCTACCACAGCAAAGACTAGTAGTAGCTCAGAAAAAGCTGTGAGTCATAGAATCATAGAGTCATAGAATGCTTAAGATTGGAAGGGACCTCTAGAGATCATCTAGTCCAACCCCCCTGCACACACAGGGTCACCTACAGCAGGTGGCTCAGGACTGCGTCCAAGCGGGTTTGGAAGATCTCCA
>VZSV01000022.1:1724101-1818534 GCA_013398735.1 Nothocercus julius
TTTCCTCTAGCCCTATCAGTGGCCACCACTGAGAAGAGGCCGGCCCCATACTCCTCACTGCCTCCCTTGAGGTACCTATAGACACTGATCAGGTCCCCTCTCAGCCTTCTCTTCTCCAGGCTAAACAGGCCCAGCTCTCTCAGCCTTTCCTCATAGGGCAGATGTTCCAGGCCCCTGATCATCCTCGTAGCCCTGCGCTGGACTCTCTCCAGCAGCTCTCTTGTACTCTTCTACCTCCCTCTTGTACTGGGGAGCCCAGAACTGGACACGGGACTCCAGGTGTGGCCTCCCCAGGGCTGAGCAGAGGGGCAGGATCCCCTCCCTCGACCTGCTGCAGACGCTCCTCCTAATGCACCCCAGGATCCCATTGGCCTTCTTGGCCACGAGGGCACTGCTGCCTCATGGTCAACTTGTCACCCACCATGACGCCCAGGTCCCTCTCTGCAGAGCTGCTCTCCAGAAGGTCGTTTGCCAGCCTGTACTGTTTATTCTTCCCTAAGTGCAGGATCTGTATATCTGTAGGTGAGAACAGTTCACTGAAGGGGCATGCCACAGGGAGGTGGGGAAAAGCCATCTAGTAGGCACCAGCATCAAAACCAGCACAGGAGGGGTGAATCTGGGAGGTTTAGAAACAGAATAAAGAACAACTTTGTTGCACCTGTCTAGTGAAGCAATTATACAAGCCAGCTTAGATGGGAAAATGGAAGAAAACTTCTACCTGTTGGCAGAACATGTTAAAAAAAATATTGTGATGCAAGTTCTAAGTCTTACTCTGATAAAGAGTATTGAAAAATGTATTATAATAGTTCGTTTGTGCTAAATACCTACCAGTATCTTTTTAATCACACAGTAAAATGCAATGCATTTGTGTAAGGAAAATTGGAAAGAGAGGAGCTTAATTAAATGGTGTATGTTTACAACTCTAGAAACTATTATTATTTGCAATTAAGTCTTATAAAAATATTATACTAACATTACTGATGAACTTCATATCCTTAGCTCTTGTATAGGCCCTGGCTCCTGGGAGCAATTGTATCTTGTGATCCCAGATTTCAGGAGTTTTTTCACTCATAAATCTTAATTTGCTCATATTTTATGTAGTCTGCATTCATGTGTTTGTAGTTTGACAGCTCTCAGCACGTACTTTCAAGTTTCCCTGGGTTTGGCAATTAATTAGTTTTAAGCATCCTTGATTTAATTAAAATGATTGCTGCTACTGGGATAGTTGTGTTGCAAATATTATCTCTTCCAGCAATGTACATTTTTTGCTGAAGTTACATTCATATTTCTTATCCTGGTTCTTTCTGGATATATGCTCACTTTATGAGTAAGTTTAACATTTCTTTTTTTTCCTGTCATGATAGTATTGAAAAAGAACTTTTTTTTCATGTATTGGTATGTTCTAGTACCTGGCTTCAAGCTGAAATGCTTTTTCTTGTTCAGATGCAGTCAGTATATGGGCCTTCATTTTTGTGGTCACCCACAGTATTGATTTGTGGGCCTTCATACGACAGTATCAATAAAGGAACAAGACATTATCTGTTCACAAGATTTTTCTGTTCTGATCCACATGCCATCACTGAAAGACCACATACCCTTTGGATAAGTCTCCCAGTCCTTAAGTCATTAACTGGTTTTAGTTTGTAATTTGGATAGTTATTTTAATATATGTCAATTATTTTCCCCAACTCTACAGCTTCTTAGTGTTGACAGCCATTTGCTGAAGAGAAAGAGAGAAATTTTGACTCATGCACCCTGGGGAACATTTAAATACCAAACAAAGGCAATAGATTTGTAAACACTGGAGACCAGTCGTGACAAGGAAGGGAAAGTCATGTGCAATGTGAGGCTCCTTTTGTCCTCAGAAACCTCAGTGCTTTTGCTTGACATACCCTTCCACCTTGCCATCATTGCCACACTGCATAGCTTAGTTAAGCTCATTTATATATTTATAGAGTGCAGATGCTCATTAAGTGTCATGAAAGCTAATAGTAGCAACTTTAATTATAATTCACAAAGGCAGCCCTAAATGTTGCTGCCGCAGAACCATCATTACACTTTCCAACACCACATTTTCATATGTTTGTGAGAAAACTATTTATAGTAGACTGATAATCATCTTGGGCATTTCTTAAATCAAATATCAAATCTTGTGAAATCTCTTCAATGGTTCCAGCTGGAAAAAGATATCCCTAGTAATCTGAGTGTTCTCTTTTCCTGTGGGCATCTGGTCTCTCAAGAATAGAAATGCAGAGAAGCCTGATTCAAAAAGCAATGAAATCATATTGCAGATGTAGCACTGACATACACAGTGTCATGGACTACAAGGTTATGCACCACAAAATATATTCATTTTAAATCATACTGGACCACTCCCATAGCCCTATCTTTGCATTTTTGCATTGAAATGTGTAATGGTGGTCCCCAGAGTGAACAATCCCATCTTCCTCATAAAACTTGTGCTTAAAAACACCTAAGATTAAGATTAAGAAAAGATTTAGAAAAATGGCAACCCCTCAGAAACAAACAAACAAACAAACAAACAACCCCCCCCAAAGTAGGCCCTCCAATTAATTCGTGAAAATAAATTTGCAACTAATATAATTTGTTGATTGAGATTTGTTTTCTCCATTAAGATGATCTTTTGGTCTCTTCAGCTGGGCTCTTGCCTTGCATTCAAAAAGCATTAAATCATGAGTTTACTTAACACAAAGAATTTGAACTTTCAGAGTCCTCAGGCTTTTTTCCTTATGTACTCTAGAAGAGATCGCAAATTTAGAAGTAAATTAAAGATTTCTGACATGTCAGTCATGGTAAGTTGCTGAAAAGACAAACTACTGAGACTTATCTTTGTACAAGAAAAGGAGATACAGTAAGCAGCTTTTCTTGTTTTAGATATATTTATATGGCATGGACATTTTCTCACTCTATTTATAGTGATGGAGTGGAAGATGAATGAAATAACATTGCATAAATGACTCTGATATTATCTGACTAGTACTACCATTATCTCTCCTGGAGCTGTCAGAAATATTCCATTACATAAGACAGATAGTGCTCCAGTTACTTCCTAGAAGACTAGAAATGTAGTGATGATATTGGCTGAAACTAACCTTCAATATTTTATATAGGGAACCACTATTTCAAGTCACTTAGTTGCAATACACTATTTCTGGATATTGCTATTTGTATAATAGTGACATGTAGCACTGTACATAGAAAAATATGATGATAAAATGGAGATTTTAAACTGGAAACAACAATTGGAAAACAAATGTATTCATCTTATCATCTTAGTAATAAAGAAGTTGAAATGAAAATGACTCACTGATGTATGTATTGAAATTGCTTATTCAAAGCACAGCTTTTGGGTGGAAGAGAACGTTCGTTAACTTTGTCTGCAGCATTTGTGCATGATGGTGTCCAAATTCACAGTTCAACTCTGTTTTTGGAAGCAAGGATGTACTCCTTTGTCCCTGTCTTTTTTCCTTACTTGGCTGTAGTGACTATTATGCTCATACAGCCAGCTTCTAAGATTGCCAATATTCCTACAGTGCTTTGCAGTGGGTATAGTTTAGCCATTAAAAGGTGCATCTAGGTAGTATTTAATGGGCTGAAGTAAACACAGGGTTTCCTCTGGCTTCATTTTGACATGTGTGCAGCACAAGAAATTGCAAAAATATTTTGTAGACCTGTTTGTAAATTCCCTCCAGATCCAAATGTGCTTGTGCCTTTCAGATGGTTTGTGTCACCAGATATTGCTTATGTCAATATTTTGGTAGGAGTCTTATTTTTGCAAACTCAGGTAAAATGAATGTTTGAGTAATATACCTATCCTTAAACCACATATTTACACATGGATACAACTGCCTTAGTGTACACGTGGCTCATGCAGCTCAGAGAGGCGCATGGTGAAGCGACCACTCTCCTGAAAGCAGTTGTGGTGCTGCAGGACCAGACTCACCTTCTTCCCATCTATACCCAGGCAAGATTCCGTTTTTGTAAATCATGGCAGTGGATAATAAAGCTGATGTTGTTGTACAAGAAGAGGCACTCAGGGAAACTTTGCACAGAATTGCCATTTTCATCTGCACAGTCCATTTGCCATATTGACTCTGCCACATGCGAGGAAGAAGGATTGGTTTAGAGACACATTGACTGCTATGTTGATTAGCACCCTCACACCATCATATCTTACTGTACCAAGTCCATCACCACCAAGAAAAAAAGTAGCTACCACAGCATATAAAATATAGGATCCTATGCACAATAATAATGATTTCCAATATCTATTTCTCCTGAGAACTCATTGTGTGGAATTGTTTTGCTTTTGCACTGTTTAACTGCAAAATGCCTTCTGTTCCCATTGGCAAATCAAAGGAATAATCAGACTACTACTGAAAGGCCTTCTGATGTCACTAATGAGCCTCAGTAGTCCTTCTCAGTGGTCAATTTACTTTATTCAAATTGTGGATATTTGAAGTTGTATGCCAAGAGAAACCAGGGAAGTGAAGCTTATGGATAACTATACAAATTGCTGAGCATCTGAAGTGAGACTATGGTGTCACAACATCCATTTTGTTTGTACCACAGACATTGATGCTTTAACTCAAGCTCCTTGACTGGAACTTTTCACTGACAGTTTAGTCCACTCTTCTGCTCATCTGCAGTTAATTATGTCTATTTTTGATGAAATATTTATTGTTACTTAATATTGCTTCTTTCATTCATTTAAGCAAGATTTTATAGCACTTGTATAGCCTAAGAAAAATATATTTAACTGTTGCAGTGTGGAAATTGTGACCTGTGTTATATAGAAATGCTGCTTATTCTTCAGTAGAAGGCTAGCACTCTCAAATCAGCAGCCTAATCAGTGGCGAACAGGAAATAATTAATTTTGCATTTTCAGGATTGCCTTACATTGCTAAGATTATATTTTCAGCTTTTGAGAATTACTCATAGCTGTATGGAACCCTAGTAATTGCCCAAATACTCATAAATCACAAATAATCGCCCTACAGAGAGGGGAACTGGAAGCTGTCTCTCTCATTTGTGAGCGAAGAGATTTATAGCTGGCCTCCGTCCAGCCAGGAACGAACACATAAGCAAGGCAGAAGTGATTGCAGTCTTTCAAGACCATGGTCACATTCAACTTTAGCATCATTTAGAGAGGAATTCCTTCACCAGCAATTTAAGAAAGATTATTGCACCTTTTTTATTATTATTACTTTAGTTTGAATACCTGCCTGTTTAGAGATGGGCAATGTAAGATAGTTCTTATCTAAATAAATAATCTTTAGCCATAAATACATTTCTTTAGTCATAAATACAATTAAACATTATGGTTGTGTTTCTTTTTGCTGTTCACGTTTGCAAATGCATTTGTTGCAATGTAAATGGCTTTTTCCTCAGTGAATAATTTATTAATAATTCATAGACCAGAAAAAAATTTAAATGTATGAGAGAGGAGGAAAGCCTGTGGTGGAAAATGTAAGACCTATTAAAACATTCTGAATTCTGAGCAGAGGAGAAAGGCAGACAAAACCACATGCTCAGGGCTTCATACATACATACATACAAAGATAATCCTACAGTAAAACAGTCTGCAATTGTTTGTGTGTTATAGATCAATTTGCTCTCAGAGTCATATTTAGTGTAAGTCCGCTTTACATTTCCAAGAAGTTGAGCCTGAAGCTCTAGAAGGATCATATGGAGACTTATTGTCACATCTTCACTTGAAAAATTACATAAAAGCAGGTAATTTTTAAAATTATAGTTCAGAAAGTTCACTGTTGAGAACAAAAGAGCCAGAAGTCTCCTGAGTTATAGGCCGCAAGAGGTTAACTAGTCCAAACTGATGTCCTAACTCAGGATCAATTATACCTAGGTTATTTACTTAATGTACTATTATAGACAGTGATGCAGACTCCACAGTTTTCCAAGGCCCTGAACTCCAGAGTTTTCATTGTCTCTGGAAAATGCTCTGATAATGCAAATTAAACTCGCTAGCTTTAGTACTGTATAACATAGATAGGTGCAATATATTTTTCTATTGTTCTGCTTATTTGAAGATTTTTACCTTGTCTTTCTTGGTCCTCTTTTTAATATACATAAGCGAGCTTAAATCTTCCATTTCTACTTGCATACATGCAGTATCCAAATGTTGTGATCAAGATGAAGAAAGGCTCTTGATGGGTACCTGGTTTCCAAGGAAATACAAATAATTTTTATTTTGGAAGAAGATGGGGATGCTCCTGGCTCCACACATTGTGGCAGAAAGATGAAGAAATGTTCAGATACAAACAGTTTGAAAGGATTTGAGGTCTTTTTTGGGTGAGTATGGTTTTTTCCTTTCTGAATGAGAGCAAAAGAAGAGCAAGAGGGGAAGAGAGAGAGAACAAGAAGAAAGGTGGAAAGAAGGAAAAAGAGATGATAAAAAGTGCAAATCAGTACAAGAGCAGTCCACTGGAAGGTATGACTCCATGAAGCTGGGAGGATACCCCCACTCTGTTCTGATGATCCAGATGCCAGAAAGATGCTGCCAGAGGCAGGATTGTGATTTACGTAGACTTTCAGGACACATTTTATTCTGAAGTAAGTATGTGAATTTCAGTAGTCTAAGCTTGACTTACTACAGTAGTGAATCAGGTTTTTTATTGTTTCTTTACTGGATTTTTGTCATTGGAGTTGGATTGGCATTTTGCCTTTAAATGTAGGGAAAAATTTTGGCTTTGGCATGAACACAGACAGCTTTTCTTTTGTTTGAATGAACCACATACTCATGTCTTAGCAGAGTTAGGCTTAATTAAGAAATATTTTGGCCTTCAACCTATTTCTCAGAAAATACTTTTTCATATTTTCTTCCCTTATTCCCCTTTAGACTATTTGGATCTAAGTATAACACATGGAGGTTGCCCGATCTATGTATTTAGCTTTTCCTGCTGAATGCTTTTAACGTTGATTAATCAGTAGATTATAATGGAGTTACTTGAAATAAGTGATCCATCAATCTTCCTGTAACAGAGTTATCTCAATGAGTCTAACAATACAACTGAAAAACTCGTTTGCATCATTTGACTGGGGATTTGGTGTAGAAGATTTCTTTCACTTTATATAAAAGACGGATGCCTGCTTCTTGGTGTTTTGCCTTTCATCTCATCCTCCACTCCAGCCACAAGCAAAGCTGCAGATTTAAGGTCTACAGTAGGAGAGGGGTGGTAGTGAATGCCTCCTGCTCATGGAGGGGCAGCAATGCCTACTACTCTGGTCTCAAAGTCAGAATAAGGAGCTGCTCTTCTCCTTTGGCATATGTCCTGGATTTGGATGGAAGAAGGACATCCCTTATCCATTTCATGGGGTAGCTTTTACATGGGCTGGTAGCTGAGGAGAGGAGTTGTCCTTGAAGACCTGCCACCACCTTCTTGAACATAATGCAAAGTGGTGGATGAGCAGTTCCTGTTGCACCATTGATGAGCACAGGTTGGCAGAAGTGCATAGAGAAATCTACATTGTGCGGTTCTGTCAGCATTTTAATGGATCTGCTTTGAAATTTGGAGGTTCAAGTACAAAGGCATTTGCTTCAGGGTTCATTTGAAATCATGTGTTGGTCTGCTTGAAAAATTAGTAAGCTTCAACTGAACAATGTTCTTCAGCTCAATTTAGGTACCAGTAAAAATTTGAAAACTGAGGGGCTTCAGCCATTTTCAGGCTTGTAATAGGTCTTCTATGTGTGTGTCAGGTGTTTAGTGAGTGCTAATATAGAAATACTAAAATAATATTCAATCTTTTATAGAAGTTATTTTGATTTCTTTTAATTTTAAGAGGATATTCAGTAAACAGAAAATTTTATCCTCTTTCAAAGTATTCTTGACTTTTTATCATGCCCTTTTTCTTCCTTTTTAACAGAAATCAAGGAAGTTATCAGCACTCTTTCTTGCCTTTCAGAGAGCAAAAAGTCCATTCTCAAAATTCTCTTCTAAGTTTTCTGGCGGCTTCCTTCTCCAGTCCTGCCTAATGGCATCAAAAGAATGAAGTAACTTGCACCTCTCACAATCCAGCAATCTACACCCTACTTATCATGTGTGAGGCTAACTCAGCCTCACCAAGAATAGAGTTTTATAGCCTTTGCAATCAACATCAATGCATTAAATTGGCTAGAACAAATAGGTGACAAAGGGCAATGATGATCGGCAGAAGAAACAGAAAACCTACAATTTAAGGATTGACAAAGTCCTGGATGACAGTCAGCTAGAGCAAGTGTATTTGCAGTGAAATATTTTATAATTTCAGGCTTTCTAATAGCAGGCTCAGTTTTGCCAAGTTGTTGAAGTGGTAAGTGGCTATGATGACATTTTGTTCTGTATTATACTTCAAGGAGTGATTAGAATTTGAGAAATAGAGAGCTTGATCCTTTATTCTGAATACAGCTGGTTCAGCCATCCAGATCATTGTTGACATGGCTGCATTCCTCTTTCTGATACAGCAAAATGCAGTGGTACCGATACATAAACACACACTGCTTGGAAGTATTGTTTTGCGCTTGCATTTGACATTTTAATTTTGCTTCTAAGGGGGAGGGGAAGAAAGCCTAATCTGTCATTTAGTTGTATTGTTCTGATAGCACTCTCACTGGCTGCTGTTCAAAATCAATATTAACTGTCAAAGGATTTTATTTGGTTGGGGAAATTGATAGGAATCAAAATAGCTTTTCCAGAATAGCTCTCCATGTGGATGCCCAAAACTATTATACATCTTGGATGTAGATGGGCTCTGAGTAAAATCCACAAATATGACAAAATCTAAAGAAGCTAGCAGAAGCCCAGACAAAGAGTGCTATGTACAATTTATTAGTATTTGTACAGTTCTCAGAAACTCAGTATTCTACATCTGAAATAATCTCTTTAGTAGAGTAGGAAAGGCAAGAAATGTCATTCACCTTTTTCTTTTACCTGCGTTTATCACAATAGCAAGTGTTTGCCATCTTGATTTTCCTTGTTCTACCTGGTTTGCCTCATGAAGAGTGGAAAATGAGCAATCATTTATATTCCCTAAAAGGAATGCTTAAGTTAAAACTAGAGATTGACTTCAAATTTCAAAAAGAGCTGAGGCGTTCTGGTAGAGCCAATCTGATTATGTGGAAAGGCATGACTGTTTTCAATTTGTTTTTTAGATACATGGCCTAGCTTCAAAATAGCAAGCCTCAGTTGGAGCAACTTCTCATTTATAACAGTCCTAACAGTAAGAATTTTTTATTTCAATGGCACTTGACTCTGTCAGGACAAACAAACAACCCAAGATTGATCTTGAACACAATAATCCTTTTTTCCTTTTCTTTTTCAAGTAAATGCTACATTTAATATACAAGTATGCATTTTTAACTTATTTTTCTTACTCTTCCATCATTTGAATGAAATTTTGAGTATGAAATCTTCTTTCTGAAATTTTCATGAGAGGATATTCAAGTCACATTTGATGGGTCTTCATAATCCTGATTCAGCAAATGCCAAAACCATTCTGGAAATATCTTCTTAGAACAGCAAGCATTCTTTCAGGTCTCATAGGAGACTGCTAAAGTGACGGTAGATGGGTTTTAGAGTTCTTTTCAGGCTTGGCAACTTTCTGCATGGTGACTCATCTGTTTTTTTAATACATGTTGCATAACACTCGTTTCCATTGTGATTGTTTTGTTTTCCACCATATGGAGTTCTTCAATAAGAATATACTTTGGAAGAAGTAGCTGATGCAAATGCACTTTTCCTTTCCTCTCCAATTCTCATTTTTTGGAGACATGTGGCTAAAAGTGACATTATTCACATGTAGAAAAAGTAACAGGCTAAGGGCAATGGATCTCAGAGTCTCTAACTTTATATACCTTTCTGTGAAGATTTTGGTAAATGAGGTGTTTCAAAGGACAGTTAATTCCAACTAGTATTAGGCTAAAAATAGAGAGAAAGCGGTTAATGAAAGTAATTTTTCTTACATCGTCTACATAAGTAAATAGACTTCTGAGTATTCAGAATTACTGAAAACCTAGAATCTGATTTCAAACTGGAAGAATTGAGGTCTATACTTTAGATATAGACTGACAGTTTTTTTAATAGTGCTCTAAATTTTTCCCTTAAATTTTTTATTCACATTTTTTCTCTTATTTTTTGTGTTAAAAAAAAAGAGCAAGGGGAAGGCTCATGGACAGGGAAGTGCAGAGAAGCAAGCACATGTCTTTCAAGTAACATGTGCATTAAGAGGGTAGAAACTCTTGTGTGCGTTGGATCATCACTTCAAGTCCATAGCAGCATTTTCATGGCACAGACCCACAACACCTTCATTCACCTTTGTTTCAATAAAGCTCCTCCACTCATTTATTCTGTTCCAAAATCCTCCAACTGCAGTCCAAAGATATCACCTCATATAAACAGTGCCTACCAAGGAGAAATATGTGTCTAGCTTCTGTGTGCTTAGTGTCTCAGAGGGATATCTGCAACCTATCAAGTTAAGATTGCTTTAATCTGCCTGTGAGTTTGCCCACTCCCCTTTTTGATCTAATCCTTGTCCTTCTTCCAGCCTTCTTTGGTTCCCTCTTCTATTATTTGTTAGAAGGATAATCTTGTGTGGGACCTTACAATTTGTCTCAAACTGGTCACCTTCTGAAAGCTTGAGTTATTGTGAAAATGTGATAACTTACTGTGTTAGTTGGAGAGAACTTGCGGCTGGTTTGCTGTATTCTAGAGCTGAACTGATACAAATGATCATAATTCAAATTTATTTTCTTACTTCCTTCTCTGCATTACCAAATCACTCTCTGAGAAAGAGAATTCCTCTGCTCTCTTGTAAAGCATAGACTTACAAATCATGTAAATTATCTTTTGTTCTTAGGAAAAGTGAATTTGTTTCAGAATTTGTTTTAGGAATGGAGATAATTTTCTAAAGACTTTAATTTTTGATTAACAGAAATTGTTATCAGAACTGCAGCTACGAACCTATGATTTTTTTTAAAGAGGAAATAAACACAGTCATATTTATGTCTTAATTCATAAGATGATTCAGCTGTTAGAGCTTTGAAAGCACAGAACAATGAAATGAGGTTATGAAAGCAAAGCTAAACAAATTTTTCCTTTATAAAGAGATGATTCAGCTGAAGCTAAAATGAAAAGAAGGTTATTAAAAAAATTAACAAATACTTAGAAGTTCTGGTTTCATTTCAAAAATATATTTAAAAGTAGGTATAGCATACTCATTAGCTTTATTAGAGTACAAAAATTTAGGTATTTCTTTAATTTTATCACACTTTAATTAATTAACTAAATCTTTTCCTTTGGCTTTACCTTGGGCATCTCAACATGAATTTTCATGGCTCTTTTTTCTCCTCATTGTTATCTGTGCTGAGCTTTCATTGCCCTTGAGAACAGACTAGGAAGTTATGGCTAGTCCTAGTTTCAGTAAAGTCCATTAAAACATAAAACTCATGTTTGTTTGTATTATATATTTTCTCTTGTTTTCCCCTGTGCAAATGTAATAAACCTGAAAACAGGTGCATTGGCTCACTTGGCGTATTTCCTACTTGGCCTCATTTTATACTTAGCAAAGACACATAACAGTAAGCTATCTTCTGTTCAACAGCACATTTTGAGTTTTCTAATATCCCAGTAAAATTGCTAGTAGGTAGAAACCTAGCTCTTCAAGACAAACAAAATTTTATTTTTCCATACAAAGGCAATCTCCTAGTTCTGTACACAAGTAAGCCTAAAGCGAGAGATTGAATATGAAGTTGGCGTAAATCCACTGCAGCCTCTGTACATATTCTAGTGCTCTATGAATTTCTCAACATGCAATAATGTATAAAGAAAAACAGTCAGTTTATGTCCTGACCAGTCAATTCAGTTCAGTTATGTCCTTCACTTGTAGGCAAAACTTTAAATTTTAGATAAAGTCATATGCAGATAAAGCGATTCTGAGATCTACCTGCTGTACTAGGTTTTATACTAATGTTGAGAAGATCAAGAACAAGACTTTGTTGTTAAAGAACAAAATTTTTGGTTAAAAATCCTGATTATTGGTAAATATAATATGTTGAGACATTATCTATAGGTGGAATGCTAAAATAATTATGTCATTGCATCACATGGTATATAATTGCACTATGACTTGGCATGACACACCTTATGCATTTCTGCTATGGAGAGCAGGCATTTTACTGATTAGTATAGAACAACAAAATAGAAATACAATGCAACAACATAATAAAATGATAACAATAATACATAGAAATTCTGAGGATGTAACATCTCTAATGTTGACAGTTGTGAGTTCTTATGAATAAAGGTTTTTATGTTTATGAGACAGAGATCTTTACCTGGTAAAGCAGTCATTCTAAAAATGAACTAATTCGCATGCTAGAAAGTGTGAGTGCCAGGAAAATGTTATATTCCTGTAGATGAATGCAGTGTTTGGCTAGATAAGCAGGGATAAAACAAACAGAAATGAAAAGATAGATGCCTTGTTAGACCCTCTGCATTTTTATGACAAGCTTGAGGGATTTTGAAACATTTGTCAAGAATGAACTGATGCCCATAAAGGACATGTATGTTAGAAAAATTAAAAGAAATTCAAACTAGCCTAGTGAATTAATTTATTGAAGAGGAAACTGGAAGCTGTCCTGATCATTTTTCTAGTATTTATCTTGTGAAAGAAGTTTCTAATAATAGTTATTTCTTTCATCTAGCAGAGAATGGTGTGATGACAGCCAATGGATGGAAATATATTCAGACTAGAAATCTAGAATAAGTTGGGAGGATATCCATCACTGGACAGTGTAATTTAAAGTCAATTAAAATTGTTTGATTTTTTCCCATTATGGTTAATTTGAAAAGTAAAAACAGGCTTTTTCTGTACTAGGTATGTTTTATTTCTCAGTGATTCATGCTGTTGCCTTTTGACTTGAAAGTGTATTCATTAGGCAAGCATAGAAAAAAAATCTTTAAGGATCTACAAAGCAAAGTGATGATATCTTGAAAAATCTTAGTTCAAATTTTACAAAAAGTTTTGAATTTTGGATATTTGCCCCGACAAAAAAAGAGAAAACATTATAGGCCATTTCTGTATTGAATCTGCAGGTTGCATGTGGTCAAAACAAACAAACAAACCAACAAAAACAAAGAAATATTTTGAAACTGTTTAAATAAACGTCATTGATTTGGTAGGAAGAGAATCACACACACTTGGATGCCCCTCTGTGGCCCTTCAACATTGTTTGATTACTTTGCTAAATTCAGAATGCTGCATTCATTCTCAGGAGATGACTATTGAGTATGAATCATAGAATCATAGAATGCTTAAGGTTGGAAGGGACCTCTAGAGATCACCTAGTCCAATGCCCCTGCACACACAGGGTCACCTACAGCAGGTGGCTCAGGACTGCGTCCGAGCGGGTTGGGAAGATCTCCAGAGAAGGAGACTCCACAACCTCTCTGGGCAGCCTGTGCCAGGGCTCTGTCACCCTCACTGGCAAGAAATTTTTCCTTAAGTTCCTCTTCCTAATGCATCCCAGGATCCCATTGGCCTTCTTGACCACGAGGCTCACTGGCCTGTAGTTGCCTGGGTCTTCCCTCTTGCCATTTTTGAAGACTGGTGTGACACTGGCTTTCTTCCAGTCCTCTGGCACCTCCCCCGTTCTCCAGGACCTTTCAAAGATGATGGAGAGCGGCTTAGCTATGACATCCGCCAGCTCCCGCAGCACTCTGGGGTGCCTCCCATCAGGGCCCATGGATGTGTGGGTATCGAGTTTCCTTAGGTGCTCTCTGACCCAGTCCTCCTCAACCCAGGGCAGGTCTTCCTCTCTCCAGGCTTCCTCTCGTGTCCCTAGGGCCTGGGACTCTAAAGGGCTGCCCTTGGTAAACACCGAAGCAAAGCAGGCGTTCAGCAACTCTGCTTTTTCTGTGTTTCTCATAAACAGGGCACCCACCCCATTCACAAGTGGGTTTCTGTAGGTTTTCACCCACATTTTCCCTGATCTTCCTTTTGCTGTTAATGTATTTGAAGTTTTTCTTGTTATTTTTAATATCCCTTGCCAGACTGAATTCCAACCGTGCCTTAGCTTTCCATGTCGCTTCCCTGCATTCCCTGACAATGTTCCTGTATTTCTCCCAAGGGGCCTGTCCTTTTTTCCACATTCTGTATACTGCCTTCTTCTGGTTGAGCATTGCCACAAGCTCCTTGCTCATCCACGCAGGTCTCCTGCCCCCTCTGCCTGACTTCTTGCACACAGGGCTGCACTGCTGCTGGGCGTGGAGGAGGTGCTGCTTGAACACCAACCAGCTCTCACGGGCCCCCCGACCTTCTAGAGCCCTAGCCCACGGGATTCTTCCGAGGAGGCCTCTGAAGAGGCCAAAGTTGGCCCTCCTGAAGTCCATGGTTGCAAGGCTACTTACAGCCCTGCTCCCTCCTCGTTGGATCCTGAACTCAACCAGCTCATGATCACTGCAGCCGAGGCTACCCCCCACCTTCACATCTCCAACAAGCACCTCTCTATTTCTTACTACAAGGTCCAGTAGCCCACCTCTCCTCATTGGGCCGTCATCCACAATCTGCATCATAAAGTTATCATCCACGCACTGCAGGAACCTCCAGGACTGCCTGTGCCTGCCTATGTTGTCCCTCCAGTTGATGTCAGGGTAGTTGAAGTCCCCCATGAGAACCAGGGCTTGTGACCGTGACGCTACTTCCAGCTGACTATAGAAGGCCTCGTCGACTTCCTCGTCCTGGTCAGGGGCCCTGTAGCAGACCCCCACCACAGTGTCTCCCACGTTACTCTGCCCTTTAACCCTCACCCACCAGCTCTCCACTCGCTCATCATCCACCCCCAGGCTGAGCTCCGTGCATTCCAGTTGCTCTCTCACGTAAAGAGCAACTCCCCCACCTCGCCTTCCCAGCCTGTCCTTCCTAAAGAGCCCATAGCCTTCCATGACAGCGCTCCAGTCGTGTGAGCTGTCCCACCACGTCTCTGTGATTCCAATGAGATCATGATCCTGGGACCGCACACAGATCTCCAGCTCATCCTGCTTATTCCCTATGCTTCGCGCATTGGTGTACGGGCATTTAAAGGATGTGATGAAGCCTGCAGGTTTCCCGGGAGGGGTGAACAGAATACAGATTTGATGAATACAGATTTGTTTTGCTACCTGCTGGGTATTTTTCTCCCCATCCTTCTCTTTTTTTTTTCCACAACTGCTAAGTAGATTTTGGTGCTTTCCCTCTGGTGCCAGAGATGTCAGAAATCAGAATTTTCCAGCAGTGTCAGGAACAGAGGGTTAAATTTTTAGGCAAGATCCACTGAAAGTTCTGATCATGACCCCTCTTGCTGCCCAAAGGCTGTGAATTCTAACCAGCATGTTGAAAGTTGCTGAAGGAGACCTTGGTAAGGACATAGAACCTCTTTCTCCAGGCACACACTCAGACCCATCCTCCCCACTGCTCTATCTCAGTTCCCTTGTGAGCGGGTGGAGGTGAGCAATGTTGGTGATGGATAGGGCATGTTCCCTCAGGCAGATGCACCAAAATGTGCGCCCTTCACTCCCTCAGGCTGATTCCCCTGGCCTGTGCTTGAAGAGACCCTGGCAGACCTCTAGCCCACAACCCTGTCAAAAGCTTGACCACTGATTCAACTTTTGGTCATCTGAGGATAACCTTCTCTCCCCCTAATTCCTTCTTTTCTCTCTCTCTCCATGCCTTTGTCCATGTTCATCCACTTGTCCTTCTCTTTCTCTAAAAAGAATTATTGGGTGAAATGACAGCAAATGAAGAAAACTCCAAGTTTTTCAACTATAAGAATCTTTATTTCTTGACTGACTATAAAATATCTCTCAGTCAAGGTTTCCAAAGTCGCACTGGCTTAGATTAGACACAGCTGAGTATTTCTCATAACTTTTTTTCTGTCCTTCCTGTTCCCCAGCTGCCAACTTGTAGAAAAGCAACTTACATGCCAAGACTAAATCTGCATAAAGCCAGAAGGGAAATTCTGCACCGGGTAAATTAGACTGTTCATGTGATGTTTAAGGTTTTTTTTTATTTTGGAAAAAAATACAGCATTGTGATCTTTCAACTTTAGAGATTATGCCCTGAACAGATATAGCATATGCCCAGCACTGTGAAATAAGCATATTCTGAGACCCTTCGGATAGTTAATAACTAATTTTGTGTTATCATTACATTTGAATCTCCCCAACAGACTGGGAAAACCCCAAGACTTTATAACTCACATCAACCAGAGTTGATCAATGTTCCAATGTTCCATGTACATCATAGTTCCACATTACTATGTGCCATACAGTTACAAGCATAGCAGAATCCTCCAGTTATATGACAATCTTTATTATTATTATTAATGAAAGTATTAAGATGATCCAGTTCAGTGCTCTAACTTGAATCAGTTTGAGGAAACGCTCTTCTATTCTAAACTCTAATTCATATCAGAGGGTCCAAGTTTTTATCCTTTGCTATAATTTTGCTGCCAGAGGACATCATCGTGCATGTCGAGCAAGCACACTATTTACTGAGGAGCTCTGTAGTATTTATCAGGAAATTTCTGCTCCTAGAAGATTTCATGCAAGAACAAGCTGAACATAACATCACTCTCATGCAGTTAGAAAGCAGCTTGTTGAAATGCAAGGCTAAAAAAAATACTAGAGTCAGCTTGGTATGTAACGAGTACACTCAGGAGCAATGCAAAGCAGACCTGTATTTTGAAAGCAAAATCCATCCTGGTGCTAACATTTATGCTTTAATATAAAACTGTGACATTATATAGGTTTTATATTCCCTTGACTTGTGTTTATAACACACCAGAGAATTATTCTCCTTTGATGGATTATGCCTTTTGGTTTTCTCAGGTATGCAAACTGAGCCTATTTTATGATAGTATGAGTAGCTGTGAGGGTGCTTTTATTTTAATGTTATGTATTAATTTTGAATTTTTTTTTTGATATTTCTAAATATCTTAAAATATCTACAAATTATGTTTAGGTGTAGGATCTTGCCTGACATAAAGGTGTTTTGACCTGTATCTCAATTCAAGGAGTTGTGTTGCAATTATTTCATTATTAAATTAAATTAAATAGGAACGTGGTTATACGTTCAGGGTTGACCTTACAAAGGCATAAATTATTGTTTTTTTTGCATATTTTTCCTTTCCTTCTATACAAAAGATGTGTTTTCTTAAAGAACAGGCTTCTCTGATCCTTATTTTCTAGCTCCCCAGTGAGGGAGTTTTAGTGGAAAGCATAAAGTGTGGGAATAAATGGGGGAGGGAGAGATGAATCTTCTAATGGGTCACACACTGCGGAAAGGTGTCTCTGGCTCCTCCGAAGCTCTGTCTTCTCACTGGCTGTGGCAGACACCACTGGACCATTGTACTCATTTCCTTCTCCCATTCCTCACTACTACATCTACTTTTAAGATTGTCTGAATTTTGCAAAAGTTGCTACCTGTCCCAACAGAGTACTGGCATCTGCCGAGGTTCTACTTGAAGGCCTTTTTGGAAAGATAATAGAGTCAATCAGGATAATACCAATGGTATTTCAAAGCTTAATGCTAATTAGGGAAAAGCTTTATGCTAGCTTCTTATCCTAGTTCTAGGAAGTAAAAAATGGTAGCTTGTTGCAGCTTTTGTGAATAAACCAGATCTAAGACTTTGCAAGAATGTGTTGGAAGGATAAATTCTTTCATCCATGCCTTCAATGATTTTATATATCTGGTTTGTTTCTTCCTTTACCTAGGGTCCTGTTTCTTGCATTGTCTTCATTGTGTACATGTTTGTTTCTCTGCTTTTGTGTGACACAATTAGTTCCCTTAGTAAGAATGACTAGTTTTTGAGGACAAGTTTCATGCTAGGATTGATACTATGCAAAAGTAAGTAACGCAGGTTGTTTGGTCTTAGGGAACAAGGTAGTTTATTGCACATGGGGATTACATACTTACAGGGGTGGATAATGGATGAAAAGGCAGGAGCACTTGGGTTGTGGGTGGAGGAGCTGCACTTAGTTAGCCTAGTTGATTAGTATTTCAGATTCCCATGAGACAGATGGGTCTGCCAGACTTTTGTCTAAACCACAAGACTGTGCCTTGAATAACAGATCAAGACTGACTGTGTTCACCAGATTTAGAGAAGAGAGTTTGTGGCTTTTGCCTGTTAGTTTGATCGTTTGGAAAATCAGGAGACCAGCAACTAGCACATGGATGCACATGGATGTCCTGCATTATGCAGTTGTGCTGTCTGGAAGGATGTTGTGCTGCCTGGAAGGATTTGCACAGCATGCCAAGGAATGAGAACCTCTCTACCTCTTGCCTCTGATGGCACAAGGAGACTGCAGAGACCAGCATGTCTCACCGAGTTGGGTGAACATCTACAAATTTCTCGCATTAATACGCTTGTGAATGAAATTGTGATCTACAATAGCCTTCCTTTCTGCCTATTCTCCTGTCTTTCCCCCTCAATGTTTAGTCCACTATTACTTTTGGAGCTTACTAGGAAGAAGTGCTAGGCCATTGAAAAAAAATGTGTAGCTCATTGAAAAAAATGTGTTAACCAGTCATGATTTTTTTTTTTCTATGCCATTTCAGCCAAAAGTTCTTATCACAACAAAATCCTTGGAATAAATATTTCACATCTAAGGGATGATAGCATCTAATCCTTTCTCTTCTTCCTATTGAGATCTAAGAGTACAGTGGAAGAAGAGGACTTACAAAAAGATATTATCCTTTTCAACTGCTTCAGATTATTCTGCATTTTATCCTTCTCTAAAGCTGTTTTCTTCACAGTAGCCCTTTATGCTGAAAGTCCTTAAAAGGATTTGGTAACAGTAATGTAAGAAGACTATGCAAGTCTAATATAAAAATTGTCATTTCCATAGATGATCTTGTCTACATCTAATCATGCTTTGAATACTTGCTTTTATTTCAAAGACTAATTACAAGCAGGCCAGACATTTAATCAGATTTTTATGACCAGGATGAAAGCTGGCATTTGTATATGTTCTATCTAACTGAATATTCAATGCATAATGTAGACCTGAATTATATGCTATATACAAAGTATATTTAGAAGTCTTGCTTTGTATGTTGCAGAACTTTTATTCTTAGTAGTATGCATTTTCTCATAGGACAATGTGATAGGACTCGTAAAGAAAATTTCCTGACACGACAACTTAAACAATTCCATACTGGTTTACAGAGACTTCCATTTATTCTATCATCATTATGATGGCCAGGAAGGAAAGTTTTAGAAGAAAACAGAAGAACCATGCAGTGTATAGGTATGAGGTAATTTGCTCTGCAACATTTTTATCCTGAGATTAAAGAGTCAGAGATATGTGTAAGACTCAGGGTAGGTAGTCTGTAGTTTTTTTTTTTTTTTTTGTTTTGTTTTTTTTTTGTTTTTTTTTTTTTTAATATTTCATATGATAACAAGCATATTTAAAGTTATTTGAATATATATCACTGTCTCTCTTGAATTTGGGCAGAGCTGCCTCCTGTGAGCTCTGCTGTCTATTCTCACATCGTGAGAGAGAATTTCCTTACCCCAGTCTTGAATTTGGTATCTTTGAATGTTATTGAATGTCATTCTTTTTCATTCTTGTGTTATGAAGCAAAGAATAGTGACTTTGTCACACTGTTTCCAAATTATAGATTGTTCCGTGAAGGAAGATGTCTTTCACAAACTAAGTTCTTGGCTGATGCTTTCATATATTGTGGATAATAGATCTGGTGTATTGCGGCCAACCCTCAGTACAGCCCTGGCTCTCTAATGTGCTGTGTGTAGTATTCCTGATATATATAGAATATTCAGCCACCTCATTAGTGCTGACATTCCTTTCATGATCCTGGGTCTCACAATATATTTCCTCATGGCTACTGTTTGTACTTTCAGGGGGTATTTTTGCTGAGGTGTCTTCCTATTATTAGCTGTGTTTGCTAGGCAAGATGTTGAATGCTGTTTTTAAGACTGTTACATACATATGACTAAAATATTTCAGTCTGAAGGCAAATGTAGTAAGGCTGTTTGTGGTAGGTTGTTCATAATGTCTTTTTGAGAGGGGTCTCCCAAGTAATCTACCATCTAATAACACTTGCATTAGAAAATATTTTGTAATAAATAACCTAAATCTTTTTTTCTTAAGTTTAGGCCCTTTCTCATTATACACAGTGATATACAGAAAAAAATCTTTTTTGCTTTTTTATTGTAGAAACTTCTTGCGTATTTAAGATTTTCATCCCTGTTTTTTTTGTTTTTTTTTTTCCTTCTAGCCTGAACAACTTTAAATCTCTTTCAGCCTATCCTCATAAGCAACATTTTCTACACCTGTAATCCTTCTTACTGCTGTTGTATGAACATCAGAAAGTGTAATACCTAGAACTAACCAGAACACTGCATTAGAAGTCTTGGTAGGAGTAGTGGGATAGAAGACTTATTTACAGAGATCCTGTTAATACATCATTGTTTGATATTTGCCTCTTTCACAGCAATGCAATATTTCTAAGCCAAAGTTTGAAGTCCTCCAAGTTCTTTTCTGAAGAACTTCTGCTGATCTCATCCTTCCCTTACTCATGTATAATACATGAATATACTATTGCAGTCAACTATTCCTGCTTCATTTTGCCTATTGCGTTGCATTTTTTTTCAGATAATTTCTCTAAATTTTAAAATAATTGAAGTTCTTGTGATCTCTCTACTTTTGGGAGAGATTATTTGCAAATATGAAAGGCATATTTTCTAGCCTGTCTTCCAAGACTGATGTGGCAGGGACATGTAGCTATACTCAGAGCTTTCAGAGCCCCATTTGCTGATTAGATAATGTCACAAATTTGTCAAATAAGTGACAAAAATGTCACTTATTTTTGAATGCAATTTCCAATCAAGTGAGCGATTTCCTCAAGCTAGTTTCATCTAAACCATATTTTCTTAATCTAAAAGTCCTCAGGTGCTAAAGGTGGGATTGGATTTGATGAGGCAAAAGTTATTGCTGGGAAATAGCCATTCAAAATCTCACGTTACTTTGAAGGAGCAGGAATGGAAGGGCTGGGAATTGACAAATTTCAAAACTAGAGATGACCCCTTTTTCCTTGAGTTCATGCTCCAGGCTGGGTGGATAAAGCAGGAAAACAGAGATTTCTTGGAGGAGTGGAGGAGGAAGGGTGGAGGAGGTGAGGAACCAGGCACCAGGCTGAAGCATAAGGAAAGAGCTCTTCCTGGGCATGGCTTGAACACCAGCATGAGGGTGGGTATATAGAGACAAAAAATGATGGGAACTAGGCTCCTGCTAAGTTAATAGCATGAAAAAATAGAGTAGCATATTTTTCCCCTTTGTTTCAGTTTAAACTTCTTCTGTACTAGTGGTACGTCTGGCCTTAGTGGCACTGAAGAAAAAAATGTGTTTTGACTGTAGCAACTATTTTACATAATTGTAGAGTTCATTCCATTAGTCTTTTCTTATTCAACATAAAATCCCACTAAAATTCTTTCAGTGTCCTCTCATAAATGAAATTTTTAAAAGTAATAGCTAACAACTTTTCAGACAGAAATAAGAATTTTCTTTCAAACTCTAAAGGACCCTTTTCATTGTGAACACTGAAACTAGGAAGAAATTATAACAACATAATGAACGATTGCATAAATGCTGCTCCATGGAAAAAATATAAAGGGAAAAAACAATAAATAATGAAATGTCTGCTAAGAAATCACAGTAAGCCTACTGAGCTCCTGCCTTTTTTCTTTATCCCAGAATAAATGTAAAAAATATGCCTTTTTTTAAACATAGACCACATTCCTGAAGTTTCTTCTTCTTCTTCTTCTTCTTCTTCTTTTTTTTTTTTTTTGGGGGGGGGGGGGGGGGGTTTTTTTTTTTTTTTTTTTTTTTTTTTTTTTTTTTTTTTTTTTTTGGGGGGGGGGGAGGTGGCGTAAAGTCTTATTATTTGTATCTTCATGTATTTATTGTTTACTTGATTCTGCCTGTGACTGATTCACAAACAGATGGACACAGTGAATTTCTGGAGAAGTCCTGCAGTTTGATTGGATTGTTTATTTGCAGGTTTTGGCTAAGTCTGGGGAAATATAACAAGGAGAAAAATCTAAGGTCAAAATTTAAATGCAGGTATTTTCATAAGCTTTCAGCTCTAGTGCTGACTTTCCATATGGGTACACATTTGTTCCCATATTTTCTCACATGGCCCTAGTCATTTTATTTTTATCATTAATAACCTTTCTTTCAACACAGGATTTATTTATTTTTTATTTGAGACAGAGTGAGAGAGTGCCTAACTTTTTCATAAAAACACAAATTTTGCAAGGCTATTCAGAATTATTACAAGACTGTCTCAGACATATGTTGATGTTAAGGTACATACAATCAAAATGGGTAAAGTCTGCTGGCTTGGTTCCCTTCTCCTGAGAGCATTCTGAGTGTGAGGAATAATGCTGTGTATGCTCCCACTTGATGAATTCTTTTTAAATCATTGACTCAAGCAAGTCTTAATGTTATGGATTTCTGCACACAGCTGCTAGCCAGAAAACTTTGTGTTATAGATAAGGCATGAATTAGGTGGTTCTGCATAGATCTGCCAACTACTGTACCTCTTAAAATAGTGGAAGCATTTCATTATACTGCTAGATGGATTTGTGTCTTCTCCATTATCTTGGAAACAGAAGAGGCCTTGGAGGCAGTATGAGAACCTGCTTAAAGACAGATAATAATTTTCCATGATAATTTCCATATTATCTCTTTATCCTATAGCATTTTCATTAAATAATACAATAAATAAATGCAATAATACAATACAGTAAATTATACACAAAATTGTACTGAAATAGTCAGGATAATAACTTCACTATGTATGAAATATACCTGCAGAGAAGTAGAATTTTATTACACATATCCTTCTAAATATTGGGCTTCTAAGTGAAAAATTATCCTAAGCTGACTTCTTGTATGCTGGATATGCAGTCTATTACTCTGATAGAGAAGCAATGCAATGGCATGAGGCCTGTGTATATAGGATAGTAGATCCTTCACCATTTTCTGTATGAAAACTAGGGTATGATTTATTTTCCTAAGTCCAACTAGTCACACAAAATGCAAAAATCAATATGATATGTAATTGTAAAAAGACTATTTTCCTGTCAGTATCTATGATTGGATCTGTGATAGGACCTTGAGATTGAAGCCTCCCGTATGGATGCATATAGACGCAAAAGAAAATCTTTATTTCAGGCAACAGAAATGAAGGCAGAAAGGCTGCATATGAAGCAGGCTTCAGCGCTACTCTGTAGACAAAGGGTGCACATCTTTTCAACAAGATAAAAGTAGTATAATCAAAGGTTTGGTTGTTCTGGCTACTATGGTTGTCACTTCCACAGTGCAGTTCATTTTCCTGGGGTTTCCTAGGGTCATGGGATCATCCCATGTGTCTTGAGATGCAGATGTCTGTCCATCAGTTTAGTGAATTAGGAGGAATTATGGCTCTGCCAAACTTAAACCCTCAAAAATTTTGCTTGTTAGGCTCTGTGTTTGGCCTAAAACTAGTGAGACTTTGCAATAATAGAGTAACAACTGTTATAATCTGTCCAAAAGCTTTTTTCAAACCTTCAAAGTGAATTTTCTCTGCAACTAGCAGAGTCAATTTTTAAGTTTTATCTTGTGATGCTGGGAGATCAAAAGAAAAAGGGAAAAAAAAGCATAATATCATGACACAAAAAAGAGAATTAAGGTGTAGTTATATCTGGTCAGTTTTGGAAACAGTGGGCTGTCCCCATCCTATACATTTCTCCATGAGAGATACCATCTACAGAATGACTATGGAATGATTTTTCTGCATAAGATAGGAGAAAAATACACAAAATACTGCCTCCTTAAAAGCTTGGCCTAGTCTACAGCAGAAATACCATGTTCAGTTCATGAAGAGCTATTTTGTCTGTTAGATGCAGGACTCTAGAAATGCAGGCATGGAAAAAAATGGTCATCCACCTGCTCCTGACTCACACATTTAATGGTCATCCATACCTAGAAAGAAGCCCAGCGCACAAAGTATAGACTAATTTGCTTTACTGGATCTCAGTGCTGTCCCAGCACATGCAAAGCATGCTGCAATCAGTTGGGTCCATGCAGCTTATTAACACGAACCTTTGCTGTTCATGTGGAAATGAGCCATAATGGTGCTAGGGAAGGTAAGAAATAAATGATTTGAAGAGGGGGCTACGGCCAAGGTGAGGGGCTCAGAATGTAGTGCAGGGATCTAGGTTTGGGGCAAAAAACAAGAATCCCAGCACTAGCTAGAAAGCTGATGTATCATCTGGATAGTGCCAAAGAGTCAGCAGAAGGAAAACAAGAATAAATAAATAAAAAAAGGAGGAGTAGAGGAACAGTGATGCAGTGGGAAAGATTAGCAGGTGAAGAAAGTGGTAACAGTGAAACTTGGATGAAACTTCTTTTCATGGTGGGAAACACTTTCTATTGCCATCTTCTGTAGAACAGATTGGATGAGTTCTTCCTTGCATGTTTCTGACAGATAGTTGTCTAATCTGTCTATAAGATCAAGTAAAGGAGATTCTATAGATTCCACTTTCAGGATAACATAATAAATGAAATTATGCAATCAAAATATAAACATGCAGATTTTATTTTATATTATGCCAAGATTTTGATGCTAACGTGATATAACTTTGCATTTACATCTCAAGATCTATAACAGCACCTCAGAGAACTTAAGTCTTGGTGTGAAAGGTCAGAGATCATATAAATCCCATTTAGATCCCATTTAGATTAAATGGTATATTTCTCATGCATGGTATGTGCTTTACACAGGAGATGTTTCGTGGTAGTTAGAGGTTCAGTGTGCAGTGACACTTGTCATCCTGTTCACCACACATCCAGTACTATCTGATGACATACCTTACAAGTGGCTATAAATTTAGCAGTGTTCAGAAACTGTTTTCATTCTGCCTTACTCTTATTAAAGGCTTTTTCAACCTAGTGGATGTGTAGAATTAGAAAAAGATGCATGTGCATCAGGCATACTAGCTCCTGCAAGGGAGCAAGCTAGGATTTTTTAAAGGATGGAACCATCCTGCTTGGGTAGACTGGTATTTAGTCATGTGCATATTCTGAAAATCTGGCACTGAGAGCATTTTGGAGGGTGAGTTAAAGAAGTGCAACAAACACCATGTCAGCTATCACATGCTTGATAATTAGCCACATGGTGACACTTTGTTCAGGTAAGTACTCCTTCACACTCAGCAAGTAGCCTTGGAGTCAGCCTTCCTTTCACTCAAATATTCGTGTTTAGGTTTGGAGTGAAATTGCAACTGTCATTTTTTCACCCAGTAGGAAGAGAGACTCTCTAAAAGAAAAAAAACATGGAAACAATTGCATGTGGCCACCTCCTTCTTAGTTTAGGAGTGATCCTAGAGGGAAAAGTAACTCTTTCAGGCGGTAGAATTTTGAAGAAGGGGGCACACAATCATACATTGGCTAAATCTGATACAGTCTATGCCATTTCTTATGTTTTCACTCTGCTTTCTTTCTCTGCAGAGATAACAAGCAGGTGATAATACTGATTTTATCTTTTACATCTGACTAATAATAAGTTTAACTATTGACCTATGCTGAATAAGAGAGTTGGTGAGTGGAATATAAAAATAAACAAATATAGAAGTGAAATTTAGAGCTTCACTGAAACCTATGCAATATTCGTTTTTAAAAATACAGTTCTAATTTAGCTCTATTTCAAACCACTGAACTACTGCAGGTTGTTTGAAGCTTTCCTGTCCCTGATCTTATAACAATCAGAAAAAGATCAAAGGCAAAAAATCTTGAGGACAGCAAGAGAGAATGTTCAGTTGATACTACTTGAAAGATAAGAAAAACAGAGATGAGCATTAAGCTTTCAGGTCAGAATGAAAAAGATCTCAGGGATGCTGTATGCTATTATCACAAGGAAATCTTCCAAGGAAGTAGGCTTTATAGAAACAAATATGAACTAGAGGTGAACAATTTTATAAGGCTGCATTCAGCAAAGAGGTATTAAACAATGCCAATGAATAATAATGGCTGAACTGCAAATGTCTAAGAAATGCATGTAGTTCATACAGTTCTGAGAAAAACTCAGAAGTTCAGATAATAGATTAATCTCTATATACACCTGAGAAGCTGAACAAGAAATCCAATGGCAGAAGATTCATTCATGACAGTGCCAGTTCTTTCTGCTTATGGCCTGGCCACTTGTGATGCATCTTGAACCTTTCACACCATATTTTAGCTCATGGACTGAGGTCAGGAGATACAGAAATGTCAGCAAATGAAACAGTAACATAGTTATTGATTCTGCCTCATTTCAAAGTGTATAAGTTCATTTTAAGTTTTGTATGGGATTTCTTAGTCAAATCATTCTACCCAAGATAAAGCAAGCAACTCAACAAATAACAGCACTGGAAATTTTTGAGATCAGGAGCAATATTTAACAGAAAGCAGCTTTGTGGGTACAAATATATATACCTATTGCTGTCAATTCTACTTGAATTTCATTTAAAACTTAAATAACTAGCCAGAGGCTTACATTAAAAATATGCTTTTTAGTCCTGGGATCTAGGAGGAACCCTGTTCAGGCTGTTCCCTGAACCTGTGGACTCAGGATGAGGAGTGCCAGCAAGACTGGCAAAAGTTTCTTCTTTCTCCTTCTTTCTGACTTTTCTTCTTCTAGGAAAGGACAATTCAGAGCAGAGAGCAAAACTAGCCCGTTTTCCTTCAGGACAGCCATCAATGGCTGGGCAATGGGAACACAGAGAATAATAGGAAAGACTTCTTAAGCCCAGAATTGCCTCATACACACCTATCCTCCTTCCCAAAACCCGGCCCTCCTGTACCTGCTGGATGGGAGAGCTAGTTAAATTTCTATCCAAAGGCAAATTTTCATGCTTAGCTTCAGTGCACATCAAGAACCAGCTAACTGACTATTTCCCTGAAGAACCTGTACACCTTGCTACCCTGCCATAAAAGAGTTAAGCTCCTTTATAGACCAGACAACCAAAACACTGGGAACTATGACTCAAAACACATGCCAGCTGCAGGGATCTGAACTATGTGGGAGGAGGGCTCTGCTGGAGGATGTGTTTTGTGGGATAAGCTGCCAGCGTGGAGGCAGGGTAGAGACAGCAGAAACACCGGGGAATTTGGCAGTCAAGACAACAAGTAAGTCAGAGGAATATTGCAATACGACCTGAGAAAACCCTAGGAGGAGAATTTGTAGGGATAATGTTGTCAGCCTGGAGCTGTAGGAGTCCTACTGTTGGAGTTCCCTGATGTGCTCATCAGGGAAAGATACTGTCTCCGTACTCTGCACACAAACAGGGCTTGATTACAGAGATACCTGGTTGCATCACTAATATCTCTTCTTGGCAGAGGCAGCCTACTAGGCAGTGGCCTCATGTCTAGTCCTGGCTGCAGCTTAGCAGAAATGATTAACCTTTGCAGTGGACAAGCATCTCTGTAGCAAGTGATTCCTTTAACCTGAATGGTGCCCACATGTTCTGCCTGGGTTGCCCCTGACCTGCTCTCCAGTTGCTTGTCACCAGTCCTTGCTGGAAATTAGTGCTGCCTTCCTGTCACCTCCACCGTGCCTCACCAAATTGCTGGCATGACTGTTCAGGTGATCGCCTCAGAGCCCAGCTGAGCTCAGCCTAGAAAAGATCTAATATTTATGAACTTATATGTGCCCAATTTGTTTTGATTGAAGGAGGGAGCATGTGTAGGAACAGTTATTCCAGTATTCCAGTATTCCAGATTCAGCAGCCTCCAGCAAAGGGGCAGTGATAAGCAGCTAGGAACAAGCTGGGGCTGGCAATGTCTTCATTTGGCTCTGCTGCAGACCAAACAGGATGTCTAACTGCAGTCTGAGATTCAGCAAGAGACACTCAGGTCAAGAAGAATAAATATCTTTGGAGGGGCTTGTATCTTTATTTTGATGCCCATGTGCAAATGTTTAAGGATTAGGAATGATGGATTTTTCTCTTACTCGTTGATTTAGAAATGAGCGTCTCTTAATCATTTATCAGTGACATTCAAAAACAAATATCATTGCTCTTTATTAAGAAGATCAATAAGAAATTCTAGAGAATCTTTTTTTTTTTTTTTTTTCTAGACTAACTTTGAGATTGCTGAATATCAAGCCCCAGCATCATCTTTTGAAATGCAGTAATAAAAGGTTGTGTGCTTCTCACCAAATAGTGCTATATTATAGTGGTCTGTAAATACCAATGACTGTCAGTGGTAGGGAGACTGAGAGAGTCATGCTTGCAAAACCCACCTTGTTTGACATCTGCCAAATTGCTGTGACACAGAACAGGCCACAGCTGGGTCACAGCTGCTGCTTCTCCATCCCAAGCTGCTGCCTGGACATCTGGCACCTCACATTGCCTAGCTAAAGTAAACACCTATAGAAACTGCTGGGAGAAGTGAATCCTGTCAGTGATTGCACTGCTTCATTGCTCACTATACACAGGTAGAAATTACCATTTGGCTGAAAGACTCTGGGTCTTTGAGAAAGACACACCTGCACCAAAAATCTTGGGATGGAAGGACTGTTATTCTGGAAAGAGTAAGTGCTGGATAAATCTGCTATGAGCTTTGGCCTCCCCTTTCACAGAAAGTTTGTACTCTTTGGTTGCCTATGCAGCACACAGCCCCACTTCAGACAGCACCATCCCAAAGTGTCTTCATTCTTTGCAGCTGACGAGAAGGCAATGACCTTTCCACACGATTATTGCACTAACTGTGTCACATGCCGGGCTCGGTATCAGGGATTGTCCATGTTTTCTTTCAGTGGATACAGTGAGGGCAATAGGCTCTCCTCAACTCTTCAGGGTTGTTGTGTCATCTTTTGTTTCAGTGGCCACACTGTTATTCTGTCACATTGCCCTTCCCAATTTTAAGTGTATATATTTCCCTCTGCATCCACGTACTCCTTTCATGGCCCTTCCTTCATCATTATATGGTGCTGAGGCTGCGATGACCCTGAGGGTACCTGTGTGCAGCTGGAAATAATCTTACTGCAGGGCTGTGAACTACAGGAGGAGAACAGAGAGCTTAGGCAAACAGTGCTGCAAAGTTTGGGGTTGGAGAGAGTCTGACAGCCTTAAAGGCAACCAGGACAGGTATGTGACTTTTGAAGATGTTTCTTCCAATTGTGTCTGAACCATTTTTTGCAATCAGGTTTTCAAACTTATCTGTATAGCCATGAGAGACAAAACTTACTTTTTGTTCAAAAAAAAAAAAAAAAAAGAAAGGGGGTAGAAAACAAGTCAGAGATTTTCACCAAATTACAGAGCTCCTCAAGGCAGGGTCTTAGAAACATAGTTATATACAATGAAAAAGTTCAGAGATACAAAGACATCATAATAGAGTCCAAGCATAGAAAGATCCCAAACAAGAAATGACCTCTTGTATCTCCAGTGGGATTTATCAATGAAACAAGACTTTCAATGTGCAGCAAAGTTTAATTTTCAAAAGTATCCCTTGTGATATTGTTCATGGTAGTGATGCTGCTTTTTTTTTTTCTTTTCTTTTTTTTTTTTTTTTAAATAATATCTGCAGCAAGTAAACTGCAAAATTCACTCCTCTCTTTCAGGAATGAGGCTGTTTTTTTGTCCTCTTACTGGAAGATTTTGGTCGGTTCTAGTCTTATGGCTCTGTGTTTGCTGAGGCGGGATTTACCTGCATCTGTGCTGCTTGTCTCAACTTTCTTTATGGTCAGTGGAGAGTAATGCAAACTACTGGAATGTGATTCATCTTCTCCTACAATAGATTTTTAAGAGACATCAAAAGAATCATCTGTCTTTGTAGCTGCTTCTCTCAACTGACAAAAAGGGAGTCTAACAGAGCAGCAGCTCTGATATATCCATACATGTTTTAAATATCTAGAGATAGCTGAGACGAAACGTGCCTTCAGTGTTTGTGGAAGATTGACTCCACCAATGTGAATTGGCTTCCAGATGAAATGGAAGGTGTGTATGGATAACCTGTAAGCATGGAGGTCTGTTCTTCAAGACAAATAATCATGTTGCCTACAACCAAGCTGTCCATTAGGCTCACATGGACTGAGCCTTTATTTGGCAGGGATTCTGCTTGCATTTCAGGAGAAAGAAAAAAAAAAAAAAAACACTATGGAGCCTAATGATTTCTATCAAATACATGGCATTTTCCAGTAAAACATCTCTCTACCATACTATTTAATTGGAAAATTCCTGGCCAGTTTTAATTGGGGCATTTGCTATCATGTAGAGTGGTAACATTAGCTATGCTCTGAAATAGGTTATGGCAAATGTCAGCTAGGAAGTAGCTAATGGGCTATATAGGTTAATATAGATGAGCTAATGATGCCCTGATTGCCTTTTGTGGGAGTGCCTACTTTTTTTTATGGCTTTATATAGGGAAATTAGGCAAAAAGCTAGGGTCCTATGATTCATATCTGACTTTGAAGTCTGTCATAACTTCAAATAGCTGAGTTTGAACACCTGTATGGTACTGAATCAATATAAAGAAGTGTGTTGTGGGCTCAGATAAGCAGTAACAAAACTTTTACTAATATAAATGTGCACAAAAGAAAAATTACTAATTAACCTGACCTACAACTTTTGTTGTTGTTGTTGTTATTAAACATTTGAGAATACAGGAAAATGCATGAAAGATTAATCCTATACATTTCTTTTTAAATGAAAATATGGACAATGTGAACTAAAGACAAAATTTTCAGCCCAGAACTGTTACTATTATAATCTTAAATGGACTGTAATCGACTTTCTGTAGCTGAACAAAGTGTGGTCTGGCTGTCAGAAGTGCTCAAGATTTTCTAAAAGTCAAAGCTGTAAATCTTCTGATGTCAGTAAGAACAACCTGCTGTCCATCCCTTTCATCCCTTGGCATATTGGAATTAAAATTGTTATTTTTTTTTATAGTGTCAGCTGCAACGCTCATCAAATTTTGCACTCAGACCTTCTTTAAGAAAATGGGAGGTATTCAGTGGCTCACATAACCCAGTGCTGCGTGTATGAGAACTTGGAAACTAGACTTTTATACGAACAGTTAGGTTAAAAGGAACCTTAGGAGATCACCTCGTCCAACATTCTGCTCAAAACAATGTGAACAGTGAATTCAGCCCTCAACATCCTGATGACCCCCTACTGAACTCAGTCCAACTTACACAAAGGAGCCCAAAACGGGATGCAGTACTCCAGATGTGGTCTAATGAGCACCATATAAAAGGGAATAATTACTTTCCCTGTGCTTTTCTTAATAAGGCCAAGCAGGCCAGTACACACTGCTGACTCATATTTACTCACAAGCATGTATTAATACAGCAGCAGACTATTTTACTGCACCTCAAGGATCTGCAGGCAAAAGATTTATTTGAACTGGAGGTAGTATCTTTGTGGAAACAGTCTTCTATTGTTAGTGACACCATGTTTCAAACCTACCTGGATGTCTGAAATTGATTTTCTGAATGGATGGCAATTCTGGATTTTCTAGAGAAAAATACGTGCTGCATAGTTCAAGATTCATTCATGAAAACTTTTCCTAAATACAACAAATCCTTTTCCATGCAGCTCTCATAGAAAGTGGCTAGTACACCAGACAGTGACCCAGAAAAGTAGAAACCTAGATATGATGCGAACTCTAGCTACCTTAGCTACAACACAGCACTTTTTCCTCAGCTCTTCAATGCCGCCAAGTTGTGGGGGCCCAGCTGACTTGGCCCGGAGTCAGCCTTGTGTCACTGCACTCCTTGGACAATGCAGAGACAGTCGTGTTGGCCCTGCATAGGTCTGGCAGAGCTTATCAGCTGGACTTCATGCCATTCTCCTCAGGACTTCACTCCTGGTAGGTAATAAAAATGCTTCCTTTTCATTGGCTTATTTAATATCTTAAAAATTCTATATGTAGGTGAAGTCCCATATATACCAGCAATATACCAGGTTAAAGATCTTTCTAACTCTTTCACATCTATTTGGTCTTTGCCTGAGAACAGTCTTTCTCCTGAGAGATTTTCTCAGTCTTTTTGAATTACTTAATTCCCCAAACTTCAACTGAGAGTTCACAATGGAGAACATGAGGGGCCTATTATAGCGTATATAGAGTATATTCCCCTTCAGATAGTTGTTTTTTTCTTTCTTTCTTTCTTTTATTATTTAGGCACACACTCTAACTTTTAACCTTTTATCCTTCATGCAGTGCTACATTTCCATTTCGCTTGTAGATTCAGAATTCACATCCCATTTATTTTCAGATTTACAATCCATAATCTTTGGCTGCAAAATTGCCTGCTACTCTGGTCATCCTCTTTGTCTGTCCTGCAAATGCTGAGCCAGAGCTTGTAAACTCTGGTAAATGCAATGCAATACGGATTGTGTTTCTCTTTCTAAACACTTGGTATCTTCTTGGCTCATGATGTTTGCCACATTGTTCACTTCCATCTGTTGTTACAGGATTTGACTTGGCTCTTTATAGATTTTATAGATCTTTTTCCTCTATGTCTTTTTTTTTTTTTTTTTTTTTTTTTTTTTTTTTTTTTTAATAATTAGGCTCATATGTTAACATCAGAGATCTGGTCCACATTCTGCAAACTGTATTTTGAATTGGGTAACTCTTTGCTCTGCAAACTATAACTGCTTTCTCAAAGTTTAAACTTGGATATTCCAGCAGTTCCTCTGGTTTGCCTCAAATCCATCCAAATTTGGTATCTCAGGTTGGCTGTCTATCTTGCTTTTCACTGGCACAACACGTTTTCAGATTTAGTGTGAAAGATTATTTGGATTTTTTCCAGCAGTCTTTCACATTTCTAGGCTTTCTGTTATAGCAGGACTTTTATCATTAGCCCATCAAAGGTACGTTTGTTTGTTTGTTTGTTTGTTTGTTTCCCATTTATTGTACTCCTTTTTCATACCCTTATCTAAAACCTTTCAGGGGTAAAAATTATGGTAGAAGTCTTATGCTCTATTCTTAGTCATCAGCAGAGCATGAGTTAAAGCTCCAGCTTGTACACTAATGGTTCAAGCTGATTCTTGTGAAAGCCGATAAAGTAACAGCTCCACACACTGATGAATGTGATTTCTCTTTTTCTTCACTGCTATTGATTTCAACTTCTTCTAGACTATTATCAAAATTCAGGGCAAGACCATAAGGATGTAAAAGGGTTGTCATTTCACTGAAATGAGCTAAGACTTAAGCTGCCTTCAAACTGCATGCAGAAAAGATAGTATGAACTTTGGACAATATCTTCCGTGTTAGACAAAGGAAGGAACCAACCTTACGCTGAAACACTGTGCCACTCTGCTGCTTAGATCTCATCTGACAGGAACATGGGCAGTATATTCTCTCCTCCTGAGATGAAATGGAAGGGAATGGACCATACTCCTCTCCTGGTCTCTGCAGTAGCCATGCACTTCTACACGTATAATAGTCTCTCTCCAAGAGAGAAGGTATAAATTTAGCCAAATAGCCATGGAGGAGGGCAGAATGTAATATCATGTTACATCTTGGATGGGGATAAATGCAGCAGAGAGAGCAGTAATGCTCCAGTGAAGTCAAAGTTTGCTTTACTGTCATGATCCTTTGATCAGGAGTTAGCTAGTAGGGTAGCTACTGCCCCCAGGATCTAGCCTTGCCTGTACGAGGGAGGCAAGCTGTGAAGATAACAGCTGTTGAATTTCCTTATCTTTCATACTCACATCGTCATACTTAGTCCTGACTACCACAGGTCATCTCAGAGGCTTCATGTCACTTGCCAGAGCTAGCAGTAAGGCTCCCTCATAACTTTTGCATGAGGAGCCTCGAAGCCCATCATGACTTCGGATGCACACTACTTCCTTGCCTACATGGACACAGAGGCGGGACACGAACAAGAAGAATAGTTTGAAAATGAGAGGCTGAAAGCTTTTCCTTCTTTAGTTTTAAGATTGTTCAGACCTTTGCTAACCAAAGTTGTGTAAGTGAAAGTAACCATTAAGAAAATATCTCTCACTGTCTCATGTGCATAAATAACAACACTAAGCGAACAAAACCTTCATCTTCGGGAGCTATGACTTCATAACAAATTACATATGAAGTGCATATGTCTGGGAATAAAAACGTCTTAAAAACACAACAGATGAACAAGGAAAAATATGGTGGTACATTACACAGCTTTTTACTACCATCCCACTACCCATTCAGATCCTCAATAAGGTTTTTCTGCTAAAGTAAAAGGTAAATAGCTGATACTCAGTTTAGATTTTAACCTTCAAAAATAGTCTGCAATTTGCATTCACTGTGGGCCACCTAGATTATTTTCATTGATTCATTAAAGCAAGAGACATATATCATTTCTGTCTCTGTTTTCAAATCTTGACATTCCTTGATCAAAAATTAAGTTTGCAAATGTCAAAACATTTCACATGACTGCACTGTTTTAAATTACTTTTTGCTAGAAAAATAACTGTCACTGTGAGTAACTGTGTTCATATCTGTTTAATTTAGTGTTGTGTGATATATTTGTCTTTTCCACATAATGATATTATAATATTTTGAAATAACATAACAACATTTGCTATGTCTACTGTCATTTGAGATAATTAAAAATAATTTCAGTGTTTCAAATCCCATCTCAAGAAAAATAGCTGGGAATATTTTCACTCTTGGAGCGAAAATAATTTCAGAATTTTTGGAATTTTCCTCAGGAAAGAAATTCCACATTCTAACCTGATGCTTTAATTTCTTGTAAAAACTTCTGCTTTATGAACTGTGGAGTCTATGCTAATTTATGCAATATTTGACTAAAAAGTTTCCATCAGTGAAACAGCGGAAAATATTTACATGGTTTGCTCCAACATATTTTTATTTTTCGAAGAACTCTCAAAGGTCAAAGTTTTATAATTATTCAAATGAATATTGGCACAGATAGTTCGCAGGCAGGTTGGTCTTATTGTAGTAGATGCTCCATAAACATAGAGTGTGTGCCAACCCTTTTCCCAGAGCATTCACTTCCTGAAAACACAAGCTGTAACAGGTGGATGACAAACAAGGAAAGAAGCTGAAGTAAATTTTGCAACAGTCTGTTTTAGTAAAACTAATTATTTTTGGAACTGAAGCCTATTGGTGGCAGCAATAAATAAATGTTTCAAGGAAGACATGAAACCAATATCTTCCTAAGTTTCTGTTTCCTAGCAATATACCCAAAAGCGCTGTCAGCAATACTTCACTATAAGTTGTCCAGTCTTTGCAATAATGAGGATGTACGATCTACCCTACTAAGTAACCAGCCTTTGAAACATGGTTCAGAGTGTATAAAGCTTTTCTAAAACATGGACCATAAAATAAATATGAAATATTGGCTTGATAATAGTAGACCAACAATTTAACGTGGTTCTAATTTTCAAAGACCTTAAGCAGTAAGCATCAAGAACTGATACTAAATTCTGTTCCAATTTCTTATTTTAAAATGATTTTACATTTACCAGTGGAGTCTTTAAATGTTTGCTATTTCATTCCACCTGAAGAGAACCATGGATGACAGCACACATAAAAACATAAAAGTTAGCACAATCAGGAATGCTAGACCTGCCAATATCTTGTTTTCCTTCATTTTTCTGCTGGACTTCTTAAGCGTTATTGAGTTAGTGTTTCTAGGAAGACACAATTTCCTACCACCTATAAAACTCTGTTTTGGTTACATGATTGTTGAGGTTTGAGGTAGTTTTGTTTTCTTTTGTTTTTAATACTCCAGGCAATTTAAGTGAATCATTATGCATCTCGAAGAATGCAAAAGTCTTTTGCTTCATCTTCTGTGCTGCCTTTTGACAAGTTAGTTGCATTGGAACCCAGATATAGATACCTACCACTGCAAAATTGTTTTATTGTGTTTGAGTGAACTTGAAGTATAACTACCACAGTGATGTTTCTTCAGCTGTAGAAACATCATATTGCACAAGCATACTCATCAAATTTAGATGTACCTTATCAGGAGCAATGAAGAACTCCTGCCTGATTTGTTTTAAGTCAAAATGAAGGAAATCCCTGCTAAAAACAATGGTTGTCATCCCTTGAACAAAGTATAAACTAAAAGATAGTTTCCATCTCTAGTTTCTGTAATTGAGATGTACCTTTAATACTATCTAAATACATTTGTCACCAATAGAAATTTATAATATAATTAATTCTATGCCATTTCCATTAGCTTGTGAAAATAAGATTTCATAATATGTTGAAAAGTCACTAAATATGGACATGGAGTGCGACTCTCTGTCAAGGCTGCAAGTCTTTTGATAAAATAATTCAAGCAGAATTTAATAGAACATCTTTTCTCCCATTTCGCATCTTGCATGTTTATCTTTTGCAGAAAGCAGAATCTCTGCACTGATCTTTGTTGATTTGGAGATTGCATATAATGCTTACAAGTTTCATAATGAAGGATAAGACCTAATGGGTATAATTCAGGACGTCCTTGATATTCTAAATGGTTGAGATGCTCAAAATCCTACAATTTTCTAGTGTTATTGATTTTGTAGGTTAACTTCTGTTCTTCCTCAGCTTGCCAGTGAGATCTTATAGCTACATGTTTTAGAAAATGCACTGTCAATTCTTTTCCCAGGGTTATTGCCCTTTTCTTGACATGAAAGGCTTAAGGTTTGACAGAATATGTACTGTCTTTAGAGAAATAAAAAGCAAAAGAGGAAGAAGTCCTTCAAAGAAACAGAGCAAAAGTGGATAAATTTGTTCTTTTTTTTTCTTCTCTTGCATTGCTCCAAGAAGAGAGACTTTTGGGCATACCTTAGGTAACACTAAGGGCTTATCTGAGTAATGATAGAGGTGTATCCAGATATTGCAATTCTGTCTACTTGAGAGCCAGGGCCACTATTTCCATCCTGTTATCACACATGGAAGATTTTGCACAGGAGGATTGTTGGGCTTTTTTAAACCACTGTTAATTGTGGAAGCTTCTACAAATCTTCTAATTGCAGCTCTGCTAAAGTTTATACTAATCATGGATTCACAATCTGGAGATTTCATATAAGGCATAATATAATGTATGATACCTAATGATGAATGTGATGTAAGGATATACCCTTCCTTGACTTTTTCCTACAGAAAATTGGAGTAAAAATTCCATCGGATGCTTCCAGAAGGAATTTTTTGCTTCTGGCCTCTAAGCGGGCTTTACAGTGTCTGGATTGGGTCTTTACACCTTCAGCTAGAAATGCAAGGGTGGTCCTTTATTTTTACCAAATCACACGTAGCACTGGCCTTTCAAATTATTATGCATGACTCTTTGTTAGACTGCAACTTCTCTCTGGTAAGGAGGAATTTTATACAAGACTGGAGGAGCAATGTTGTCTACTGGTATAGCTGCATATGCTGGATGGCATGTTAAATGTGAACACTGTGGGTATGCAAACAAAATCACGCATAAATAGCAGTTGTTACAAAGAGGCAGTCAGAGTCAATCTTCTAGGCCAAGATTTCACATCTTTTCTCTCTGTGCCAATGCATGGCCTACACCTTGTTCCTCTCTTATGGCATGGCAGTGCAAATACGTATGAGGTATTCAGTCTATCTATAACTCTGCCCTAGGCCCAGGAATTGTGAACACCTCATATACCCGGCTGCTTGGACTAAGCAGACATAAAAGTGGTGGTTATGAAAGTTGTGGGCTGTGTCACTGTGGCAATGTGTGCTGAGCCCTTTCCACTCCCCTCTTTCCCAAGCGCTCCTCAGATGAATGCAGAGTGTAAACTGTGAATGGGGTGAACAGTTCTGCCTCTGGCAAACAGCTGTTAGCTTCTTCTTCCAGATTGACTAGAGTGCCATGTGAGTTGTTACATATCATCATCTGCATGGGCAAACTGCCCAGGAAAGACAATAGCCAAGTACACCCTAATGCTGGCAGCAGAAGATTCCACCCACCAAGCAGATCTCTCAAATGACTCTCAGTAAACAGAGCTCATGTAAATGGCTCATGGATCAGATGAATTTCCCTGGCAAATCACAGGTGAGGGGGGAAAGTGAAGACGAGTAATGGGGAGATCCCCAGGTAATAATACTTACCTACTATACAAAAATGTTAGGAACAATTCAATTGCTCAGGCAGAGTGTAGCTATCTATGTGGATATGTTTGTGTGCTTGTATTAAGTCAGAAGGAAATTAATTTTCCTTCTTGTCCCCTCTGCTCTATAGAGGACTAGGTAAGACCTTGGCTGCTACACAAATTAATTTTATGTCATGTTGAGAACATCTCTCTTTTACAGCATCTTCAATCATAAAAGTTCATTGCACTAATTATTAGTGCTACGCCCACTATTCTCATCTGACTTTCAGCTCCAGATTTCTAGTACATAGTGGGCAGTACCAGATGGCCCCAGATATCCCCAACTGAGAAACTGTGCACAGCAAGGTGGGTGCAGCTTTCTAACTCTCCATCACACCTGTCATCAGGCACCTCCACTAACTCTCTCCCTGCCTCCAGGTGCCCAGCTTCATTTTTAGTAAGGCTAAAATGTTTACTGTAAGGCCTCCTAACAAGATGAGGTGAAGGATCATCTGTTATAACGAAAAAATCTAGCAAATCCATGAGGTGTGGGTAGTAGTCTAGTAATGCAAGATATGCTGTGAGAGCCTGTTTCCATACTTGTATTACTTAAAGGACTTGAATTTTTATATTGCTGAGGTGGGAAGCATCTTTATCTTTTGGAACATTGAAATTCCACCACTGTCCTCCTTTATGTGGCAGTACTTTCATTTCCAATCTATAAGTATTCCTTTCTAAGAAAATAACCTTTTTTAGGATATTCTTTCCTTTCAGTAGCCCACTTAATGAGGGGAGAACTGGTTATAAAACAGAAAGTGACTCAAGCAAGGGACTCTTTTTTTTCTTTTTTTTTTTTTTTTGGTCTTTCCTTTCTCTTTAGTCTACAAATAAAATAACCTAACTTCTGCTCTAATATACCTGTTCCCAGAGTTCTCTTGAGAGGTAGATCTTTAAAACAAATTTCCTTTTCCTGATTTGCTTTCTTAAATGTTCATTGCACTAATATTGCACTAGGAAATATTTATGTATATTTTCACTGCTGGAGAAAATTTAAAGCCTAAAACATTATAATTTCCTAAGCAGCTTTCAAGTATTATGCCTGAGTATCTTCTAAAAGCAAAAAAAAAAAAAAAAACCTCACACAGAGTAGTGTGCAAACAATAACTCTGCAGACAGTATGTTCCCTAGCTGTAGCAGAATTGCTTATTATATCCTTTGCTCCTAGATCTTTCATTGAAAGCTTAATAGCTCCCTCATGCTTACCTATTTTCTTGCTGACAATCTATAATTTATTCCCCCCCCCAAAATCTTATAACTTGATAAATTCATACCCTAATCTGAAACTGTACGACAAAAACATGTTACTAAACTTTTCCAAAAGTTGGGCTGAACTCGTAAAATTCTATTCCAAATTATAGTAATGATGAGCACAGATGGAGAAGGGCTGCATCTACAGTAAACCATTAGTTGCAAAGGCTTATGAGATTGTGTAAGAAGCTAGATGCCTCAGATTTGGATTGACTATAAAGCTGGATAAAGGATGGATGCTTTGGTTTGGTAACTTGAATAAAATAAAATAAAAAAAAAATGATTAGATGAGACCAAAAACTCTGGAGGGCTTTTGTTAAACAAAAATCTTCAATCTCCTAAGACCTCAATGTTTCACTTTGAGACAAAAATGAAAGATACAAACTGTCAAGATTTAATTAAATATACATGTTATTCATGCCTTTTTTTGCCCCCAAGACATCAAGCCACTTTAAAATCAAAATGTAATTTTCAAATAAGATAGAAAATACTTTAGAAATGTCAAAATAGAACAATTTAAAGTAAGTAAAATTGAAAGTTTTCTATGATTTTTACATTCTCTCCCCTATTTTTAATTGCCCGAGCCTATTTGCTGAATTCAATTGCCATTTTCTAACAATATCATTTTTCCCAAAGTTCCATTTTAATTTTGTGTGTGTGCAAATCTCCTGTTTGCTGAAAATGACAGTCAGTTCCAATTAACCTCAGCCAACACTCTGGGGTAGGAGCTGTCCAAGTTAGCTACAAAGAAGAACTGAGGTCAGAGTTACACCTTAATTATTTTTTTTCTCCAGGAGAGAGATATTTCTGTGCAGGCTGCAAGAAGATGTCTCCCTCAACATACGGTTCCTAGCCCTGAAACTTCTGCTGGATTTTGTTGTCTCTGCTCTTTCTTTCAAAAACAGAGAGCAAGTCAGTCTTTTAAAATACTGCCACATTACAGGGAAATGGTGGTTGTGCTTCTCCTTCTATTCAGTTGCTTGCTTTGTGGTAAATCACTAGCCCCGAGTGAGAAATACTGGGGTTGTCTTTTCGGAGTGATGGATAAAGACAGGCAGACAGAAATATAGGAGGATCTGATGAGCAAGGATTAGTCAGTGAGAAGGCCATTATTTCAACAAGCAAGGCTTTGTCTGCTCTGGCCTTTCGGAAAGGCATAATGAAAAGGATGGTTTCCAGAAAAAGGTGAGGAATCTCTGCAGGTGTTAATAGGAGTTCTTGCAAGTGCAAAGGCTTTGAGAAGGCAAAAGGCGCTGGGCACCTTTTGGAAAGGGGCAAACTGACAATGGGTGTACAGGCTCTGACTAATCAGATGCATGGAACAAATTACTGATCATAGAGGAGAGATGCTGAGCAGGATGTGAGGTTGTTTGATTACAACTCAATGGACCTTGAAAATAAAAGCAAGTAAAAGCATGCTTGACATGGGAGACGTGCAAGGTTTTTAGAGTGCGTTACAGAACTAGCATGAAGCAAGTGTGTTCTTGCAGGACTGAGACTAAAAAGGCTAAAATGTCAGATTTGCAGAGAGCAGCTCTGCTGAATCCTAGGAAGCCAGCCAAAAGGTGGCTAACTACTGCTTAGAGATAGAGGGATGTTAGTTGGTAGTCCTGCTTGTAGGTGCCTATTTGGTGCCTGTGAAAAAAAATTGTTGGAAGGAAAATTCCAAAATGTTCACAGTGCTCTGATTGAATGGCAATTTTGCAGATGAAAAAAAAATGCATTAGGAAGTTATCTGCTGGCTAATCCAGACGTTTTGTAAGTTTCAAGGTGGAAAGTGAGGTGGATTTTTTTGGTTGGAAACATATCAAGAAGTCTAATAAATACACGGAGAAGGCTATACTACTTAAGGAGTGACATGGTTTGTGAAAGTGGCATTCAAACCACATAAAATGCCAGGAGGTCCCAGATCTTCTAGAGCTACTCAGAATCTGCCTCCTAAAAGATTTTGCTTGCTCATGCTAATTTGGGCACAGATTCATCAAAATGCTTCAGCACATCTTTAAGTCGATAATTTTTTAACACAAGTTTACTAATACAGCATATGTTTCACAGTCATTATTACTTGAGAGGCTTAGCCCTTTTCTGATCAGCCAGCTGGTAAGTTATCCCTTCACTGAATGTAGGTTATATGAAAATGAGGTCCTGAAATTTTTATACGCTAAAAATCAGAAGTCCTATGAAGTGTATTTGATTTATGTATTTATTTATGTTTGGTCTCTTATGCCTAAAATTTTCTCCATTTTCCTCCTGCCTGGGTAAATATTTTTCTGCTGCTTATTCGATCGAAAATTCAAGTATCATTAAATAGGCTAATAAGTTGTTCGCTGCTTGGATCTTCATTATTATGATATGGAATAGACTGTATCCACACTGTTTTACCTTGAAATTTTAGAGGATAATGAATTCTTTATAAATAATAGTATGGTTATTTTATTATAAAATTTTGTATGTATGTATATTTATAATGATATAAAATAATCAAATAGTGCCATTAAAACACAAAATCACAGCACAAATCTGTTCACTGCAGCATTAAATTTCGTTCGAAGGAACAGTGCTGAGAAATCCTTGAGCCAGAGGACAAGTGTTTCTTTCAAGATGCATACAAATAATGTTTGAGTAGTTGAACAAAAATGCACTACATGACTTACACGTCAAATTCCTGAAGTTAGACAAATTAATCTAATTTCTATCATTCAATAGCTTATTATATTGCATTAATATAATTAATTGGGCCTAACTTCTTTTGCTTTTGGTTTGAGGGATTTATCTGTGAAAAAGATGCTTGAAATTTTCAAATTACACCTACTTTTATCTGTTTAGCCTGCTTGTACTTGTTTATGATCAGCAAATAAAAGTGGAATAACAGAACATTTTCAGTGGGCTATTCTATTTAGATTCCTTTAAATATTAATGAGAATCTATTCATTTGCTAGAAAATAGTCGTCTACTGTCCCTGAAAAGGAATGTGAAAGTGAAATGGTTTTTGGTACATACAAACTGCATTGGTTTGCCTTCACACAGTGTGAGTCACCAATGGAAACACAATTCAAAAGGAAATGAGTCTTGTAAGTATTTCGTCAGGATAAATTCTTCCTTCAACACATAATAAAATCCTCAAGACAATACCTAATGAGGCAAGAAGAGCTCTTAAAATACATTGATGGGTCAGATAGGCACTGCCTTTAAAGTATCATATCGGAATTGCATTGCTGAGAAACTCTGATTCTGATGAAGAGAGTCTGTGAATAAAGTGCCTACCTGAAACTGATGTATTGTTTAAAAGAAAGTAGAATAACATAATATTCTTGGAAGTGCAACTGCTCATCATGAAGTCTGAAATATCCCAGGTTAAAATTTTGAAGGAATGCACTTTTCTATGTTCAATTTCATAATTATTTTAAAATCTGAGTCCATGTTAGTGCTTTAGGGTTATGCATAAACTACTTTTGAAAAGAACTTCCAGAAGTCTTTTTCCAGTTCAGCAGCCTTGAGGAGGGATAGTCTGTTGGAGCCCTTTGCCCATACAATTGCCTTCCTGAGACCGTCACCCACATATTCAAATTGCCCTTGCTTCTCAGCTCCCAGCAATCGGCCTTCACTCTGTCTCAGCCCACGTGGCCAGGTCACATGCAGCCACCACTGCTGGAAAAGGTCATGCCAAGATCCAAAGAAAGCACAGCCCTCCCCATCCCATCCCCCAAGCCAGTCGCCAAGAAAGGCCAAGAAGGAAGAAGCCAAGGAAGACAGGTGGGAGCTCCCAGCACAGCTGACATTAGCTGCCCTTTTTATTCTCATGGGGTGTTTGGGTGCTTGTGCCCTTGCTTGGAGCTCGGGTTTGGCTCCTCCCATGAGATCTTCACGGCCTCCTGTGAGGATGTTGCGACCGCCGTACGGGCCTCGAGCGTCCAGGCCTTCGGTCTGGCCCTGTCTGGCCTGACGGGCTGCTGCTCTCAGGAGCTGCAGAGCTGCGGGATGCTGTTGATTCTGGCTGGCTGCTGCTGCTGGTGTCAGCCAGGTCTGACTCTGCAGAGAGGCCTGCAGGGGAGCTGAAGGACGAGCCCAACTCCTGCTGGCTGCTGCTGGTGCTGCTGGTGCTGGTAGTGCTGGTGGTGCTGCTGGTGCTGGTGGTGGTACTGGTGGTGATGGTGGTGCTGGTGCTGGTGCTGGTGCTGCTGGCAGTGCTGGTGCTGGTTCTGGTGCTGGTGGTGGTGCGGCCAGCTCTGACTGAGCGCTGGGGGCTGCAAGGGGAAGCGCAACGTGAGCACCGTGGCCCCAAGCCCCCGCAGCCAGAGAGGCTGCAGCAGCGTCCCCGGCCCTCGCAGGGGCAGAGACGCTCTGGCAGCCCATCAGCCTGGCCTGAGCGCGCGGGGACCTGCGCGCTTGGCCTCTTGCCGGCGCCCAGGCCGGCACGCTCGTCACACTCCCAGGTGTCCGTGGCCGTGCCCAGGGCTGAGCAGCGCCCACGGGTCCCTTTGGAGGCGCACGAGGGCACAACAGCAGCTCCCAGGGCCTGCGGGAGCAAAGGTGGTGCTGGCGCTGGCAGCCAGGGCTGGCACTCGTGCCGGGGAGGCACCCACGGGCCAGGCAGTGCCCGGCAGAGCTCCTGTGCCAAAGGCGTTCCCCGTGCCCAGGGGTCCCACGAGGGGTCCCCCTCGCAGGGCCTGCAGAGAGGTTCTGCATCCCACAGCATCTTGCAGCTGCCACACAGGCTGCGGTGCCGTTGCTGCGCTGGTGACGGACCCGCTCTCCTCCGCCTGCTGCCTGCCTTGCCTGGAAAGGCACTGGCTGGCGTCGCGCCGCCTGTGCCGCTCCTATCAGTCCTCGTAGCCCCCGTCTTCCTCCCAGGCTGGTGTTCTGCAGGGGAAGGGAGGGAAAGCCCTGAGGCTCCCGCGCACGGCCCCGCGGGCAGGGGCAGGACGCGCCTGCTCTCCTGTCTCTGCGCCCCACTTGAAAGCCCATGGGGAAGGCAGGGGGCAGGCGAGCAGGAGCCGCGCGGGCCAGCAGCGCCTCGCGAGCCCTTGACCGCGCGCAGCTCTCGTGCTCTTGTGCCTCGTGAGCCCGGCAGCCGCGCAGCAGCAGCCCACCTGGCTGCGATGAGGACGCCCATTCGCAGCACCTCTGGGATGAACTTCTTGTTGTGATTGCGGTGGGGGCAGCGGAAGCAGGATGTGCCGGCGCGGGCTGCCTGTCCCTGCAGGAGAGACACCAGCAGTGCTGGCGGGACGCTGCTGCCGGGCTCCAGCCGTGCCCGCGCGTGACGGAAGGGCCTCCTACCCGCTGCAGGCGCGGTGGACCCAGGCGCCTTTGCACGCTGGGCACACCACGGTGCTACGAGGTACTTTGTCCTCCACCGGCTCCAGGCAGACGGTGCAGGTGGTGTCCGCCTCCGGAGGGGCCCGCTCCGCCTGCTCCGGCCCGTGCTCCCAGCAGAAGGGCTGCGGTGAGGACGGCAGAGAGGGGTCAGCTCAGGAATACCGATGCCCTCTAGGGTCATGGGGAGGAGGGCAAAGGGCCACAGAGGAGCCCTCCGTGTCCTGGCTCCGGCCGGCCACTCGCAGGGGTCGCTGCCGGGCAGACGGGCCGTTTGCTCAGCTGTCTGGCCCGTGCTGGCATGAGGGGTGTTGAGGCTGGGCGGCTGCGGCACGAGGAACGACAGCCCTTGCTTGAACTTCCTGAAGAATCGGGTGACGCAGCCGTGCTCGGAGGTGCAGGGCAGCTGGAAGCTGCGGCTGCAGCCCCTCTCCCGGCAGCTGACGCACCCGCCGCTCTCCCCGCACGCGCAGCAGCGCTGCAAGGAGCACAGCCGCCCCGTCACTGACACGCACCGGCCCTCCAGGGCCGCCCCGCTGCTCACGAAAGGCGGGGGGCTCTGGGGCCCGCTGGCTCAGCGTCCCCACATCCACCTCCCGGGGAGCTTCCAGCCTGCCCTGCAGCTGCTGGGGGCACAAGGCAGCGGGAGCTCTTTCCGAGCTCCTGTTGATGGCTTCCTGCAGACCTGAAGCCGGGCTTGGTGACTCCATGGCTGCATAAAAAGGAGGCCTGAACTTCAGCAGTCTTATCCATTCCCTCCACATCCTGCTCCTGACAAAGACATGGTATATTTGCTTCCTGTGCTTCTCAGTTGACATTCTGCAGGACTCTTGCCTCTTCTCAGGGCCCAGGCCAGCACACTCATCACATTCCCAGCTGCTACTGGCGGTTCCCAGGGCTCAGCAGTAGCGATGGGTTCCTTTGGTGGTGCACAAGGAGTACAGTAGCATTTCCCAGGGCCTGGTGGTGGCAGCCAGGGCTGACACTCAACCTGGGAAGGCAACCATAGGCAAAGGCACCGGCACTTCTCAGGTTGAACAGTATCTCTAGGCTGATGGAGTCGCCACTGTCAGGTGTACCAGCAAGCTCTTGCACCACTCTTTTTGCACCCTCTTTTCAGGTTTTTATAGTTACTGACAAGATATTCCCTGCTTCAGTGTTCTTTTCCAGGCTGAGGCAGCCCATCTCTCTCAGCCTTTCCTCATGTAAGAGATGCTCCAGTCCCTAATCATCTTTGTAGCCCTTTGTTGGACTCGATCCAGTAGCCCCATGTCTCTCTTGCACTGGGGAGCCCAGCAATGGACACAGCACTCCAGATGTGACTTCTCCAGGGCAGAGGGTCATGATCACCTCCCTCGACCTGCTGGCAGTGAATGCTCTTCCTAATGTACCCCAGGATAACATTGCCCTTCTTTGCCACAAAGTCACACTGCTTTTTCATGGTCCCCTTCTTGTCCACCAGGACTCCCAGGTCCTTCTCTGCAGAGCTGCATCCTAGCAGATTAGCCCCCAGTCTATACTGGTGCCTGGGGTTATTTTTCCCTAGGTGTAGGACTTCCCTTTTTCAGCTTCACCAACTTCACCTCTGTGCCTCTCTCCATTCTGTTAAGGTGTCTCTGAATGACATGCTGCTAATCAGGATAGCATAAATGAAATATAAATTGCATATGGTAATACAATCAATAGCAAGGAATACTTTATGAGCTGATATGATAAATAATAAATGGTTGCAATGATAAACAATTCCATTAAGGCAATCAATTTATGATGCCACCATAACTCAGAGCCAGCACTGATTTCACATAACTATATCATATACATACATCATATACAGTTTCAAAGTTTACTGTGTACCAAGTTTCCCACTGACGGTGATTTTGAGATGAGGAGGAGGAAGACAGAGATGTGAGAAAGCGCAGAGCAGGTGCACAAATCCGAAAGGAGTCACTCTATGTTGCAGTACGTTTTGCTGTAACTGTTCATTTAATTATTAAGTTCACATAGCATAAAAGCCCTAAGAATAGATGGCCGCCATTCATTTAACTGTTTCTCATTCCTTTTGAGCAGACAGTACAAATCTCCACAGCTTATTGCCTGGGTCTTGGCTCCCACGTTCCTTTCTAACTCGTCTGAGTCATGATTAGATTTTCTACCCTTTAGTTGCAACTTGTTGCCAGATGGTTTCAGCTGAATTTAGACAGGCACAGATGCCTTCATGTTTGCTGTCTTTGAAAAAAGAAAAAAACAGAAAAACAAACCACCTTTGATCAAAGTCCATGTTCCTTTCCTCCACCTTATTTCTGTGTGCACATATATGCCTATATGTGAATTTGACATGCCAAGAAAAAAAAATGGGTAATGGCAAAGAAACACATTGTGCTACCTAATAATAACAACAGACATTTTCCTATTTTCAGAAAAGACTGGAATATTATAGACCATTTACAATTCTCATTTTGTACAAAATATACTTAGAAACTGAACTACAGTAAATCATTCCATGAGTCTATTAAGTATCTGCTAGTCTTCTGTAGATTACCTACTGTTCTTGGTTTGACACTTTTCTATTATTTTATTCTCCTTAACTCTTCATATTTATTTCAATGGAGAGAGAGAGAGGGAAAAGTCATGCCCATTAATTATTAGTGTTTGGATAACAGTACAAAGCAGTATTACCATCTTCAATGTCAAAAAACATTTTTAATGTAATAGTTACATGTGGGCAGTTCCAACTATGGTACAATTAAAGTAGACCTAAAGCTAGAATCACAAACATTTCAACACTGAATATTATATGTTCTACAGAAAGATAACCAATAGCTTTAGAATTCAATAAATCCCTCACTGAAAGCCTTTCTTAGAAAGGGACAGTGATTATATAAATCTAAACAAAACCCTGCGGCATGAAATGCTTTTGAATCCTACCTCTCTAACCTCCTGCTAGGTCTCTATACATCAAAATCTGCAGGTAAAGTCTTCCTGTCTCTGCATTACGACCTACAAATTCAATGCAAAATTAGATGCAGCTGCTCTCTTATTTGTACTATTTTTGCACTGTTCTGTATTTCTGCAGTGTTTTAGAACATTACAGAAAGCAAACATTGGGTATACTGACATTTTTTTCCCCCAAATTAATCAAATTTTGCAAAGCAACAAAATAAACAGAACAGCTCTTAAAAAAAAAAAAAAAGATAAGCCTCAGAAATCAAAAATCGTTCAGATTCCTTCAGATTGGACTGAACATTCCTTCAAACTTTTGCCAGTAATCCATAGTGAAATAATCCATAATGAAATAATCCTTCATGTTTCATTTCGTGTTTAATTTTCATTTGAATAAGCTTCATATCACCTGAGAATTAAGATATAAATCTAACTTTAGTGAGATCTGAATAGTTTAGGAACTTGTTAATTCTGCTGAGCATTTATACTAAAGCATGAAAAATTTTAACTACGGAGTGATTATTTTTATGAAGGGATTTGGTCCTGGTTTAATGAAAGAAAATGCAGATCAGTAATACACAGCTTTTGAAACCTGTGGAACACAACCAAAGCTGCTGATAACCTATGGAACTGGGATCAATACAGTGCCTATCCAGTAGGCCTCTTTCCCTAGAGGCATAGAAAAGAAAATGTGCAGCTTTCATGTGAGAAAGAATTGAATCAAAAATGTTAGCTAGAAATGATGCAAGAAAAGTATGTGCATCCATCTGAAAAAATGACTCAAAGGCAGTAGTACTAGTACTATGATACATTTTTATAGTATAACTAGTCAGTAAAATATTTAAGTCACCTTGGGGCTTTAACCTGTTTCTTGTCACTACAAAACCTGAGTGTTTTCCAAGTGAATCCAGTAGTGTTAGGGAAGTCTACGTGAATTTGATAAAGCACCTGGCTTATGTTCCTGGCTTGTGGTGAGAAGTGCTTCTTTTCACACCCATTCATTAGTGCTTGAATAAGGCAGTAACTGGAAAGGGACACGTGCTGCATAGTAAACTTGACTGCCACTATGGCATCCACTGTCAAACCGTTAATGCAAACAGAAAATAGTAAAGTAGGAAAAAAAATAAAAACAAAAGGAACTTGCAGAGCTTGAGTATTGTCTGTGTATTGTTTGACATAGGAAAATATTAGCAGAGCTATCCTGTGCAGGTGGGTGAAAGAACTGATCCTAGAACTCATGATTCAAAAAAGCAGATGGCTTTTACTCTTCCTCTAGAAAGAAACTGTTCATTATATTTTTTTATGTGATTTCCATTAGATAATACTTGCCCAGCTATGAGAAAGTTTTAACATAAACTGAAGCTGAATGTTTGGCATAGCTGAGGCTATGTAATATTCCAAGTCTTTCTTCCTCTAGCGAAGCACATATTTCCTTTCTGCTACATGTATTCCCAATGCTTTCAAGTTCATTTTGTTCAAGAAGGTCTGACTGTCATAAAGGCACTGGGGTAGCCTGAAGGGATAGCATCTGTAAGATGCATGATGAGCCACCTCTACAGTTTGTGCAGTAGTTACATTATATGTTCATTCTCTATCTTAAGCAGAAAAACTTGAGATCCAACCTCAAGGCGGATTAACAGTTAGGTGTGATAGACCACTGCATCACTTGGGGTTTCAGTGTGAAGTAAGAGATAATTCTTCTTCATTTTCCTTTGACACTCTAAGCAATGCTCGCATTTAGGAAGTAGGATGGCTAGGAGGTATTTCTGTGCCTGTCTGTAAAGTGCAATTCCCCAGCCTGTGAATCAAAACTGCCAAGTTTCTCCTCAGCTCGTCTAGCTGTGCAGCTCTGCAAGGTCTCCTAGGGCTCAGTGCCCACACCCTTACTATTCTCCTCTCTCACATTATCTCAGAAAGCTTTTGAAACTCTTCACACACCAAATTTTTGATTGTCATTGGCTGGGAGACAACTGGCACTTCACTTGTGATGGGCATTAAAAATGCATCAATATTTTACAAAGTACTTTTAAAAGTCTGTAGATAATAACTATTTATGAGGACAGGCTGTTTACAAAGATACTCTCCTAGAAGAAAGAATGAGTACAGAAGTGTTTAAAAAGAGAGTCCAACCAAGTACTCAAAAGATGAGCAACAGAAAAGAGAAATTGATATTTTAAAAAGATTTGTACTTTCTAATTTCAAATGCTTCCTTCTTATGGCCTCACTGGAATCTACAGTATTTTAGGACATCTGGTGGCCACTAAACAAACAAGAGATCCCAAACTTTGTTTCAGTATGCTTTGCACAACTGGAATTATCTAGTGCTCACTATTTGCTGCTGTTTTTGCACAGAGTAAGCTTGACTTTGCTGGCTCTCAACCAGCAGGAATCCAGACCAGCTCTAGTGTATTTATTGATCTCCATCCAGACTGAGCTGGTGGGATAACAGTAGCTGGCCTTTCATTGCCCAATGTCACAGCAATGCCTGAATATAATTGAACCAGAAGGCAGCCTAAAGTTTTCTTGCTGACATTTCTCCAGTAGGATTGTTTATCTAATTATTGTCTATGAATTGCTGTGTTTGAGAGGTTCCTCCTCCTAGAAAACATGTAAAAGAAATACATAGATTTTTTTCTCCTACTGAACACTGAATTCTTTGCTGAATGAAGAAGATTAATCTCTTTTTCATAACAGTCAGCATTTTGGCAAAATTTTGGCTTTTGTATTAGGTGATTTTCAAGAAGAAATTGACATATCATCATATATAGATGTTACTGCTGGTAGGTTTGGGCAGCCAAATTTTTTCTTTTCCCAAGAAATGTACTAATGCAAGTCTGTATTCTGCCAGGTGCTGACTTTTTTTAACCACTGAAAACATTCTTAAAACTTGCAAGGTGGCACAAGCAAGAAAATACCTTTAAAAAAAGATACTGATAAATAACCCAACCTAGATACCACTCATTTTATGGAAATAAGAGAATAAAAGAATATTGTCAGCATTTTCACAAATTTCATCCCCCCCCCCCCTTTTTTTTTAATCTCACAAGTTTTCACTAAATGTACCTCAGATTCAAAATAAATTAGAAATGGAGTTAAAAAAAACTAAAACTGCTAAAATTCAGAAAAGCATTTGAAGATTTAAATACATGGTATTTCTATGACTATGCTTATTTCTAAAGTTAAAATCAAGATTACATTTGAATGCTATCTTGATAGGGGTCCTAAGTCTCCTAAATGAGCCCATCCCATTGTGGTCATTTTTAAACATTTTTCTAATTATGCTGTTAGTAACAGGAACTTTAAATTGGTTTAAGTGCCTGAGATGCCAATTTTCACAGAATCACAGTAGGATTTCATTACTATGGACTATAGAAAATGCCTAGGAAACCCTCCAAATATTGGACTATTACACACAAATTGAAGTAAAATGACTTTGACATGTTTAGAAAGTTTAAGAAATGTTTAGGTCCTACTACCTCAATATCTGCAATTTTGTCTAGAGATTTTTTTTTTCCTTAATAAATAATTTAATTGGAGGGGTCACTCAAAATTTAGCTAAGATTATTATTCAAGTTGAAAAAGCAAACACTTGTAAGTAAGGGAATGTTAAAAGTAAATCAATCTATCTGATCTTAAGTTATCTCTGCATCCTGTTGACCTAATCATGTTTAAAAATTTCCACAGGTGTCCTGCCTTATATACTGCATAGTGTTCAGCATTATTTTTCCCCTCACATCTGCTGTACCAACTACTATTTGTATACTGGTCTATGAACAGATTAATTCCTTTTCTCACAGGGTTTTCAATGACATCCATCGCTGTATTATCTCAGTAATTAATCAATTCACCTAATAATGTATTAACAATTAACTTACTCAGTTTCACAGTTCCTGTGAGGTATGAAAGAACATTATCTCAATTTTATGTCTTGGGAGTTGAGTCAATGAATATAAAACCTAACCGCCTAATTTAGACAACTAATTTCAAATAGCAGAGATCAGACATTTGGGGACTTCATAACGGTAAGTTGCACATTTAGACCACAGTCCAAGATGGTGTACCTGTCAGTGCTATGGACCTTGGAAAATCACACATGAGAAGTTTAAGTCCGTTCCCCAAGAAAATGATCTTAAGATTAGATAATGTTTTTTGGCAAGATATGAAACAAGGAGCTATTTATCCAGGGCAGGATGCAGTAGATGTGTGAGAAGACTGTCCTCTTCTCTTGGCCTTATTCTTTCCTCTCTCTCCAAGGGCCTTGCATTCAGCAGTTGCCTTTACTTCACAGCCCTGGTTCATCTCATATCACACATTAAATGAGGCAGGGAATACACAGAATATAATCATGTAAATAAAACTCTGGAGTATCGCACAAAAGTGAGCAGAAGGGGACTGATTCCTGCTACTTACCAGATCTAGAGCACCCTCTCTTAGTTCTGAGCTGCATTTGTGGGGAAGGTCCTACTTAGCGCAAAACATGAGTTTTTTTGTGACAATTTTAGCTGCTAAAATCATGTCTTTCTCCTACATATGTAAAATGGAATTTTTCTAAAATAAGAAGTCATGGTTAGGTTTTTTTGCAGATGTTAAAAGGAACAAACTTAGCACAAATACAAACTATTGCTATATTTTAAGTACCAACTCCAAGTTAAACCTTTTCACAGGAAATGCCATAGGTTTCTAGTCCTTCCACTCGCTTTTTTTTTTTTTTTTTTCTGGAAAGAGCAAAAATATTCAGCTGTAACTGAAAATGTGAGTTTGCGTTTTTGTGAAAATTTGTTTTGAAATAGATGCTCACAATAGAGAATTTCAGCCCAAACATTTCAAGTATTGTAAAGTTATCAATAAATGAAAACAGGTTCTGGCACAAAAAGAATGAAACACCCTTTCATAAATGCATTTCTGCTATATTGCCTGTTGTGCTGTCTAGTACAGGAAAAGTTGCAGGGATAAAGTCACCTTTGTATGTCTGAGGTAAAGAAAACTCTGATAATAATGAGAACATAATTTTGAAATCTGGATGAGGAATTTATCCTTACATATTTCTTATTCATTTATCTGTGGGAATACTTGATTTTTCAGTGTGAAATGTGCAGGGAAACAGGTTTATTGAAGTGTAATTACAGCAAAATGAATGGCTGAAAATGCACTTTTGCTTAACTTGTAATGATTCTTTTGATCTAAAATTAAAATTTTCTTTTGCAGTAGCTGTAAAATATCAAAATAATAACAGTAATATAACTTAAGATGAATAAATGACTAAATTCTGTCCAGCAGCTTCATGGTTCCTGAATTTAACATGTAGAAGGCAGTGGTGATATCGCCTTGTTTTCTTTTTTATTTTTAAGCTTGTTGGAGCCATGTTCCTCATTAATAACAATTGAGTTCAAAAGTCTGTTACTGATCTGTGGAGCTCAGAAGCCGTTTCCAGGCTATCAAAACCATGCAATGCACAGACACTTTCCATCTCTTTGCTGGGCATTCCACTGGAAGAAAATCCAGTTGTATGAACCAGAAGAGATGTCCAGGATATGGTGGCAAGTTCCTAAGCTAAATGCTTGGGGGGCAATACCTGGACAAATGTAGACAGTTTCCTGAAGATGAGGATTTTCAGATAATGCTGCAGAAGTACTTGATGTTGACCAGTGGAGGGACTGTTACCCAGGTATCCCCAACACATGCAACTGTCCTAACCGCCCTCTAACAATGTTTTAAAATATGAAGGTCTGTTAGGACTGCACTTTGAAACAGTGCAACCTAATCAATACTTGACGCCTGTGAATTCTTTACTCTCTCTTTTGGGAGGGAGATCTTACATATTTCTGATTCACACCTTTGGTCTTCTGCAGCTTTTATCATTTCACACCTTTCATGTTTTCTATGTTCTTTTGCCTCTCTTCATTCCTTTGCTTCATCAGCTGCTTCGGTCTGGCAATATCCCATCAAAAAAAAAAAAAAAAAGTATGACTGTAGAATTCAGTACCGTATACTGATGGGAGTAGTAATGGCCTCCTTCAGTGAAACCTGCAGTATTTTCAGTTGGATTATTTTGGGGGTTTGCTGTAATTGTTGTTATGCATTTCTGCTTTTGCCTTGTGAATTAACTTCATTCACTTGCCTTGACAAGTCTTTTGCAACCTCACTGTTAACAAGGTGGGGACAAGTTTGGTGCCTTTATAGCAGTCTAACTATTTCCTTGTGACCCTCGGCTGTCGGTTCCTCTCAGATGGAGCAAAGCCTGCTTATTCATTGGAGATTTCTCCCTGGAAAGGTCTTCCTCACATGCATGTTTTTACCACTCTTCTGAGATTCTATGTGGGAATGCAATGCTAAATGTTTAAATGACAAGATTTGCAAAGATTTAAGAGACTGAGACAAGTTCAGCGATAGCTTTGATAGGTAAGCAGCTCATTATCAGATTACATACATACATATGTGTATATATATATATAAGTGTAATATGAATTTACTAGTATTTTGCAGAAGCACTATTTTAGAAAAGTATTTTAATGAGTTAGGAATTCTCTCATTTGGAATGCAGAGTGGGCACAGTCATGGTGTATATATGAAATAGCCCTGCTATTAGTAACAAACCCATGTTTGAGTCATGAGTAATTAATGGTACTGGGAAAACAATTAAAATTGATATGTAGAAGGTTCTAGAAACACCATGACAAGAAGATTGATCCAACTGTTAAGAACTCAAAGCACCATGCTGCGCCAGAGAGATATTCCACTACCATTATCACATTTTACAATAACTGGGATGTAAAGTGGTTAAATATTCCATCTCAGGCAACTTGTCTTGCATATAGAACTAAGTTTCTATATTTACTTACAGAGCAACCTCAGAGCTAATAAGTGTTGGAACTCTTGAAAATTGGCAACTCATACCAACTATAAATCAGACCACTTCAATACTATGAAAATACCTACTTAGAAAATTATCCAGAGTCATCATAATGTCCAATTGTCCACACTCCACACCATCTTGGAAGCAGATTCTAACTGGTGGCAAGAGCCAAAGACGTGAATGTGACATTCTAAATAAATCTATAAATATTTCCGATAATCCAGCAGTGAGGATGTGGCAATCCCACCTCCAGAAGCCAAAGGAGATACTTGGCTAGAATAATGGAAAAGCTGTTTTAGGAAAAGCCAGAAATTATTGCTCTGCTGCCTAGTTTGACTGTGCCAAATTGCTAGAGAATTGGGGTGTCTATATCTGGTGTTTCTCCTCACGGAGGAGACCCAGTGCTGGAAAGCGGATGTGAGGTTATTGCTTGAGTGTGGAAAGGATAGTTTGGAAGCAATCATTGCCACCATAGTCCCATTACTTCCAAATTAAATAGGAGGCTACAAAACTGTCTCTTAAGGCCTTTACCACCTAGCTTTCTACCCTTGCCTTTCCCATTTTCCTCTTTTGTATAGCAGGAAGGGCCTTGGCCTCTCACATGAGCCGGCTCTAGGTAGTTGTAGGAGCATGTAGCATTTACATAGATTTTCACGTGTTTCAGTGGCCTGGGGTATTGCTTAGCACTGCTGAAGTTGCCTGAATGACTTGTTTCAAGTTTTCATTGACTTTTGGCACATTTTGTATCTTGGTTCTCTTTGCCTCTCATATGTACTTACCTTGGGCTTTGACCACTTGCCAGGATCTTTCCTCCTCCATATGCACATTTCCACTCGAAATACAGTTCAACTATCTCCAAACCGATGCACTGTGGTGTATGTGGGCCACGTGGCAATCCCCCAGCACTGCGGAGTTGCAGCATTACTTGCCTGCTCCCGCTGGGCACTCAGGAGACTGCGTCACCCTGTCCCTTACATCGGGTGTAGTCTGCAGGACACACAAATGACAATACCGTGGTCAAAAAAGGCAAAAGGGGGAGGAGAGGGTCTAGCAAATGTCGCTCATCCATGGCTGCCTGAATGGCGTCAAACTGAGTGATGGGGGTTGGTAGCTGCATTGCTTGCCACACTGGCCATTCCTGAGGACTGGCCTGAACTGGTAGGAGGGGATAGTGTCACCCCACAGGTGGTTGAATCTGCTTTGAGAGGATTGCCCTTTTGCACGGACTAGCCTGAACTGGCAGAAGGGGGGAGTGTTACCCCACAAGCTGTTGAATCCGCTTTAAGAACATTGCCCTTTCGCGTGGCCTTGGTGGTTTCTCACAAGCTAGCCGGGTGGCTGGGCCGGGCACTGTCGGCCAGTATTAGGGCTTTGGATAGTGATATTGTATTGCTGTGACAGCAGGTTAAGGATTTGGAGAAAGAAGTGGGGAGTTTTTTTTTAGCTTGGATGGTGAGAGCATGGGGTAATGAGGCCAGATCCTTAACCTTGTTAAGGGAGTAATTAAACCTAACGAGCCCCTTATCTACAGATGCTCAAGTACAGTATTACCTTCCCTGAGTCACAGATGTGCTGGTAACCCGGCGCCCAATCCCATGATATATCAGTGGTTGCACGCTGTGGTAGTAGGGGTGTACCAGTCCACCGGCAAACGGGCATCTACGATGGGGACATGGCGTGCTATAGAGGAGGGGATAAGTGCACTGGGACAAGGGGGCGTTGCCACCAGCCTGGCAGACGGGTACAACCCAGGTGGAGTGGAATTGACTTGTCAGATGAAAACACAAATAGCCTCAAATAGTCTAAAACCACTTTTATTAGGGACAGTGATGTTTGCTGTGGTACAGTGAGGACCCTAGTCAACAATTTGCAAGACCTAGCAGCGGTGAGTAACACTGGTGCAAGAATGGGCCAAGGACCTGGGAATTATTTGGAGTTTACGTATCCCATGCCGTCCTCAAATGAATGGAATAGTAGAAAGAATGAATGGGTTACTAAAGTACCAAATCTGAGAACTCAAACCAACCCAAACTTTGAAAGTATGAGCAAGACTGTTACCTAAACCACTGTTTATGTTAAATAATCCAGGAGTGGGAGCCCTTACCTCCTATGAACGAATACAAGCAAAGCCCGTATCAAAACATCCAGCCCGTATATCTGTACAAGAAGGGGAAGTAGAGCCTTGTATACTTGCTTCGGGAGAAGAGGAATTCTATATGCCTAAGCAAGTAGCCATTGAAGGGCAGGAACAGATAAATTTTCCTTTGTGAGTAGAATGCCCTCCTCACTATGAACCCTATGCAAACCCTATGAAACCTATGCAAATTAGTTCACTTTTATTAACTTCTACTCAAGATTTGTCATTCCAGGTATCCGTGACAGTCCCGACTACCCTTCCCCCAGGAGAACCACTCCTGAGGAGAGCTCTGGTCCAAACAACCAGCATACCGCAAGTTCAACAAGTACCCTCAACCCATGTGTTAGCTAGTGTGTGCACACTAACCCCTCGTAAGGACAAGCAGCCTGGGACTGTCCTGGTGGATGGGCCACGGTCAACTGTTTTAGTATTTGCTGATGGTGATACTGTGCCCTTTTATCTTCCAATTCACAGGATATCCTGGAGGCATTTATAAGGTCCTGTGAGTATGCAGCACCCTGTGGTCATTGGGGTGGATCTGTGGCGCTGGATCTGTTAGAACATCCTGCACCACAGGATGTTCTAACATCCTGTTAGAACATCTGTTAGAACATCCTGCACCACACGTGAGCACATGGCTATGGCTGACTCAGCAATCGGCTAACCTGTCTGCCTTCTGTATCGGCAGTAGGCGTTCTCTGGATGTTGTGTTGACCACGTGTTATATAGGTGCACCTACCTCAATTTAGGTGTTCCAAAATTACACATTTTTAAAGAACTTTGACAGTCTGTAACCAGTTTCCCATTGTCAGGGTGAAGTGTAGAGAATAGGATGTGGAAGAATATGGAAGAGATAGGCGATGAGGATGGGCCAGACTGTTCTGGGGCACACTGACCTACCCGCAGTATACTCCACACTCAGCTTATGGCCGTGTCACATACACCACATGCACGGACTGCACACATACCGTACATACGTGATGCTTACATGCTATTTGTCTGCTATTAACACCAATCGAATTGTAACACAGGATGATCATGGGCTTAGTAGTTGTATAAGAGCATATGTTTCCTTTCCCTTCCCACTCCTCTCCATGGCCCGATGCTCAGTGGTGCCTGGAACCTCCCTGTTGTTCTCTTCCTCCCACTGGGAACCTGGGGAGACCCCGTGAAGAAGTGGAGGTAAGAAACACCTTAATTTGACCACTGTGGGCCTTGTGTTTGTGTGCCTGTTCCTGCTGGGCATTGGGCGACTGCGTCGCCCTGTCACTTATGGACGTCCTTTGCATTTCTCTTGTGTTCCGCAATAATTTGAGGCTGTTATCTGCCTGATCAGGGAACCATCACAACCGAGCATCTGTGATACTTAGTGCTGTTTCACCTACTAGTCTGGGACTTACTAGGCAATATTCCAAGCACTGAAATATGTATAAAACAATAATAATAATTATTGTATCATTTAAATGTGTTTTCAAATCCAAATGGCTGCATTTGTTTGCTTGTAAGAAGTTCTCTGATAGCCATTTTATTTTATTGAAGTATATTTTCATTCGGAGGAAGAGAAGTGAGCCAATCCCTGTGAAATCCGAAGTCCCTGTTTGGACAGATGTTTTCCACATTCACTGTGTATATGTGTTTGTAAAAAACAGTAGTTTAAAGTAAATATTATTGAGCTGGTATGTAAAAATTTCTAAAATGAGTTCATAGCACTGATGAACAAATACTCAACAGCATTTTAAAGTGTTTTATCTGCTTTATATTTAAACACATTTAATATATTTTAAGTGAAAAACATGTTTTGTGTGTGTGTGTTTTTGAACAGCACTTCTTTTCTTTGTTAAATTTCTGAGGGTATGCTTAAATACCCTCACAGATCTATAGAAGCTGCAGAATAAATATCCATTTCAAAGTAATAGGATAAATCATTGCACACTTTTTATAAGCCAGTTAGATCTGAAGAGCAATTTCAGAACCTTTGTGAGCCTTGAGTAGTGTTACATGTGTTTATGTTTGCCTGTTCCAGCATGGCTTAAGGGATTTAATATGGCCTAGCTGCTTTGACAATAAAGTCCTATCCCAGAATTTCTAATATCTTGTGTTAAATCTCTGTCTCTTGACAATTTTCATGACAGCCTGTTGCCTCATCCAGAAATCACGAAAACTGATGACCCGAAAAGAACGGCAAGGCAAAAAAGGATGTGGGTTTTCCTTGGTGGATTTTCCACACTGTTTGTTAAAAATATGAATATTTTCATTCTTCATACATAGCCTGCCAGCTGGTTAGGCTCTCAAGCTGCCAGAGTCTTTTTTTAATCTTTAGTTTTGTTTTTCAGCTGTTCTGCCAGAAGCATTCAGTTCTCCAAGTACCATTCAAGATAATTCCAGTTACTTCTCCAGAGATCAGCTTGGTGAATTTTTGGGAAGAAAAAAATAGAAAACTAGATTTTCTGCTTTTTAAAGATATGTCAATAAGCAAAGTGTATTGTCTGGATAGTCTTCATTAATCAAAAAGGTTTTAAGCAGTGAAGGAAGAGACTTACAGGAGTTGTCCAAAGATTCTAATAACTCTGTTATTGAGCTGCAGATACTAGAAATGGCACCGGTGGTAGGTAATTACATCCAGAGATGCCCTCTGTTTGATACCCTTATCGCTACTGCCAAACTTCAGTGTTTGGAGGTTAGCTTGACATTTTGTCAGCTGATCTCCCTTTCTGGCTATTTTATTTCAGAATTAAATTTCTCTGCTCTGCTGAGCTGAACCAGCCTACTCTAGTGGTGGAGATAATACAACTGTATTGCAGTTATACTCCATTAGTCCACCTGTTTCCCAGGAAAATTTCTGCTGTAGCTGTGTTGCCTGGCATTGCCATGGACAGTGTGAATCCACCACACTGGGCACCCAAGGACATACCTGGATTTCCATGAGTGGGACATGCCCTCTTGGCTGCAAGCTGGCTGCAGACAAGACAACTGGCTGGCTCTTGGGGTCCCAGTGCCCCCAGGATATCCCTACACTTTCCTGTGCGTACATGGGATGCTGACGCTGGCATGAGCTCTGGGATGCCCCTGCAAATTCAGCTAGCCTGAAGAGTCGACAACAGTGAGGATATCTAGGACCTGGCTCTTTGCAGTGCTATTTGTTTTCAAAGGCCACTGCTAGTTGTTTAATGGTCAACACTACTTCAAATCAAACTCCAGAATATTCCCAAACTATGCATCAGTTTTTAATACAGTAAAACTATGGAGTTCACTTACTTTATATCTCTGATCAGTGGAAGCGAAGACTGGAATTTTAAGTTACAGGGAAAAGAAAGAAGTAACTTTTGTGTAACTTACAAATAAAATAAAATAAAACAAAACAAAACAATTCAGGAGCTGAAAATGGTTTTACTACCATGTTGGTACACAAGGTGTACATGCTGTAATCGTTATAAAGAGCACTTTTATAGGTGCTAAATTTGTGTCTGTATGTGTTACTTTCCCAGTGGCTTGTATAGTTGTATAGTGTAGTAAGTTGCAACTAGCATCACTGAAAAGGAAGTCAGATTTCAGGTCTCATACTTGATGGTGGGCAGGTGCTTGAAATTAGACGATATGAATGACAGCAGTAGGTAAGAAGTTAAACAGACTAAGTCGACTTTGTCATTGTGTTATTAGTCAATGTACTGAGAAAGGCCAAGCACTAGGAAACTGGCATGAGAATTGCGTTCTTGCTTTCTATTCTCATTCCATGACACCTGCATACGCAAAAGTGCAGGTGCTGAAGAATGGAAATGAAATGGTCTGGTATTGACATTATCCCCCATTGATGCTTGAATGCTGATACTTTTGTACAGTTTATAGCTCTCCTTCTTTCTGATGCTAGCAACAAACTAGTACATTTTATTTGGTGAATGAGAATGGTTCATGCACTCTGCAGCAAGTGGAGTTTAGTATCGGGGAAAAGCTCCTGCATTTTCTGCCAATTGTAAATAAATTAAAATGAGGGTTTCTACTGATTAAATATTACAAATAATAATGCAGCACAAGAATTCATATGTGCTGCATTTTCATATTATAGTCCTTTTACCCTGCACTGAATTTTAAAAATATGTATTAATAGAGTATACTTTTCATGAGTTGTTGGAGGAAGTGTAGAGAGGAAGTTTTGGCAACTGGGAAAGGGACATTTCAGCAATCATCAAGTGTGGAAAGCTTGTAATGGAAACAGCACATGAACTGCATATGTCTTGCTAAAACAATCATTAGTGACATTTATAAAGTCTTACATTTAGTTAATCATCAGTGGGTCCAAAAATCAGAAATCCCCAATTGTCTATCATATGTTTCAGGCATTGCTATTCTGACAGACAGCAACACAGTTAACTTGATTCTTCTTCTTTTCAGAGGATTATAACCTTCTACAAAGGGAAGCAGCTTGTTAAGTTCCTCTGTCTTATGAGATACAGACCTTTTCTTTGTGAGATTTTGTGAAAGTAGAAGGAAACTCAGAAATTAACAGGAGGAGCTAACAGAAACATTTATGTTTTCCCTCTTAGTGCTTTATGGTGGGCTTATATTTAAGAAGAGTTATAGGGAAAATTAAGGCATGTATTGTCTCAGTGAATGCCAAAGAACCAAGGGGGAAGGCAAGATGTTTGCCGTAATGAGACTAAAAATAAAATACCATGAAACACAAGCATTTTCCCTGGAAGTCTTCTTTTCAAGTTCTGGACAAAATAGGAGAAGATAGAACCTGTAGTTCAGCGCTGTCATAAATGAAGAAAGTTCAATCCAGCCACTGCTTCCACAGAACAAGATTTTCTGTATTTGTTTATACTCAAGTATAAGTGTAACTTTAATTTAAGCATACCAAGAATGCTTAGCAATATGTAATTTATACTAAAACCTTAGCTAATCTGTCTGTTCTTACATGATTCTGCAACTATGTGTATTAAAAATTGATAACCCTACCTAAATGGTTATGTAACAAGCAAAGAAAAGCCAAATTTTGCTGATAACCTCTGAACTCTCATTTCACCAAATTGTATTACAGTTCAGGTGCAGCCCTTAAGTTCAATAAGACTTGAATGAATTGGACTCTATATCTCACTTGACTGATCCGGAGAGTTTTTAATCACTTTTTATAACATCATTTATATGAATAGTGCTGAAAAAAAGCATGAGTTGATTCAAAAAAGACATAAATTATGCTGTAAAATCTATGTTTGCAATGTAGTATAAGCAGCACTAGCTTACAGAAAAACAAGCAAAGGAAAGATTTATTGGCATCATGGTTCATTTTATTCAGCATTATATAGGTGGTAAGTAACTTCAGTATATCTGAAAACCAACAAGAAGAACAACAAAACAAGTACAACCCTTGTCTTCAGGAGCTTATGACCTAACATCCTGCCTCTGCTTGGCTGCTGTGGTCCTGTAGTAGTCCTACTGCACCATGGAGCAGCAGAAGCCTCCAGGGTACTACTGCTCCTACCATACCTGAGAAGTAGTAGAAGCCTTCAATGAACGGACAGGTCAAAGGTGAGGAGAAATTTGACAGAAGAAAGTGAAGAAACTGGGAAAGTATCACTAGAGGAACCTGTGAGTAAGTGTGGAGAAGAAACAGCAAAAACAGCAAAGCAAAAATGTTGCAGCTGAGGAACGAGAACAGGGAGGGGGAAGGAAAGAGACAAACTTTTATTACCTGAGGTTGAAACATTCCTAGGTTGTTCAAATGGTTTGAAACATTGCATTCACACATATGTCCATGTATGTCTACATTTTTTGAGAAGTTGACTGCATTGCCTATTACTAAATGGACTTATCTAACTAGAAGAAATAGGTTAAGTAGATTAGCTTTTCTAAAAACAAGTCAAGGAGAGTAAAAATGTTTTTCCTCATTAAAAAATATTGAGCCTTTCTTTTAAGAAGCAGTATGTCTCCAGTGTTTTGGAGGCAAGAAATGCATTAGTCCTGTGAGTTCGATTAAAAATGTGTCCAACATCCATCAAGTTAAGAAATTTCGAAGCCCCCATTTGGTAAGGGCTAGCACCAGAAAGGAGAAGAGAGCACCTTTTTCTGTTGCACTATCAAATGCTCATGCGTGGTGCCCAGGATTCCTAGAGCAAAAAGATGACAGCATGGGAGAACAAAGGTGCATGCTTGCAACTGGAGATGGAAAGGTAAGAAACACACGTGTAGAGGAACTGGTTGCAAATCTATAATTAGGTGGTTTGAAGGTCCTGAAAAGAAAAAGGGCAGTAGGATGGGGCAAGGAGACAGGGACTGTGATTTCAGAGATGTCTCAGGGAGTCTCAGCTTGTCAAAGGCTGAGAGTGACTGATATGCCATGCAATGGAAGTGGGGATCAAGGCAAAACAATGGAAGAATAAACAGAGACAAAGGCAGAAGCCCAGGACTGGATTTTGGGCAAAACAGCTTGAAAGGAACAACTGGGATGGCTTCTGGGCCCCAGCTGGGTTTGAGTGAGGGATAAAAGTGTTGCTGCAAGGTGATTGTGTGCAAACAGGAGTGCAACTCTAAACGCTTGGGAAAAGCTGTGGTCAGAAAGCAAGTCATGTGGATTTTAAGGCTTTCTGGTTTTTAGATGTAAGTACTTAACTGCCTGCTCTTGCTTCTGGCACTTTCATCCTTTGTTGGATCTCATCCTTGTAATACCATTCTTACTGCAAATTGGAGTGATACTATAAGAAGGATGGAGTAAGGAAGCTTAGCTCTTTAACTGGTCTGCTGAAGTATTCATTTAAACTAAGCAAAATGGTCCCTTTTGCATTTTTTACCTGTGGTGATACTGATGATTCCAATTTTGATTGTGGAGATGTGTTAGCATAAAGAAAGCTTGTGATTTAAATTTTTTTTTTAAAAAAAAGGGGGGGGGACTGAAACCTTTAACTTGCTTAGGCAGATAGCATACAAGATATGCTCAACTGCACTGTACTTGTTTAAGAATATTATTATAAATTAGTCGTGGAGAATGAACTCCTGGATTCTTTGGTCCTGCACATGTGAAATATTAGAGTTATTACCTGATTCTGGCCTCTTTATTTTTAAATCACCTTTTCTTTTTCTTCCAAAAGTGAGTCAACTTAAGCAAAATTTCTTAAGCCTATGATACATAGCAGGGATGATAAAAACCACAAAATCTCAACTTCTTAAATCCTCTAAATCCCAACGATGATCACAGATATGAGACATCAGTGAATATTGTCTTGTTTGACAGGTCTCTGCCAAGAAGGATATACAGCTCCCATTCTCTTTATACCAAAAGAGAGCACTGAGCAAAATATCCAAGCAAATCTTTAATGAAGAAAAGAAAAGGTGGACATGTTGTACAAGCCTCACCTTTTATTTTGTGTGTGTAGAGTTAAATACAAGAGGAATTTCCCCTTATTCACTGCTTTTTATTGCTTTTTCCGAGTAAGAGCAAAGCCCTCTAGCGGTACAAGGATGAGAAGTCTGCTCCTAGAAGAAATTACCAAATCATCAAAGTGGCTGATTAAGCACGGCAGGAGTCTGGGAAGCAAACAAGCAAACAAACTTCGTATTTGATTGCACTGGGTGTGTAGCTACAGCTGGGAAGAAAAATGATCTGCAAAGGTCTCATCTGCTTCAAAACTTGCCATATTTTTCTTTCAGAATTAAAGCTCTGCTTCTGTCCCCTCTCCCCAGCTTCAGTACTTCCCACCAAAACCAGTGAAGTTGCAACCACAGAGCATTTTGCCTTTTATGCCACCCCACAGCCCCAGACTGGGAAGTGCTGAGGGTTTGGTTTTGGAAGCAATTGCCTGGGCTGGCCATCACTGAGCTATGACTTTGAGAAACCCCAAGGAGACTCAGAGGAGCCCTGTGACGAGCTCAGAAAGGAAAGGGAGAGGGAAAGCAAAAGGGCCGAGAAGCTGGTTTTCAGCCAGAAGCATGCCCAACCAGCTGGGTTCTCCCAGCCCTCTCCAACTTCTGAAGGAAGTGTTCATGTCCGTAAAGCAAAGATTTCCAAGCTGTTTCACTGTATATTTTTTCCTAATTAACAACATTTGTAATTCTGTCCTCGTAGCTTTTTGAGAGTATTCAAAGGCGTGACTTTTGCTCTAAAAATATTCATTGAAGGAATGGTGAAAAATGTGTGTGAACCACTATTTGCATAAATATGGGTGCCAAAACTCGCTTCAGCCATGAGCCAAAAACTCCACTGCAAGTGAGGGAGTCTTGAGTAGAAAGAAAACTATGTGATTCAGATGATTGGACCCACCACATGGATAGAAAATTATGAATTATAAAAATAATAATAAATAGAACATCTCTCTCCTGAGCAAGCTACAGGCTGATATGTTTACAGAAACCAGTCACTGAATAATTTTAGATAACAGCTAATTTGGGATCAGGGAAAAATACTAATGCATATAAAATTTTTCTTTCTTTTTTTTTTCCTCTTCTGGCTGTGATTAGTTTGATACAGCTATATTAACTAAAGCTTATATGTACACCTGCAGAAAAACCAGCTGCATCACATTTCCAAGGTACCTTGGAAAACGCTGAGAAACGTTGCTGAGGGAGAAGAGGTTAAAATGTCCATCCTAATAAATTTTCTTTGCCACAGGTGACACGGGGACTGATGGCTCTCTTACACCAGGGAGAACCGGAAATAATTCCTTCAAGGCAGGGGAATGACAACGGTGCCTAACGGGTACGAGAGGAGAATGAGGACCAGTGGGTTCGGACCCCACCAGGAGGGTGGTGGCCGGCTGCGTGGATCCTCCCATACCCCAGCGCAGACCCCGTCGGGACACAGATGCAGCGATGCCCGAAGGGACCAGCTGAGCCCCAGTGATGTGGGGGACAGATGGTGCTGATGAGATTAAACCCCAGCAGGTATTCCAGACAGGCCCTTCAATTCCCAGCGCAGACAGCCTCCGGAGCTGAAACAAGCAGCATTGCTAGATTTTCCTCTGTAGACATGACTGAGCTTAAATAGGCTCAGCTGCACCTGATTAAAGAAAGCCTTAATAAGAGGTTGGCTCCTCTGATTAGAGACACTACAGAGTGCAGAGAAGGTTATGGTTAAAAAAAATATATATATATATACATACACACACACACACACACACACACACATATGTATATATATTCACACCATCACTCACACCAGTAGGCTATGATATTTTGGAGGAAAATCAACAGATCTGTTCTCAAAACTGGGCTCAACATGCTGTTTGCTGAATAAAATAGCCAGTGACTTTTTAATTTATCCTTTAGCTTTTTTCATGACAGATAAAATCCAGTCAGTGTAAACAAAGTTCTGGGTTTTTTTTTCTACATAGTCTAGAGTTCTCATTTACTCATATCTGCACAGATTCTGGTTTCACCACACTTAGGCTTTAAATTCTGTTCATTTAATACAGATTAATGACTGCATAAGATCTCTCTAAACAAAATTTAATCCAATAAAAATAATTAAAATAATTAAAGACAAGGAGGCAATCTGCAGAGGACCAGGAGGGAATATATATATAAATATATTTTCTTACTTAAAAAGTAACATGTTAAAAATCTCTGTTAGAAATAAAGTGCCATAGCCATTTAGACCAGAATCACTAAAGCACGTTTAGAATACATTTTGCCTGAAGAATATCCTTTTCTCTGGATGAGATATATATTTACTAAATATAAATATGTATGTTAAAAATAAAATAATTTAGCTCTATTTCCATTTTTCAAGTAAAGACATGAAGTTAATTTGAATACTTTCCAAGTTCACGAGCTATTGAAATAGAATGAACTTAACTGCAGCCATGCTCTGTTTATCTTTATTATTTGGTTAAAACCACTTCCTCACAGAGGTCATTAGTGGTTCATGTCATTGGATTTCTTCCCTCCCATTTTACAAAGCTGAGAAAGAGAGAAGCTGATTTTGTGAGGCAAATGGTTCATAGACGTTTCAATTTACAAGTAATTAGGGGCCTCTTTAAGATCTCACTTTTGTTTGTTCCAATGGCAAGGAATTCATCCGGCAGCAACACACTTATATTGAACTACTGGCCACAGAAACGTTAAATAATATTTTTCACTGTAACTCTCTGCTGTCTCATGTCAGCTCGTCCCAAAAGGTCCGTGGGAAAGCAGCAGCACTGACCTGTGAGTCAGAGACAAGAATCGGTACCAGGCAACAGAGTGTAATGACTCAGGGAAAAACTAAGACACCTAAATTTACTAATCTGCCACTTCATTCTACTGTAACTTTGGAAACTTCAGTTAACAATAACAGACTAGGAGTGACTTTGTTGCCTTTTTGGAGTTGTAAGTCCAGAAAGTAGATATGAAAAGTCCTTGAGCAGGCCTAAGATTATCTGTGCTCAACAAGCCCTGTCCTAAACATGAGAGCTTGGCACCCCTTCGTGCAGGAGCTTTCACAGATCAGGCACCATCCCCCCAAAATGTAGGGCCTGCCCACTCAGCCTGCCCTAAAGCACGGCTACTGGCCACCAGGCTGAACTAAGAGCAGCCCCGCATCATAGTTTCTCTACTAGAAAGCATCTGTCTTCTAGGGAGACCTTGTTCCCTTCCCCAAGGGGATCACCTTGCCAGAAGGTTATTGCATGCTCGGGTGCAATAATCTCCCACCCTTTGGAGAAACACTGTGATCCAGATATTCTGTTCACTGCATGTTTGACCGAGCCCTGGAATGTTTAATTATACTGCCCTTTTGCCCTTGTGAATGCTTATGGATGCCAGCAAGGTGTTGCTTAGTAATGATATTAAATACTTTTCTTCAATGGAAGAAATTCAAGAATATCTTATGGCATGGTGATCAGGATGGTCTTTTGGCATTAAAGGAGGTTTGAGTTCTGGCTCTCTCAGGCAGAGGGAAAAGATGGATTTGGTCATCTTTGGTCACCTTTATCCCAGCTGAGGGTTCTGGACATCAGACTGGCTGATGCTGACTGGCAGGGCTTAGGCAGGCACCTCCAAACAAAAGTTTACCTTGTGAAATCTACCTGAGGTGATTCTTAAGTGTACGCACGGCACTGCAGAGAAACACCTCTGCTAGCTCCAAGTGAGCGTACGCAATATTGTCTGGGGCCGTGCAGGGCTACTTGCTCGGTAGTGGTGGAAGTGGTATAAAGCACAGTGCAGGGCTAATTGCACACACCGAGCCCTATGGTGTGTGGCCATACTGTTTGCAAAGCCAGGCTCAGTTTGGATCTTGCAGAGAAACTCAGGAATACTTCAAAATGCTTGATTTCAGTGAGACTTCAGCATAAACAGCCCTCTAGGTGTCTTTCCCCTTTGCTCCCAGCTATGGGTGGGAATGTCTTCCAGGCAGAAAGATGCATGAAAATCAGGGACTGCAACCTCAAACGTATTTCTTTGGATGTCCATTGTAAAAAAATAATTAACTGAATGGAAGAGAAAATAAAAATAGGTTTAGAAACTGCTACTGTTTGCCAGTCATGTCCACATAAACAACTTTGGTTTTAGTAAAGAGATATAATTAGACAAATCAATACAGAGGTGCTATGTAATTGTTTTCTTGGCACATACAGTTATTCACTGTCATGCCATACAGGCACACCAGGAAAAAAAATTAAATAAAGAAGAAATCAATGTTATTTCATTTTTTATTGCATGGAGAGAAAATGAAATTTAGAGGAAGTGGGTGTCTTGAAAAAGGAGGAGGAATATAAAAATCTGTGTGTCTGCCTCTGAACCAGAGAAATCATTTTTGAATTAGACTTATTTTGTGCCATTCTGCAGGAAAGATGGAGAAAGAGATTGGATTATTTAATTGTCCTTTAACGTAGACATTTCAGAAAACATATTAGGGATTTTCAGTAGCTGGGGAGGAGCAATCTAGAAAAAGGATCCTGATATTGACTCCGCTATAGTCTTCCCCAGCATATACTTGTCATATTCAATGTATGGGGATCCTATTAATATCAGGGAAAGCCTTTCCTAGACATTATTGAGATCCAAAGGACCCTGACTAGTAGATTAATTAGGCAGGAATAGGCTAGTGAGGATTAGTGTAGGAGGCTTAGCTAGCAAAAGGCGTTGTGGAACACCTAATGAACCCCCCAAAAGGCCTCTTCTAGCAGTACTACTATACTTCAAAATGAAAAAAGAGAATTGAACTCAGAAAATTAAGAAACAAATTTATTGTACTTTTACACTTTGCGCTATTTCTAGTATCGTGCCTTCAACAGGGAAATAAACACCTTAAAAATGAGAAATCTACTTAATTTTCTTATCAAAAGTCTTTGCATCCTTCCTGACAAAAATAAAAGCTACATTGGAAGGAGCAACCTCCTGCACTTTAACTTTAGAAAACTTTCCTCAGGAGTTTTCCTCAGGAGGACAAAATCTTCTTCCAAAAAACTTCCATAATTCTTGGGGCAAAGTATTACCAAATATTTTGTGGATAATATTCCAGTATTGATATCTGGGATTTAATAGAGCTTCTTTCTCCTTTTCTGAATCATTATGGATTACGTGTTACATAAGATTAGATAGGATTCCACTTAATGATGGAAATTAAATTCTTTGTCTCAGCAGAAAACCTTAGCAGGTTGGTCTGAGATTAATGATTTCATGAGCAGAAAAAGGTAGAGGTTCCCTCCTTCCTTCTTTCCTTTGATCCTTCCTTCATTTGTTCCTTCCTTCCTTTCTGCCTGCCTGCCTTCCTTCCTTCCCTCCTGCCTTCCTGCCTTTCCCCATTCCTCTTTTTTTTCTTTCCTGCTGCAGACCCCATATCTCCATTCAGGAAGCACAAGGAAGAACTAGAGGCCCAAACTTGCAGCCTTCCCCATTCCTCCCATCCCACAACTTTAGACTGTGGCTACAACAGCTTACACCAGGCCTTTCAAGCTCCTCACAAGTTTCCCAGCCAGCTATCAGCTTTTTTGGCTCTCTTCCCAGGCACCACCAAAAGGTGACGGCGACTGGTATGCTCCAGGCATGGGCACAATTTCCAAAAGACAGCAGGATACATCTGGGAGGAAGCAAAGGGGCTATAAATAAATGTTCCAGGTGATCTAATACTGAATGGCAATGCTCCATTTGTTATTTTTATATCTGGCTAAGCAGAATCTTTGTGCTTTGTTGAGGGATGGGAAGTGGCAGAAGAAAATGAATAGGCTATGAAGCAGTCTGAGCAGTAAAGCATACAATGTGTGCCTTCACCATTGCTTTCATTGCTTGTTTAGGTGCACATACTTCATGCAAATAGGAAGGAAATACTGGCAACAAGCCAACAGGGGGAACATGGCCTTTGCTAATTTATACTTTGATGCTTAATTTTAGATGGCATGACTTACTTTCACTGACTTCAGTAGAGCTACTGAGTGCCAAAAGTTAAGCATATCTGTGAGATTCCAGTTTTGCTCTCTCTAACCTCCTAACCATTTACTAGAACATATGGTTTTTGAAAAATAACTTTTTTGAACTTTCGAATGCCAAAAAATCTGTGAAAGAAAAGAAGTAAAATTAACCTCTCTCGTTTACTATTTAGTTTTTGTGTACAATCCCTATTACAGCAGATTTCAACCTTGTAAAGAACTATATAATTAGTTTTTTCTTCAATTAGGAGACTGTAGGCTTGCCAAAGAAAACATATTTTGAATGTATCTTTTATCACACAGATCAAAGATCACATATATCTGTGCCTATAATGAGTAGCTCATGTGCTAATGTTCTGTAGTGGTCCAAACTTTACAACTGCAAAAACCTTTGATGTATCACTAATTGGTTTTAGCACCATAGATTAGGTGCTGAAATCAGTAGGCAAGAAATTGTGAGTAGTAGGTGGAGAAAGGATAATTCTGATTCTCACCATATGCTTTGGGAAAAGTAAATCATTACAGCATAAGTAGAAAAAAAAGAAGGCAGAACTTGTTGCTTTTTTATTTTTAAAAGAGGCTCATAGATCATCTGTATGGTCCAAAAATATGCTTTATTCTCAATCATTAAAAATCTCCATTTCACAGTTTTTATTTCTGTGGAAACAACACCCATCTTGCCTGCAATGTGCTGAGCACTCTAACACCTAATGTGTGGTGAAGAATGTAGTAACAAGGGAAATATATCTGCATAACATACGAAAAGTGCCAAACCTTTAATTCATTTCAGACACTGTAGTGCAAAATAGTAAGCTCTAAATATAGGCTTCAGCTATACCACACGGAAAAAGGACGAGGAGGCACGTGGTGCGGTATATGGTATAATAATGGTGGTCCATGCTATATCTTTGATAGCCTGTAGATTATATGCATTTATTATTCACACTGTAAGTAATATAATCTGTGGTATTGCTAGGGATTATTGGCAAGCTGGGAAGAGGGAGTTCTGTTTTGGTCTGAAAACTATAGGACTGGTCTGCAGAGAGGAAGATACAGAGACATCCTGCAGCAGACATGATCTTTGGCTTCAGATATTCCATGCTCACATGTTCAGTGTTTATTTTTTCTTAATGAAAATTGACCGATTGGAATCATTCTATACAAGCATTCAGGCACACGTACGCACAGGCGTGTGCGCACACACACATACACGCCTTTAGTGAACTTTGTTTTTCTCCCACACTCAAGATTTTGTTCTTACAACACAGCTGAACAGCTTGCCTTCATACATTTTTAATAAAACACATAATTAAACACATAAAACACATTAAAAAAAAATTAAACCCTTTCTGCTCTGTGTTGCCCCAATGACTTTGTTCAAACCAAAATGATTAGGTCAGATTTTGAATATTTGACCTAACTTTGTAAGTTATTTGCTCTTATTTTCAAGCCTTGTATCTCTTTTCAGGCACGCACATGTGGAAAATTATTTATTTATTTTTTATTTTTATTTTTATTTTATTTTATTTTATTTTATTTATTTTTTTTTTGCATACCAGTAGCAATCACAAGCACAAGAACGACTCCTTGTGAGATCCTGACCTAAAGCATATCAGAACCCCTTAACCACCCATTCACTCTCAGGCTTTCTCTCCATTGAAGGAGATGAAGAAAGTGATGCTAATATAACTTATATGTTAATATATCTTATGCCAAAATGAAAACTCCTTTATATTACTAGACTATTTATGACAAAAAGACTTTGGTCCACCATACATAATTGACAGTCCTGTTCAGAAGTTCAGAAGTGTTATTCAGGACTTCTAGCTTAGAGTATTACAGTAATTAGTATTTTTTAATGGTACTTTAATGGAACACGGGAGGTTACACAAAATGCATAACATTGCAGTAGATTTCCCCTAAAAGCAAACCATAGGGTGTCCCTCTTTGAAGGCAGGGCTGAAACTGAAGGCAACTTTAATATCTGTCTTTTTGGCCTTGGTTCAAATATTCCCAACAGACTTTGATGGTGTGCAGAAAGCACTGTTTTCTTTGTTGATTCTCCCCTTTGGTGTACTTCGCTAATTTGATGTAAGACCTTCATGCATTTTTCACATACACTCTTCCCAGCTGATCATCTTCCTTTTATCTCAGTAGCAGAGCACCACACTTTTACATCAAACAAATATTCAGTGAAGTCATTTTTCATCATCATTACATTTACTTATTTTACTTATTTTACTCTCATTACATTTACTTATTTTAAGATATTCCCTTCTCCTTTTTCACTTGCTTTAAATCCACACTTAGCAGAAAAAAATAAAATACTGCACCCGAGACATGGCCAGTATTGTTGAAACAGCTCAAGTAGTCTCTTCACACAGTGTTGGTGGCAACATTTTTCAGATTTGTCACGCACTTCTGAGTTTGTCATGATATCCTGCCATATGAATGCGATACGCTGGTCCCTGACTGCTCTTATTATGTATTGTTCTACCATAGAGAAAATAATATGAGGGGATAGAAAATACCTATAGTTTTACACAAAAATTTTACATATTGCTGTGGTACATGCTGAGAGTAAGAGACCTGATTTTCTTTTCTGTCTCAGTCTATGCCACTACAAGCTTGGATTTTGTTTTTAAATATGAATGCAGTATGAACTATGGAGTCTCACACCTAGACAAATATAAGCATTACAGTTGGTGGGTAATTGCAGCACAGTAAAGAGAAATTATTTCTACTGGAAGCAGAGTGTATTTCATTTTCTCTGAGAAGTTTTATATCTACTTCAAGTTAATCTGTTCAGTATTAGTCTGTCAATATTGAAGAAATGGCACCTATATGTAGCTTGGCACAGAATGCTTTCCTCTGGGTGATTTTTTGTACTGATGCTGGTGCTGATGGTCATTACTAGGCTGGCCAGACAATAATAGTAGTGAAGACCTGTGAGGAATCGCTCCTCACAGCTTGGAAGTGGCCACATTGGCCAGGAAACTCACTTGTGTTCACAGTCCTGCCATCTCCATCCTCAAGCTAAACAGCAGTGAATACATATTCACAGCAGATTTGTTTAGGATAGATCATCAAGAGGTCAGAATCCTTTCTTCTTCTCAAGGCTGAAGCAGAGAAACTCCTGTTGAATCTTTGTGCTTAGCTCAGCTGAGATTTCCCATAAAATCTTAAGATCCTCTGTAGAAGTACTGTTTGCAGCGTAAGATACACTTATCTCACATTGCATTTTGGACATCAAAACTGAAAAAAAAATGTTCTTATTCCAATGCTAATGATGTTAATTTATAATTTAAAGTGGCTGTGCTCACACCATCTACCTGAGATTGTGTCAGATATGTAAAACAGGTGCAGTTAAGTTCATCTGAAATTAAGGGCTGAGATTCCTGAAATAGTGCTTAGGAGCACTATGTGCTCCCAGGACACCACTGGAAGTTGCTCTGGTAGAATCACAAATAGGATGCTTTGAACTAACTGTGACTGTCTAATCAAATATCATTGAATGAAAATACTTTAAGAGACCAGATGTAAAAATAACTTCAAGACAAAGAACAAAAAATGCCACAGATGTTGAGACACAGCTCTTAAGATTTTTTGTGTGCACACAGAGCAAGGCTAATGTACTTCGAAGGACTAAACATGGTACTGGCAACGGTAGCAAAAAGGAAAAAAAAACATATTAATGTTGTTAATGCTCATGTATCAGGAGCTGCTGTGGCTGTTTACGTCTTCTTTCGCTGTGTGAATATTATTTTGAATAGAAATACTTATAAATAAAACAGGAATACAGGTTGATCTAGAGTAGAAATTGCATTAAATCTTAAATACAAACTAGTTAATATAGGCTATAGGCTATAAATATCAGTTTGCTGATGGAGCAAGTTGCTTATAAAGAACATTGTAAAGAGGAGCTGAGTTTGATTCCCTTAGAATATCAGTGTGATATAAATTACCAGTCCACAGTCACTGACTATTGTAGTGATGAAGATTGCACTACTGTGCCTGCAGTTTTAAAAATAAAACTTGTGTGAGTATGCAGCAGGGAGGGAGAAGGAAAAGAGAGATTTCCCAAAATAGAGTGTGCAAAATGTTTCCATTTGCTCTATTTGAGGTGGTGTTGATTATGTGGAAATGTTGGTATCTATCTGAAAGATTGCAACCTTCTCAGCTCACCAATGATGCTTGTCTCCAGATGAGCCATGCTCACAGATTCAGCAGGCTCTCAACTGTCTATAAACAAATCTTCATGGTATAAATCGGAACAGAGCCTGTGCAGAAAATCTCCTGATGATTGCTCTTACTGAATGCCATCACCAGCAACATGGGCCAAAGTTGCTGAACAGTAAAAAAAAAGAAGAAAAGAAAAAAGAAAGAGAAAGAAAAAAAGAAAAAAGAGAGAGAGAGAGAGAGAGAAAGGACTTTGGCTGTAGCTACAGCAAAGCACCTATTAGAGTGGGAACATAAGATAACCTATTTTCTCTAATATTCAGGAAAAAAATTAGAGCTTACCTCAACTTACTTACCTTACTTACCTCAATAGTAAGTAGTCAGTTTTGAGAGACAGTTCATCTAAATGGATCATCTTCCTTCAATTGCCAGTAAGAGCTCACTATTATGTGTCTACTTTAGACCATTATCGTCAGTATTCACATGTCATTAGCTATCCAAACTATTGCCCTTCCCTGAGAAACCTTCTCACAGTCATGAACTACATGAGTCAGCCACCTCTTAGGGTTAAAACTGATGGACCACTTAGCTCTGTTATATCTACAGTATTTCAAAGACACGAGCAATGCTGGGCTCTAAATCTCACGCATCAATCAGCAATATCTGATGTTGTTGTGTAGCTGGAAACCTTTTAACCTGAACTTCTACCTTATACCAGTATGGCTGAGCGGTGGCAGTGTGCTTCTTAAAACGGGAACAAAACGGGGCTGATTTGCTCAAAACCTGCATTGTGTGAAATGTTGCAATAGAGATGGATTATTGATATTTAGGTAATGTCCAATTCTTGAACCCTACGTGAATCCAAACTTTCTGTAAGGCCACTCAGTGGGGTGTCCTGCTCTTTCCAAGTCTGCAGAGCAGTAGGAGAAACACATAGACATCTTACAGATTTCTGACTGTATCAGTGTTTATCAATTTTGAAGAAGCACTTTCTCCTAGTATAAGGGCATGTCCCTGTTTCCAAGGTCTGCCCAAGAAAAACTGCAGTAAGCCCCACCGGTAACTGCACGTTCCACTGCATAGGAGATTGTGGTAACCTATTTAAAAGAGCCTATAATTCATAAAGTAAGAAAGAAGGTACTATATTATAGTTAGGATCTGTCTTACTAGATTTTTTTTCCTTTGTCTCTCCTTCCTCCCCATCCCTCAGTACATATTCTGGTAGAATATGTACTTTAAGTAGCAAAAAAAAGTGAAGGAAAAAATGAATGAGCTGAATATGTAATTATTGCCTCATTATTGATCTCTGCTTTTTCTATTCATTGATCTTGTAAGACTGGAAAAAAGTCTTAAAATCAAGAGCAATGTTCTTTTTTCATCACAGATAAGATCTGATTTGTAATTATAATTGATAGGTATGGTAAAAGAAATAATTTTTAACAGTTATGTTCAAAAAACTTTCAAAGTGTTAGCCTTTTTTGGTTTTCCTAGGGAAATTTTAAAAGTTAACCCAAAAGGAGAAATTGTATTTTTTTTTAGGAGTATTTATTATTTCATTTTTTTGGCATATCACATCTAGTTTATCTTTCTGTCTGTTTACTTCATTTTTCCTTGTAACAAGTAGAGAAAAAAGCAATGGAGAGGAAGAAATCCTCATTTTTCTTGGCTTTCCTGAAGAGAAATCTAAGAAGTTGAATAAATAAATAAATAAACAAATATTTTATGTAGCAAAAAAGATAAATATTGATTTCCAAAATGTTACTGAATGGAAAAGTTAACAAGCTCAGTTTATTAGTATCTTGTTTTATTAAGAAGTCTCACATGTTTTCACTGCGCTTCTTAAGTGCACTGCTTTTGCATGTACCATTGAAATTATTTTTAAAACACTGTATAAAATTAGCGACAGATATCAGAGAAGACTATATGCCTGCTTAATGGTAGCTTTAAACCACACAGCCAGAGCATTATAAGAGCATACATTAAGTAGAAAATAGATGTAATTAAATTAACCATGAGAAGTGCTATATTCTTTCTACAAGCAGATAGCTTCATATCCACAAAGGCATTGAGACTACTAACTTCTTACAAGACCTCTAAATATCCCTGTGGGTCTAGGACTAAACACTTCCACTTCAGCTGAAGTCAATGAGACTTGAAGAGGGTTCATTTTGTAACATTAATATTCATTTATAAATCCAATAAAGCCCACTAGCATTATTACTCTGAATGTCCATTTGTACATACAAAATTTGAATTTCACAAAGTAATTTTCTGCTTAAAAATGCAGAAGATGAAGATTTTGATTTTAAAAACTTTTCTCCTACTCTTGGCAGCATGGTAGCGTGCATGAACTCCTGTTTCCCTCACTAGATTTAAAACTATTAGAAACATAATGAAAACTTTTTTTTTTGTTGTTTACAAGAAGTGGTATTTCTATCTAAGAGCTGCCTGTCCAGAAAGATGTAGTAGAAACAATGTGGATGTGTTAATGTTGGACAGCATTTTCATGAGGTTTGAATAACTAATGACAAGTAACCTAGAAATGGTGTTTGCCTTTTGCCAAAAGTATAGTGAAACTCCTGGGTGCTACTAGCATGATAGATTAGAAAATAAAAAGATTCTAGGTCCTAACACAATTTGAGTCACTTATGCAACAAATGAATCCGAGACGAAGTCCATTTTAACTTCTTCCTCTACAACTCTATCTAGAAAATGTACTACAACTGATGGCTCTAAGCTAGGCTGACATTTTTTAATAGCAAACTTTGAAATAATAAAGACTTTCATCTAAATTTTTTTGAAGACTAGCTCCAAAGTCCATTATTTTCCTAATTTTAAAGTGGTGCCTTGGCAGAATAGAAGTATTACTTTTGGCGAATATGTAACATGATTTGTGAGGGCACTTCACGGTAGTCACAAAACAGCAGCAGGTATCAGCTACAGCAGAAATGAGAAACTTCAGTTTATTTTCCCTGGTATGGCCATCAATACTCTCCCTTTAAGTTTGTATTTCTTACTGAGAACTGGATATACCAAATTCTCGAGCTCTGTATGTATTAGTGAGTAAAATACTACTTTTTTTTTTTTTTTTAAACCATCTAAGTGCCGTCTATGAAAAGCTGCTCATTACTGTGCCTGGCTCTTGCAGTGAGGCTTACTAGATTTAAGGGCAGTCAGGAACTTACCATACCAAGATAGTGTCAGCATGAAATGTGAATCTATGTTGTTTTTCAGTAGTGTAACTGAAAATGGGAAACAAGTTTTACATCATCAAAATATTCTTAGATGTAAAAAAGGGTTTATTATCTACTCAAATGGCCAGACATGACAGGGTAAAGGCATTTCTCTGGTTAGGACATTAGCCTAGGGATCTATTTCCTACTCTTCCACAGACATGCCTTGTAACCTGAGAAAAGACATTTAGTTTTCTTGTGCCTCAGCTCTGCATCTATCAGAGGTGTATTAAGCATTTCCTAAACTCACATGGGTTTTTGAAGGCAAATATATGAGGGAACTGGATACTGCCAAGAGAAAGGCAGTAATTTTATGTATCATATCCAGCTGGGAAACTAGAGCTAAGAAAAGATGCTAGTGGAAGAACACAATTACAGCCAAAAGAGAATGAAGTATTACAAAAAATATACATTTACTACAATAGCTTTCTGCAACGATAGCCTCATTTCAGGAATTCATTGAGCAGTTAAAAGAAAGGGACCATTCTTATTCAAGCTCATCACAGTCAGTAAAAGTGTGCAAAGATAAAATTCAGGCTTCCCAGCAATTTTTACAAGATTTGCCACTTCTAAATTTAAGGTGGTTTAATAGTGAAAGAAATAAGTCAACAATGAGCTTCATCTCCATTTCCTTGATAACTTATTGTTATTCATCCCACAGATGACAGGAGAAAGTGTATGCAGAGCAACCATGGTCACAATTTTTAATGCTAATACCGTACGTATCTGTGGATCAGTAATACTCAACTCTTGCAGAAACCTTTCCTGCTTTGTGGCACAGAAAAAGACAATGCTAATAGGACCTGGCATATTCCAAGAGATAGGCTTTAGGACAAGAGTTATCTCTTAATTTGTATGCAGATGCATATTAACTAAATGAGTATGTGTCACTGAGTAAGCAAAGACATAGATGTCTCCTGGGCTGACCCTGTTGAAATTGTTTGTCCAAAACAGTGAGGGGGAAAAAAGAAAGAATATCAGCCTTTAGGGAAGAAAAACGTGCTATATCCTTTTTTTTTTTTTTTCTCTAGAACAAAGACTGAAATTGGAAGGCCAATACTGAAAGAAAGGAATAGCGAGAAAGAACTAGACATGCCCCAAAATGTGATATGCTATTGTGTTGTGAAGTCTATTATTTTCCTCATTTTAGAACATAGGAAGTAATAAAACATTTCTTCCTAGTATATAAACAATTGTCATGATATTTTGAGAAAATATTTTGCAGCTGGGTATCCAAGAAATATTATCTGTGTATTTACTTAAAATTGACCAAGATATTAAAATCTGCGATATTAATGTTACAACACCTTACAGTGATAGGAATAACACGGATAGGAAAAGCCCAGTTCTCCTTCATAGGATCCAAATGTGGATCCCATCCCCTCATGGCATACAGAGGAGGGTATAAATTCATGCACAGTGTGTGGCCGTCTGCCCCCGGAGCAGAAAGCAGAGCTGAGAGAGAGATTTCAAGCTTGTGTTCTCTAAAAATTAATCTTATCTGAATAGAGAACATGTAAAGATAGGATGGTTTCTGCGCAGTTTCCACTTCACAAGGGACACCAATGAAATGCAGGTGCCATAGATAGAGTGGCATCTTGGCTGTTTAAGTAATCCATCCGTCTCATAGTCCCTGCTTCACCAGTTGTACTAGTCACAAAGCTAGACAGAACTATGAGATCTGTATTTATTACAAGGAGCTGGGCACTGTTAGAATACCAGATGTCTACCCAATGCCAGGAATAAATTAAATGACAGATAGATTAAGCAGAGCAAAACATATAAACCCAGTAGACGGTTCCATGGTGTTCTGGCAAACAGCCTTAGATAGTGCTACCCAATTACAATCTCCTTTCACCATTCGCACAAGGGGTTGTACATGTTTAAGGATATAGACACTTTTCAGAAGCTTGTAAATAAACTGAGACATTTTAAACTTTGGCAAAGCAAATACTAATGAAGTGAGTGCTTATAGTAATGTCAGGGACCTACCCTGTGTGAGAACTGTGATCCCTATGAACCAGGAGGCTAACTTAAAAATGAAAGTGTGCTCAGTGTGACACCATATTCAGCAAATAATCCCCGGGTTTAGGTAGGAAATATCAACATATTTTCTAGCACTATAGGAGTGGCATCGGGTTGGCTTTGTCCTGTACTGTGCTATAATTTAAACTTTGGTGTACTTACCACTCCAGACCCTGAGCTAAACAGAAAAGATCAAGCAAAAAAGAGAATTAGAGTAGGGGTACTTCAAAATTCATTTGATAAACCTGAATATTGATAATGGTGTGGTTTTCAGACAAATTTACAGAAACTTTTAAGGTGGTTGGGAATCTTACCTGTCTATGAACTAGGCTCACCAAAAGCTACAAATCTATCCTAAACTTTACAATATGATTGAACTGGTTAAAAGTGGTTGGACTGAGAGCTGTTCTGACAAAGAAAAGAAGCATACAGATTGTTCAATAAAAGAATAATTCTCAGGGAGTAAAATTGTACAGCAGCTTTCTACAGGTTGGGATACTAGAAAATTCCTCTCTCTCTTCTTTATGTTCAAATAAAAGAGTTAAATGTTAAATTCATAAGATAAAGTATTATGCTCTAGCAAAATAATACAGAAATTGTTTATTTAGAATTTGTGAAGCTTGATAGCATATGTAATGCCCTGACTGGATGATCAACAGAGGGAAACAGAAACTATGCCTTCAGACTTTCCATTTAACTAAAAAATGTGAATAATGTGCAGAAGATACTACGCTACTGTGAAATGGGAGATTCTGATATACTTGCAATTAAAAATATTGTATGATTGTGTACATTACCAAATAAAAGTCCAAGGAGCATCCACAGCAGATGCTGAGGAATCTGGACCCCTGCACAAGGCTTGCTCAGATTGAAGAGTTTGGGAGAATGGGAAAAACAGCTGTCCAGGGGAGAAAGACAGTTTAACCAACAGAGATAATTTGGGGAAGGATATCACAGCATGTTATATGTAAGATTAAATTTTCCATGGTTTAAGGAGGAATAAAATATGAGCTGACAGCATGTGTTTACATTAGATGTGTTTTGAAGGGTCTGTGTAAAGAACATGAACACTTTAACTGTTTTAGAGACTTTGTTTACAACTTATTTACATTATTCCAAATACTATTTGTTATCTTTGGTCTACATGTGGAAGCTCTCTGTGTATATGAGGTGTATCCTTAGTACAAGTCTCCATTGCAATTTTCCTTTGAAAACTGCCTGGAAGCTGATAATCCAGTATCACAGTCATTCATATGCAATAGCTTAGAGCTTTTCCTCCAAAATATTTTCATAAAAGTCCTTATCAGGTAGAACTTTTACTTGTGCTTTAAAAGAGAATTAAAGTGATATAAAGAAATAAAGAGATGATAACGGAGTTGTTTATAACATTGCTTCAGAACATAACTGTTACAGAGCTGTGTGCAGGACTAAGTCCTTCATCACTTGCAACGACAGGTTACAAACACTTTCTTTGTGCTCTCTAGGACCATTGCTTTTATTTCCTGTTACAAGGAAATGTACATTTCAAGAAATGACTGCTAAAAATATTTGTTTCTAACCCCATTTTATGTGTATTTGCAGGGTTTGAGTATGTCATGGTTAAGGTGAAGACATAGACACAAGCTGAAAAGAAAAAGCTGTCTTTAGTGTAAATAATACACCAGAGATTTGAGATATTATATGTGATTGACTATGCCTAAGTCTATTGGAAGTCAACAAACACTGCTAACAGAGGGCAAAGGATTCATTATAGGTGCTACTATAAAGAGAGAATAAAACTACCGAGTTTATTAATATTATATCACACTTTGTGAATATACCCTGTTTCTCTATTTGTGGGCTAGCAGTTTTTTCACTGCTACAGTATTCTCAGAAGCACTTTAATTCATAAGTGACATTTATAAAAATAGCTTCATGATCCCGTTTCATTACCTGGTGAATTCTGCAAATGTGAATACATTTGTCTCTTTGGGCTGCTCATTTATAGTATTCTGTGAACATGCAGTGGCTGAAAGTAATAACTACTTGTAATTGGTTGGATAAGCCATGTGGGTGGTTTTTTTTTTTTTTTTTTTTCGGTTTAATTAATGTATTGGTGTATATACTGCTGCTTGTAAATGTAAATAAATGTAAATTTTTGTCACAGTGTGAATATTCATGTATGTTGCATTGATGTAAGTAACTGTAAAAAGCTCTGCCTGTAAAATTCAGTTTTATTAACATTTGCAGAAGGAGAAACATAAAGGGCACCCATACAAAGACTATGTTGGAGGTAAATAATTTGAACATTTGTTGCAATATTCAGACTAGATTTTGCAGGTTTTGCTCAGTCTTGCTTTCCTACAAATTACTGGAGAGTTTCTCCTATAGCCATTCCTTCTCAGAGGAAAAACAAAAAACCTGTTATCCCAATATACAGTGGGAAGTCTGAGCTATCATTCCTAGCAAATTTAGCCAGATCATCAGGGGACATCAGGCTGTATAAAAATGCCAGGAAGGGCAGAACATGTGGAAAGTATGAGGTAAAGCAATCTCTTCAAGTCACTTCCAATATACCACCAAAATCAGTCATTTGCTTCTCAAACTGTCATATTCTGTGATCATTTTATTTTTTCAACATTTGAAAAACATTCCCTTCGTCCCCATACTTTCTTCTTACAGCTATCATTAGTCCTTTATTCCTACAACTTACAACAAAAAATGTATATACACAACAAAGCCACATACCTCTGTGCAAACTTCACTTTGGAATGTGCTGCTACAGCAGTACTGCTACAACCATACTGGTCATACTCCTCTTGAGATCTGATATTTGTCAACCGTCTCTTGGAAATCTGTTAAATTATCTGGTATTTCCAAAAGAGTTCTTTGAAGAGCAGGTGGACCTTTACTCCAAGGCAAACTCTGCATCTTCCCCCTGAGTTCACCTCTGAAAAAAAGAGAGGAAAATGAGGCAGATACTTGGAGCCATCTACCACCGGCCAACTCTGCAGAGGCTCATGTTGAGGGTTTGTCTGTGATGAGAGAGCTGTGCCTCAGGGTGCCCAGGTGACCTGAATTGGGGATGCGTCCCTGAGCCTAGATGGAGCAAGGTGCTGGGGTGCTGCCCCACCTCTGTAGCTGTAGAGCTTCATAGGCTCCTGATGGTGCAACCAGAGTGACTCTGCTAGCTGAAGAACTGGACATGGTTTCTCAATCAAGGCTTGGGAGAGTTTATTTGAGCTTTGCTTGCAACAACCGGTAATGCCCTGGTGCCCTCATGTTATTAGTTGCCCTCACAGTAATGATTCTTCTCCACGTAAAAACCACAAGCATTTTAAAAACATAGTAGCTTCACTGCAGGACAGCATCTCGCAGAGAATGAAATAATGTTAATAAATCCCCATGATCATCCCCGTAGCATGCTTCTTCAGTCAGCTTGTGTATAAATGTTAGCACTTTCTGATGTTTTTACCTGGTGGAGGCTGTTTGGCCTCCACAGATCAATGAGTTTCCATACTACATTGTCCGTCAGCTCTTTAAAGGTCCTGCAGAGTGCAAAATGCACAAACCTCTTCATCTAGCTCTGCCAACAAACCTGGGGTCCTCCTTCAGGAACAACCCAGAGGACACACACACATGCCAGAAACCGATAAAAAGCGGTCAAAATGAGACACCCTCCGGTCAACCATCTGGTCAAGTGCTATAGACGTAGCAACACCCTCCCAAGACCCATATTCCTCTCAGGAGGAGCCTCACCAGGTGTGACTTGTTGTATGAGACCACGCTTCTGCCCACAATCTGGAGTTCTTAGGTCTGGGAGGCAAATTTGTGGGAAAACGAGAAATAGGAAAAGGGGAGTGAAAAGCAGCAGCAAAAGGAACATAGGGACCCTAACTGAACTTCATAAACCATACCTGTTTCCATGGACACTGCTGAAGTCAGGTACAAGTGCCAATTTGAGTATGGGAACAACTCTGCTGCTGCTTTCTGCTGCTGCCTCTCATGTCTTGTGCACTTTCACTTCACTACAGAGATCATTGCCTGGGACCACTGACCACAGCAAATGCTTTTGCTTTTGAAGCTCTCTGACCTGAAAGAGCCTCATCAGTTCTGGTTAATTCCACAAGAAGTTACTGATGAGGAAGGATACGGTATACGCAAACACGATATGTCACATACAGAGAGAGCAGCATTGTCTGAAGAATGATCCTCTGTTTTGCTACAGTCTTACTTCAAAGTGATAAATCACTCCACAGGCAATGCATAATGCAGTCTAAAATATGATGGTTCTCACTGCTTGTAATCTAAATTGGATATGCCCTTATTGCCCTCTTTGCCAGAGCTATCAAGGGCTTAATAGCTTTTTTGTGCTTGCATGATTATTTTAAATCATCTTTTTGGTAACTTACATTTTTACCATAAGCTATGTTTGATCACGCCTGAACTTGCACATGCTATTCAAAAGATTTAACTTTGTTTCCTGATAACAGAATTCATATAGAATTTGCTAAATAAAATGAAACATCATTCTCATTGACCCCCCTGACTCTTTTTTTTTTCTTTTCTTGGTCTTCTCTACCTCAAGAATTTCTCTGCCTCCTCTCTGGCCTGTCTTGCTTTCATCTTGTTGCCTCTTCCTGTTATTTCAGAGATCTGAATAATGACTGTATCTCTCTTTGAATCATTCTGCTGCCTTCCACATCACTTCTGTATAGCATTCACTACCTGTAAACCATAAAGAGCTCTACCAGCTGCACTGTGCTTTCTGTTACACATCTTCATCCCTCTGTTTAATCCAGCTCTGTTAGTGACAGTGATGATTTTGCTGTGCTATCCAGCTGCTCTGTCCCTCACCTACTTTCATCTTGCTGGTAAGATTTTCTGATAAAAGTGCAACATCTGCCTGATGGCTTGCAAGGATGTTGAGCAAACCTTGGGAGCATCAGAGAAGAAATGATGTTTAATCTACTTTCACTTCCTCTTCTTACAATCTGAATTTCTACTCTTGATATTCTCTTGTTCAGTAATGCTTTGAAATTCCCTGGAATTACACTGATCTCCCAACATAGTCCCTTCTCCATGCAACTCCTTCAAGGGCTGTTCTGGAGATGAGTCAATTAAACTGGTTATTAAGCTTTATAACCGGGGTCCTGACCCCCACTGTAATCCACTTGCAGCTCATGGTGTTTCTCCCAAATGCCATTCCTTCTCCAGTGAACTACATTGCCAAGGAAGGTGCAGCGGGTGATCTCTCCTCTATTTTTCCCTGCTTTTGCTTCTGCTCAGCTTTGGACACTGACTTGGATATAACCAAGGTGGAGGGCAAAAGAAGGTTATAAGTCACTCCTGGATACCTGTTTGCAGGAATAATTGATATTCTAAGATGGCATGGCCCTAGGTAGAGCATTCAGCAAGAGTAGATATGAAGAGAATACAATCATATGGGAAATATCGACTGTTCGTAGCAAAAAACAGTGAGGCTTCCCTCTGGAATAAATCAGAGAGGGACAAGATACGACTCTGGGTTTTCATAACTGCTTCTATAGTATTTGCAAAATAGCTGCTTGACCTGCAAACTGAAGTACTCAAGTCTTTGCAAGATAAAAACTACCTCTGTCTTAAGCCCTTGAAAAACACCTGATTCTTATACTAGTAACCCCACTGAGAACAACATTAATTCAAAAATAGGACTGCAAATACCCTCCTCTGTTTTCTCTCCTTATTATTATTCATGTGCCATAGTCCTAGCTGGACTCCAAAACTTTTCTATTGACATCTGTTTTTGACCTATGGGTCTCAGAGGTGCAGAGATACAACATGGTTGCTTGGCAACATGAACACACCAGTTAGATGGGGGTTATAAGCATTTTTAGGGAACATTTTCTTTTCATTATTGCTGAATGGATAAGAGCACAGATGTATCAGACCATGATGGCTGATCTGGATGTTCAGGACTTGTAATTCAAGACTTTCTGGCTGCAGATCTTTGGCTGGTAAGTACGTGAATTTGAACCAGGACTCAGCTTTCAATAAATCCAGGACTGAGGTTACTAGGTTTAGATGTTCAAGCATTTTAGAACTCTTTTTTCCCCTTCTTCTTCTTTGTCTGAATACAGTGTATAGAAGAAATCTTCCTCATACGTCTTTCTTTTTAACCCCTCATGAAGGCACAGAGTACACTGCTCCAGTCTGTGCAATTTTGTACAAAGCGGCAGAAAGCGGAGCCACCTTTTCAAAAACAGCAACTTCTCTCCCTGCTCTGGCCAGTGCCTGTGTGTATTTTTTGCATGTGAAAGACAAGTAGTTTCCACCTGATGGTGCATTGACCTCAGCACAGCTCTCAGCTTTTTATCACCATATCCTGGCTTGGCATTTTGTAAGGCAAGAGTGCACATGGAGCCCGGGCCATAGGGAGTTTCTAGAAAACCTACAGTTGTGTAAGGGAATGATCATCTGCCAGTTACCACCATCTCTTACTTTCCAAATGTTTGCCAAAGACTTACAGCTTCATCACTAGGGCAGCAGCCTATCTACACTTGTTCTGTTGGACATCTGTGTTTTGCTGCTGCCCTCAGTTTCTGATCAAAAGCTTCTGATTAGGGTCTTCCTCCTTGCTTCTCGGCATTTCATCTGACTTAGTTAATAAGCCCGGGTAAATTTGCTGTCTCATTCTCAGGCAGAAATAGAGGAAACTATAAGTGGCCAGATTTTGCAAGAAGATCTAGATATATTTGATATATGCACAGTGGTTCCATACTTTAATTAGAATTGATGTAAAATAAAGTAAATTAGATATCCTCTAGGCTTACTTAGAGGCTGAATTTCAGCCTATTTTTTTTCCTTTTCCTTCAAAGTGGCAAACAAATAATCCATCAGTTTGTCAGCAAATTGCCTCTGTATTATATGTGAATCTCACTTTTTCTATCACATTTTCATTTATTTAAGTGGCAATTCAGTCACAGATAAAAGCCATTTTAGACAACCATGAGCCAGCAGTGTGACCTTGTAACCAAGAAGACCAACGGGCTCCTGGCCTCCATCAGCAGGAGCGTTGCCAGCAGGTCGAGGGAGGGGATCCTGCCCCTCTGCTCAGCTCTGGTGGGGCTGCACCTGGAGAACTGTGTGCAATTCTGCGCTCCCCAGTATAAGAGGGACATGGAGTTTCTACAAAAGGTCCAGCGTAGAGTGACAAAGGTGATTAAGGGAGTGCAGCATCTCACTTATGAGGAAAGGGCAAACGAGCTGGGCCTGTTTAGCCCAGAGAAGATTGAGAGGAGATCTGATCAGTATGTACAAATACCTGAGGATGTAAAGAGGATGGTGCCAAACTCTTTCTGGTGGTGGCTAGCAATAGGACAAGGGGTAATGGGTATAAACTGAAACACAGGAAGTTCCATCTCCATGTGAGAAGCCTCCCTTTGCAACACCTCCAGAGCTCCCGGAGGGCCCTGGGGCTGTCCCTCCAGGGCGCTTCCCGCGGCCCTGGCGAGGTGCTCCCTGGAGGCCACGTTTGCTCCCGGCCCTCCAGCGTGCCTGCTGTGTCGCCGCGCGGATGTCAACACGGATGTCTGCGGGCCGAAACACAGCGGCAGGGTGTGCGCGCGTGTGGCCTGGTGAGCTGCCCTGGGGGTGCCTCCGGCTTTGCCCAGCACCCAGCCCTGCCTCCATGGCCCCCTGAGCTCCGGCCCTGTCTGCTTTCAGCATTCTGCCCGCGGGCTCGAACAGCGCGGCACCGAGGAGGAAGGTATTCGCGGGTTCTTGCCTGCAAAAGTCTGGCAGAAAGCGAAGAGCGCAGCCCAGAAGGTGAGGAACACACAGGGCTGGGGACGTCCCTTCGCAGAAAGGCTCGCGGGAGCTCAGCCTGTGCCACGGGAAAGGAATGCTGGCTTTTCCAGCTGGTTCCGGGCAGAGCTCCTGCTGCCTTGTGCCCCCAGCAGCTGCAGGGCAGGCAGGAAGCTCCCCGGGCGGTGGATGTGGGGACAGGAGCAGGCGGTGCGGGCCCCTCCGGAGGGCGACACCACCTGCATCGTCTGCCTGGAGCCGGTGGAGGACAAAGTACCTTGCAGCACCGTGGTGTGCCCAGCGTGCAAAGGCGCCTGGGTCCACCGCGCCTGCAGCGGGTAGGAGGCCCTTCCGTCACGCGCGGGCACGGCTGGAGCCCGGCAGCAGCGTCCCGCCAGCACTGCTGGTGTCTCTCCTGCAGGGACAGGCAGCCCGCGCCGGCACATCCTGCTTCCGCTGCCCCCACCGCAATCACAACAAGAAGTTCATCCCAGAGGTGCTGCGAATGGGCGTCCTCATCGCAGCCAGGTGGGCTGCTGCTGCGCGGCTGCCGGGCTCACGAGGCACAAGAGCACGAGAGCTGCGCGCGGCCAAGGGCTCGCGAGGCGCTGCTGGCCCGCGCGGCTCCTGCTCGCCTGCCCCCTGCCTTCCCCATGGGCTTTCAAGTGGGGCGCAGAGACAGGAGAGCAGGCGCGTCCTGCCCCTGCCCGCGGGGCCGTGCGCGGGAGCCTCAGGGCTCTCCCTCCCTTCCCCTGCAGAACACCAGCCTGGGAGGAAGACGGGGGCTACGAGGACTGATAGGAGCGGCACAGGCGGCGCGACGCCAGCCGGTGCCTTTCCAGGCAAGGCAGGCAGCAGGCGGAGGAGAGCGGGTCCGTCACCAGCGCAGCAACGGCACCGCAGCCTGTGTGGCGGCTGCAAGATGCTGTGGGATGCAGAACCTCTCTGCAGGCCCTGCGAGGAGGACCCCTCGTGGGACCCCTGGGCACGGGGAACGCCTTTGGCACAGGAGCTCTGCCGGGCACTGCCTGGCCCGTGGGTGCCTTCCCGGCACGAGTGCCAGCCCTGGCTGCCAGCGCCAGCACCACCTTTGCTCCCGCAGGCCCTGGGAGCTGCTGTTGTGCCCTCGTGCGCCTCCAAAGGGACCCGTGGGCGCTGCTCAGCCCTGGGCACGGCCACGGACACCTGGGAGTGTGACGAGCGTGCCGGCCTGGGCGCCGGCAAGAGGCCAAGCGCGCAGGTCCCCGCGCGCTCAGGCCAGGCTGATGGGCTGCCAGAGCGTCTCTGCCCCTGCGAGGGCCGGGGACGCTGCTGCAGCCTCTCTGGCTGCGGGGGCTTGGGGCCACGGTGCTCACGTTGCGCTTCCCCTTGCAGCCCCCAGCGCTCAGTCAGAGCTGGCCGCACCACCACCAGCACCAGCACCAGCACCAGCACTGCCAGCAGCACCAGCACCAGCACCACCAGCACCACCAGTACCACCACCAGCACCAGCAGCACCACCAGCACTACCAGCACCAGCAGCACCAGCAGCAGCCAGCAGGAGTTGGGCTCGTCCTCCAGCTCCCCTGCAGGCCTCTCTGCAGAGTCAGACCTGGCTGACACCAGCAGCAGCAGCCAGCCAGAATCAACAGCATCCCGCAGCTCCGCAGCTCCTGAGAGCAGCAGCCCGTCAGGCCAGACAGGGCCAGACCGAAGGCCTGGACGCTCGAGGCCCGTACGGCGGTCGCAACATCCTCACAGGAGGCCGTGAAGATCTCATGGGAGGAGCCAAACCCGAGCTCCAAGCAAGGGCACAAGCACCCAAACACCCCATGAGAATAAAAAGGGCAGCTAATGTCAGCTGTGCTGGGAGCTCCCACCTGTCTTCCTTGGCTTCTTCCTTCTTGGCCTTTCTTGGCGACTGGCTTGGGGGATGGGATGGGGAGGGCTGTGCTTTCTTTGGATCTTGGCATGACCTTTTCCAGCAGTGGTGGCTACATGTGACCTGGCCACATGGGCTGAGACAGAGTGAAGGCTGATTGCTGGGAGCTGAGAAGCAAGGGCAATTTGAATATGTGGGTGACGGTCTCAGGAAGGCATTTGTATGGGCAAAGGGCTGTAGCAGCAGCATTTGGGGTGGCTCAGGGCTCTTTAAGGGCAGGGGCATTGGAAATTGGGGCTGTCATGGGGTCAGCACTGCAGGGGATTAGCTGGGCTGGGGGGCCTCTGGCATTACCTGGACTATGGCTTTCCTCATGTGTTCTGCTCACAACCGTCCTTCCGAGAGCAAAGGAAATGATTAAGTGACTGGAATGTCTCTCATATGACAAAAGGCCTCTTCAGCCTCCAGAAAAGAAGACTGAGGCAGGGGAACTCCTCAGTGGGTATAAATATCTGAAGGGAGCGTGTAAGAAGGCAACGAGGAGGGGGGTGTTGCTGGATCAGAGATGTTCTGGTTGGAAATGTGAAGGTGGAGGGCAGTCTCGGCTGCACTGGCTGCGACATGTTGGAGTTCAAGATCCTGCAAGGAGGCAGCTGGGCAAGAAGCAGAATTGCAACCCTGGTTTTCAAGAGTGCTAGCTTTCACCTCTTCAGGGACCTACCCAACTAGGAAGCTGCTGAGCCAGGGCCCAAGAAAGAAAGGGCATCCCGGAGAGTTGGCCAGTATTCAAGCACCACTTCTTCCAAGCTCAGGATCCGTTCCTCCCTACGAGAAAGAAGTCAAGCAAGGGGAGCAGAAGACCTCCTGTGTGGATGGGCAAGGGGTTCTTGGGTAAACTTAGAAGAAGAATGTATACATCATGTATATACAAGATGGAGGACACAGAGAAGGTGGAGTTCCTATTTATATGCCTTCTTTGCTTGAGTCTTTACTGCTAAGGCTAGTCCCCATGAACTACAGAGCCCGGAGACAAGAGGGAAGACCTGGAGAGAGGAAGACTTTCCCCTGGTTGAGGAGGACTGGGTTAGAGATTATTTAGGCAAACTAGGAACCCACAAATCTGTGGGCCCTGAGCGGGTGCACATGCGAGTGCTGAGGGAAGTGGTGAGCATTATTGCTAAGCCACTCTCCATCATCTTCGAAAGGTCCTGGAGAGCAAGAGAGGTGGCAGAGTACTGGAACAAAGCCAGCATCACTCCAGTCTTCAAAAAGGGCAAGAAAGAGGATCCAGGTAAGTACAGTCTGTCAGCTGCACCTCCATCCTGCAAAGGGTGATGCTGCAGCTCATCCTGGAGGCCCTCCCTGGGCATGTCATGGAAAAGATGATGATCAGGAATATTCAGCACAGATTCACCAAGGGGAAATTCACCCAGTCTACGATGGGATGACTGGCTGGCTGGATGAGCGGAGAGATGTGGATGTTGTCTACCTTGACTTCAGCAAGGCTTTCAATACCATCTCCGATAACATCCTCATAGGGGGGCTCTCAAAGTGTGTGTTAGATGAGTGGATAGTGAGGTGGATTAAGACTAGATGATCTCTAGAAGTTGCTTCCAACATCAACCATTCTCTGATTATGTGATTTTTTGTTTCTACTTAGTCATAATGTACTGTGAATAAAATAGCCCAAGAAACAACTAATAGGAAAAAAATGGCATCTAAGTTTGTGCTCTGTGGGTAAACAGTTCTATATATATGCTATAGAGAGGACTGTAGTGGGTTGTCTTCACTTCAAAACGTCCGTGTATATAATTTGTCTTGCTTCCTACTAGGCCAGCAGAAGCAGGCTTGAAGTTAAGAGTGATACCAAGTAGTTTATTTAGCTGCCAGTTGCAAAGAAAGAATTCATAGTGGAAACGTCAGGAAGCATATAGTGACATTCTTAAGTCTTTTTTTTACAACTGTGAAAGCACAGACCTTTCTTGCCTACCTAGCAACAAGAACAAGTCTCTTGAAATATTTTATTCAAGACCCTTCTTTTGTTCTGTGTTTCCCGCGGAGAACTGTGGCATGTTTTGCCACCAGAGACTTTGGATTATACACAAAAGCAAAGTGGATTTGCAAAAGGAACCAGACTTTGCTCCACACAGCTTTCTTTTTACATATGTTTTCACACATCAGTCCATCAATACAAAATGAACCTTTAATGATTCGGTGCATCAATACAGGTTCATGTCGTAGGAATCTTTTCAGCTTGTTTCCTTTAAAATCAGATAAAGAAAATTTTGTCTTGAAGCACCATCTTTCCATCTCCTAAAAACAGTCAGTGAGAAATTAACAATTTATGGAAAAGGAGAGAAGGTGCTTGGCTGAAGTAGTGGCTGTTGGAGCGTATTAGGAGGTGATCCTTGGTGGATGAATGGAATTTAATCATAATACACACAAGTTCCCTTCCTTTGAATTCATATATGTGATGTCAGTGGCAGACACACGTATTTGAGGGACTTTTTTTTACCATTTACCCCAGAAAATATAGCACTGATGATAGCAGAAAGAAACATGTCTTTATTAGCAAAATGTGATTGTTTAGCTTGCTGTAGGAACTAAATCCATCCAATGACACTGAAATGAGATGAGGTACACTTTTACTTTTTCTAGCATAAAGCAAATGGTATGGCTGGGAATTCACCAAGACACCCTGACAAGACACATCTCTCTGGCCATGGTTGACCTCTGTTGATCATGAAGTAGGCCCTCCTGGCCATTTTGGCACTGAGCTGTGAAAAGGCACTGCAGCCTGCCACAAGCTCATGGTCCCCTAATGATCCAAATCTGGGAGCTGGTTACAGCTACTATCTCACCTATCCACATTCCTTTCCAACATGTGTAAACAAACTTACAAAGAGATGGATGCTGTGGGTCTTGCTGCATGACCAGATCTCAACACAGAACAATCGCAAGGATGTGGCTTGCTCTGAAGTTTGGAGGTTTCTGGGTTTGACTAATCCATGATGGTAGGAGAGGGGTATGTGTTTTTACAGATATTCAGATATAGAATATATTTCAATGAGATCCTGTCATTCATACCTTTAATTCTATTTCTTTAATGTTAAAATGATTGAGACAGTCTTTTTAGAACTCTGCGACAGTAGTTTCCATTAGTCTGAGCACTGACAAGTACTGAAGATAAATATGTGATAATAACAATGTCATTTTCATTTCCCTTTTGGGATTTTTTTGATATCTACATCTTGTTTGCAATGTCTCTGTCTTTCTCAACACCTGTACAATTTTCTTGCACAAAAAGATTGCAGGAGGATTGAGTGGGTAGGAGATGGCTAATTTCTCTGAGGCTACTTCAGTGTTGTAGGGTCAACATAGCTTAGGATATTCAAATTTATACACAAAAACACACACAAAAAAAAAAAAAGAAAAAAAAGAAAAAAAGAAAAAAGGAAAAACCTGAAGTTAGATGCAATGAAATGGAAGTAATTTTGCCCTACATGTGAAGGATCCACTAGCTTCCACTTTCTGTCAGCTTTACAGTTTTAATACTTTTATATTTTCAGTTAAAACTGTTTTTGTCCAGTTATCCTCTTTCTCAGAAGAGTTCACTGGATCTGGCTTTGAAATTCATGATCCCAGCAGGGAAGGTCTGCCTAGCCAGCACACACTGGCCATGTGATATACATCATGAAAGCACATATTTGGGGATCCAAGGGGATCCATATAATGTGATGCTGCGAGTACAGGCATTGGGGATAAATCAGGCTAACTGGACCCAAGCTTTACTGGTGAATGGTGTACATGGAGTGACTTGCCAGGCAGATAGCCCTTGCGTGCTTCAGCTCTGTATGCCCATTTCCTCATAAAATATTGTTGAAGCACAATCAAGTGCTACTGAAGCAATGACAAGTGTCTTCTCATAATGCTTCCGCTATCCAAGATTTGGACATCTGTCACAACAGACAGCTCAAGTAATATAAACTTCATGCAGCACAACTACAGGTGAGTATTTCCTCCGTTAAACAAAAAAACAAACTCTTTTGTGAAGAAAACAGTAATCAAAATGAGAAAATTTAATAACTTTACAAGCAAGCTGACTCAGTGCAGGTGTCAATGTGTAAACCTCAGTACTTGCTATCTGCAGTTCTGCCGTGCAATTATACTTAACTTGCTTGACTCAAAAACAACCCAGGTCCAACTATTTTCTGCCATCTTTATTACCTGCTGAACTTTGCTACCTGCTGCGTTGCCACAGCTGCTGTGATTAGATGTATAGCGCTGAGCACACACTGGAGTGTCCTGGGTGCGTCGATCACAACTGGAAGAAAAAACATTGCTGTAACTCCAAACTCCACAGCAGCTTTTCTCTCATTGCATTGGCCTCTCTGCCCATCTTGCTGCCTTAGCACATTTTTATAGGCTGATGAGAGCAGCAACTTTCTCAGAGACAATGAATAAATTGCTTTGCAACTGACACTGCAAGCACTTCACTTCAACCTCTTGTGCTGTTGTAGGCTTTGTTTAATGTGTCCAGGATGAAGCAATCTCTCTGCGCAGCCAGCCTTGCCCACAGGGGCAGATTGAACGCCCAGGCTGTATTCCTGGCAGCTTTGCAGACTCAATAGTGGTCCTAGAGAGAGGAAGCAAAGAAGCTGCTGACCTGCCTGCCCAGGTCATGCATAGCCAAAAAGGAGGGACAGCTGACCCCATAACTGGAACATCTCCTTCCTCAAAGCTTTCAGGTTTTTAAATATTTTTAGGGCTCAAACTTCTTTTCATGTAACCTAAAAAAAAAAAAAAAAAAAAAAATCCAGGTACAGAATTTCTAATTTCATATATATCATAAACAGTCAGACAATGGCCTTGTCCTTTCCAAAAGGAGTAGCCAGTTTACATTATTCAGCAAATTCCCTGAAGAACATTTCTGGGGAGGAAAAAAAAGAGAGAGAGAGAGCAAGAACAGTTTATGTATCTTTAAATTGAAGGAGTATCAGAGATACTGAAAACAATGGAATTGTTCCTTTAAATAAATAAATAAATAAAAGGATTCATCTCATTTTAGCTGCTTATCAAGAAAATGAAAGAACCTCATAAGCACCACCACTTGCTTTGTCAACGCCTCCCAGCACTCTAAGGTCAAGCCTAAGTGACCAGCAGCAAAGCAGCTGGTTTGTGGAGAATCCAAGTTAAAACAATCGGGGGCTCAGGAGAGCCCCCCGGGACACGCTGCTCCTTTGCGGGGCGGCTCTCGCCCCCGCCACCACCAGGTGGGGCAGCGAGTCCCCGCGCAGCGCAGCGCGTCCATCCCCGTGGCATCGGCACCGGCAGCGGCGGGCAGAGCCCCCTGCTCCCTCTGCAAGCCTGCAATAGCCAGTTCACCGAAAACTGCCTCAA
>VZSV01000022.1:1818794-1834052 GCA_013398735.1 Nothocercus julius
AAAAAAAAAAAAAAAAAAAAAAAAAAAAAAGCCACAGTGTGGGAATAAGCCTGAAATTAATCCGCTTTGACCAGAATCAGCAGCATGAGGAGAACAGGGTAGGAAAAGAGGGAGAACAAAACAGAAAGTATAATATGCAAGTCAGTCTCATAAAGTGAACCAACTCCTGCCCACATCATTTTGCAGTTTGTTTACTTGCAGCTTCATTAAAATTGCATGCAGATCCAATGACTAGATTTTGTTAATGGCCCACAGAGGGACAATCATTGCTGAAGCCTGAACACTATGATCCATTTTCCCTAATTATTACTTTGTAACCGTTTCTAATTTGACAGCTCCTGCTGAACAAGGGTTCATTTATTTTGTTTCATTGTTTCATATAAAGAAACATCAGATAAGCATATCAGCAGAGCATTAATAAGGAGAATCAGTAATTTGAAACATACATTAATTGCATGTTAAGAGCACCTAATAGCTTTCATTAGGACTGGTGGAAGGGTGTTTAATTGTAGCATCCCTTTAAAGGATATAAATCACAGTGTTGTGTTACACACTTAACAAGGAAGTTAATATCTAACTCCTTATAGCCTTCAAGTGAAAGATGGAAGGGAGCAAAGACTTTCTTTTTGCCCTTGATGTTGTTTCGTAACTGCCAAAAAGATGGGATAGAGGGATATATTTTCTCATGATGAACTCATATCTAAATTTGCATAGTTATATGTCTGTGGGCTTCTGTGGGTTTAGTTGCTTTCCCCTGAAGAGAAGCAGCTGGGGTGGTCAGGTGTTTCTAGAAATCCAATATAATTCATTGCTTTTTTGAAGACTTTAACATCAAGTGAAATATTTCTAAAATGGCAATATGGGACCGTAGGAATACAGGGGTCACCAGGTCCAGTCCCCTGCCAGCACAGTCAGCCATATCAATCTTCCTTTCATGAACTCGAGGAGTATTCCCTGAAATGTACCATAGCTTTTAATTTAATTTTATTTTTATTCCTGTAACCTAATTTTAGAAGGCCTTTCTAGAATTCCATTTTATTGTTCACCTCAAAATTTGTGTCTTCAGGAAATTTCATTATCTCACTCTTCCACTTCCCATAAGACAGCTCTGTATGCATTTTATGGTATCACTAGTCCCTGTCTGTGGCTTAAAATATCTAACATTTGTCTATTTGTTTTCCTGCCAGTTTCTCTGTTACTATAAGGAGACTTATTACTTTCATGGTGTTCAACTCACTTCATAGAAATATATTCCCTTGCAGTCTTCATTTTGTTGGGCTAAACAAAATAAACTGCTTTTCTATTCTTTGGTGAGATAGGCTTATTCCTTTTATGCATATGTTCCAGTTTGATTTTGTCCTTTTTTTTTTTTTTTTTTGAGTATGAATGATTGGATTTATAAATTCTCCTCCAGATGGGATTTCCTCTATGCTTTGTACATTGGTATTAACACATATTTACCTCCCCTGAAAATATTATAAATGATACACTCTTGGATTTTCCTTTTCACCGTTACAACGCAAGTAGATCAGAGCTTTCCTAAGAATTCGCTGGTTCACCTAGACATTTTTATCATTTTTATCTCTTAGCTGATGAGTCAGCTTGGAGCAGTCATCTTTTCACTAGGGCATATTTGCACTTCTGCATATTATTGTTTTTTTGTTTGTTTTGTTAAGACATTTCTATCTTTCCAAGCCTCACAATCATTCATTATCATGAAATATTCTGATCTTCCTCAAGTATTGGCAATGCCTCAAAATTTGTGACATCGTGAAGTCTGATCACCTCTTCCTCCTGTTTTGCTTCAGCCAGTTCCTCACTCACTCTATGATTTAACTAGTTCTTGTCTCTTCCAATGAGATTTACTTTAAATGTTTTACTGAAGTTCACATAAACTTGGTGTATTGTGTTTGTTTAGTCTAGTTTTCTAATTACGTTATCTCAGAAAGATATCAGATTAATCTCGTTTAGTCTGCTGTAGTTTATTCCACTCCCGCTTTCCCTTCCACTCCTTTTATTCTTTGCTTTACCATTTGATCTAGAGCCCTGCATAACCCTGAGGTCAGATTAATAGGGTTGTGGTTGTCTGAAATCCTCCATGTTCTTAAATACAGCTATTAAATTTTACCTGCAGAGGAATAGCCCCAGGCACCAGTACGGGTTAGGGGTTGACCTGCTGGAAAGCAGCTCCACCGAGAGAGATGTGGCTGACAACAAGTTAACCTTGAGTCAGCAATGTGCCCTTGTGGCCAAGAAGGCCAATGGGCTCCTGGCCTGCATGAGGAGGAGCGTTGCCAGCAGGTGGAGGGAGGGGATCCTGATCCTCCCCCTCTGCTCAGCTCTGATGAGGCCGCACCTGGAGTACTGGGTGCAGTGCTGGGCTGCCCAGTACAAGAGGGACAGGGAACTTCTACGGAGGGCCCAGCATAGAGCAACAAAGGTGATTAAGGGACTGGAGCATCTATCGTATGAGGAATAAGTAAACAAGCTGGGCCTGTTTAGCTCAGAGAAGAGAAGAATGAGAGGGGATCTTATGAACATGTACAAATACCTGAAGGGAGAATGTAAAGAGGATGAGGCCAAACTCTTCTCGGTGGTGGCCAGCAATAAGACAAGGGGTAATGGGTACAAACTGAAACACAGGAAGTTCCATCTCCATGTGTGGAAGAACTTCTTTACTGTTAGGGTGAAGGAGCACTGGCACAGGCTGCCCAGGGAGGTTGTGGAGTCTCCTTCTCCAGAAATCTTCAAAACCCATCTGGAAGTGACCCTTGTGCCACATGCTCTAGGTGTCCCTGCTTGAGCGGGGGCGTTGGACTCAATGATCTCGAGAGGTCCCTTCCAACCTCAACCATTCTTTGGTTCTGTGATTCTGTAAATTTTTCATTCTCCAATTGCTCAGTAATATCATTTTTTGTTGTTTCAATGCTTATTTAGGGAACAAAATCCATTAGCTCTCAAATCCAGCAAAAGCTGAGCTGACTTTGTTTTTCTGCCTGTGTCTGATGCCTTTTGTTACTTGTCTCTCTAAAACCATTATAAGGATTGTAAAGATCTCTACTCATACAGATCTACCCTGCCATGAGAGAGGGTCCATCTATATGGCAAGAGCAACTGAGTAGAAGTTCTTGTATCACCCCTTCATAAATGACTGCACGGTTGGGATGTTGTGGTACCCTTTCTTAATATTTTTCTCTTTTCTCCAGCTGTTGACATGGAGTCCTTATGATATTTCATTTTGCCCCTTACAGGTATTCTGGATTCTGTGCTTTGTCATCTACATAACTTCAGTGGGTGCGTAAATATTTTCTCTTGGGTCCTGAGGTTGGTTCAGCTATTGCACTGACCTGATGTCCTGCAGGACTGCAGAAGACCCCACCAGCACTGCAAAGCTGTTTTTACAACCAATGAAACCTTTTTCACTGCCTGAAAAAGGATGGGAACCTCAGGTGTTAAATCTCAACTCAGAGAAAAGCATGCAATGACCATGGTGATGTGGAAAAGTTAAACAACAGATCAGCTTAAAAATCAAACTCATCTTAGAAAGTATGGCATGATGTATGCTTTGTTACATTAGCCCGCTTAGACGAGAAGAGTATCTTTGGCTTTTAAAAAAATTGACATGACTTTTATTACGTTTGGATCATATGCATCAATTCTGATAGGCCATTTTTCTGCCTGCATGCAGCAGAAACAGTACATTTTGTGCTCATACAGTCTGATAACATCTACATTGCTGTAGGAGAGCAAAATCCTGTGTGCTCTGCTTTCATGCTGAAAACTCCTCAGTGACAGTGTGGCACTGAAATGGCAGACAGTTGATTCTCACAAAGTTCACTAGTTTTTCTTCGCTAGTCCAACTGTGTGACTGATATCCAGGTCTCCTTTTTCCTTCCCTCCTCACTCTCCTGCTTTATTCTAACCAGTGCTGAATTATCCTTCGCCTGAATTTCCCCATTAGCTTTTCTTAGGAGATGTCTCCCAACCTTCTTGTCACAGAAGGATAAAATTCAGTCTGCACTGCTTACCTTGCTGGATGGACCTGCATTCTTTACCTGGGAAGAAGTCACAGTTCAGTTTGCAGGCAGTGAGGGGCATTGCAATGGCATCCAGGCTTGGAAGAGGCCAAGCTGGAAAGCCTCATGGGCTTCCATTCCAGGATTCTGCTATCCTGTGACTTTCAGTAGAACAGGAAGATGCTACTCCAAAATCCTTGTGTCACATTTGTGCCAGATGGGAGCTGGCAAAGCAGGTGTGAGACTGTGCTCACTTTCTGCCCTCCGTGCCTGCACATGAACCATCTCCATGAAACTCCCCTGCTTCCTAGCCACAGCGGCTGGTGTCTGCAGCATGAGTGCCACAAGGACGAGGAAGAGGAGATCTTCGTCTTCTCCTGCTCCCTGCTGGTGCCCCCATGCATCCTCTGTCCTGTTATGCATGATGATTTCATGCTGAAACTCATTCCAGTGCCCAGCCTGGATGATCGAGGTGTGCAGTAGCTCCATTTCAGCAGCGCTCTGCCAAGAGCTCCCACTTAGCTGTAATAAACTGTGCTGAACAGTGCTTCCCTGGCTGCCTTCATCCTTAAACAGAAGCTTTTTTTCAGGTAATACACACATGATTGATATCTAAGATGAGAAGTAAATTTTAGACCAATTCTCTATATTCTCAGTTTAGATTTCTTTTCTGATCTTTCCCTTACTACATTCCTTGGTTGTTATTGTAATAAGTACATTGTTACCACAGAGTAGGAATATATTTACAGATGTAGGGAGAAGCAAAGCAAGGAAAGCCATAAACATTCTCATCTCTTTCTTGCCATTTGTTAGTTACATTTTCTCCTGAAAATAAGAAACTCAGTACTTGGATTTATCCCCCTTTATTTATATATTTATAGAACAACTCTTGCCCTTCTCTGTCCTTCTAAATGATGACTCACTTTGATTTCCCGGTGTATTTTAGTCTACATTACAGATACATTTTTCTAACATTCACAAAAAAACCCTCCTCTGCTAATGTCATTTATTAGCTGTTTTTGTGCCTAAAATATGTTTTCAGCTAATTTGAACTCCTTTTCCTCTACTTTTTTTTTGTTTGTTTATTTGTTTCTGAATTTCTTGGGCAAAACTTAGAGAGTGCTTCAGCCGAAAGGACTGCTGTATTTATAGGTCACCCATCCTGACCCACTGAATTAGGTACTCTGGGATGTAAATTCAGGATGTGCACATTGTCAATAACCCAGAAATGAAAATGAGTGATCTCCATGCACAAATGAACTCAGGCTCGAAGGCTGATTCTCCCTTTATTTTATTCTGTTTTACACCTGAGAGAGCTGGCTCAGCTGCTTCACCATGCACTGCTGCGCCCTGCTCAGTAAGTTCAGAATCTGCCTTAAAATATATTCACAGATTTCTATCTTCTGGTTGCAAGCGCAATGTTAAAATTATCTCTTTTCCAAAGATGATAGTGCTATATCTCACTTCAATGTTTATCTCCTTCCAAAGACCTATTTACATTGTTTGTTTATTTTGGTTGTTTATTACAATCTTGTCAGATCTAGATGTCCTGTAGTGTTTTAGGGTTTTGCAATACGCAGTGTCCAATACTAACTTTGCTAGCTAAACTTGCATTGCTTCCCTCATTAAGTACTGATATTCCTAAATACCAGGATAGGTTTCAGTTTCTGTTGATTTCAGTAAAAGCCTTCAGTTTTGATTAGTAGTTGACAGCTTATTTGAGTTACTCTGACCTTTTGAACAGTATTAAGCCTAAAAATTTTAAGAGAAGAATAAATAGAGTTTTGGGGGATAGGAGTAGAAATACATTGTGTGTGTAACTCTAGACCAATATCTTAAGAAAACCACATTCAGATTCCAGATGTGAATAAGAAGGAAAAAAAGTATATCTAATTTAAAATAAACAATACATTTACACAGTCTAGAGCATCAGAAATTCATTTTATCAATCTGGAAAAGGAGGACGGGTTTATTTTAAAAATTATTTCTAGAGTAGAGATGTTTAGCACTGTAAGAGAGTTACAACAGGCCAATGTGCTTAGGAACTAGGCATAAATAAATGCCATAAAATAGTTTCTAAGAAACTATGCCTAAAGAAAGTTCTCTGGGAGAGCTGTCATTGTCTTCTAGGGAATACTTTGGCTTCCTTATGTGATCTCTGCTATATGTTGCCAGAAACATCAGAAACTGCCTTTCCAATAGAACTATTATGCTGGATCTCTTATTTTTACTTAGCTGGAAAGTTCTGCTTTGTAAGTCTTTTGATTGTTAACAAGAAAATATATTTTTAAAATATAGATTAGTTCTTTTGTATCAAGTCATGAGGTTCCTACAGTCTAACCTCCGTTTGTCAGAAATCAAATGAAATCTATCAACTTCAGAGGGTTTATATTGGTTAAAAAAACAGATAGCGTGGTGCTTATGCCATATCATAGAGTGTTTTGTTAAAAATTATAAAAATTGTAGTGAGTGAAGCTAAAAGTGTGGTGCTGGGAAAATGGGATATGATCCTTTAGTTTGTATTTTTTTGATCAGGTATCTCGATAGTGGTCCTTATCAATATCTGTGCAAAGTTTTTCTAAAAATCCATTGCTTAAGAAAAATTTGCTGCAGATTTTATGTGCAAATAGTTCATAAAATCTGCTGCAAGTTTTCCTTAAGCAATAGATTTTCTAAGTTTCCATCATGACTGGAAAATTTTCTACTTGGCTTTTGCCTAATATTAAAGCTTTTTCTTGTCTAGTGTCCTCAGAGCACAGAGAACTGTTAAAGACAAAATCTTTAACTTACTGGCAGACTTTTAGCATGACTCTCTTATCCCCTCCTCTTTTCTTATCCTCTCTCACCTAATTTCCTACTGTGGGCTAAATTAGTGTAGTGCTTTCAATTTAAAATACTTACACAATTTCCAGATCAATAATGAAGTGCTATCTACACTCTGTGTACTGTTGCAACTATTATGCATTCACATTTTGGTGATTCATCTACACTGTAAATCTTAACTCTTCTTAGGAGAGTGTTATCTCACACAAATGTCAAATCTTCTCACTGAAGTGGAGATTCATCACATCACCCACTAGCCAGTTTGTCTGTTAAAACAAAGAAATTAGTTTGGTTTGACATGATCTATCCTCATGAATCATTAAGTGGACTTAAAAAAAAAAAAATCTTAGTATTATCTAGATTTTTCTAAACTGACTATTTTAGTGTCCTTTCATTGTCAAACTTAGTAAGTACTTCAAAATTCCCTGACTTTTCCCATTATTCTATAAAAAGAATCAAAAATCTGCTATCAAATGACAGCTATGTGCTGCAATTTCACTTCTGCTATTCTTCATGCCTTGATATAACTTAAAAATCATATAATGGTTGAGAAATGTCTCCTACTAGTGCTTTAGGTATGCTAAAGAAAAGGTACTTCAGGTCCCACCACCTTGCATATATCAAACTTACTGAAATAGTGTTTAACATTTTCTTTGCGGCATTCCTGTTCTGCTAATAAAACAACTTTGATTTAATACTGATCAATCTTTTTTTTTTTTCATACATAAACCTTGAAGAAGGTTCTCTGGTCTTCTTTGTTAGCTGTATAATTTTAACTTAGAGGAACATTCAAAATGAACTAAAGATGCAAATTCTAACTTAGCTGTAAACATATGTTTTTATAGATGCTCAAGTCTCCCTACAGAAGCACTTACAGACGCTCAGATATGCCAGTGTTCACCAGGTATTGCAAACTGCTTGATCACGAACTTTTATAGTAGCTTTTTTTTTTTTCCTAAACATGTGGAATATATTTATTTATATAATTTATGTAATATGGACCAAAATCTATTTATGTGTCTGTAGTACCTCTATGATAATTTTTTCAATATTGCAGTGTAATATCTGTCCACATGTATGTTTGTGAATTGCAGGGCATTATTATGTCTGCAGTGCATTATTATGTTTTAGACCTCTCTAGGAGACCTCTGTAAGAGGTCTAAGCTTTTTGGGCTGCAGTTTACTGGGACTCACACTACAGGTATGCCCTGATGCTCTAATATATATCTACACTGGAAAAACAAATAAACAAACAAAAAAACCCAGCACACTGACTTTCTCTCCCTCTCCTCTACAAGCTACTACCATATACATTATGCTCAATTGTTCATGAAAAATCAGATTTAGGAAGAGACTCATCTCTCTCTTACACACAATGAAGTCCCATTATAACTACCCCAATTTCTCACACAAGAAATGTCATCCCATCAAAACAAAGACAAAAAAAAATAATTTATTTAGGTATATTTGTACTGATTTTCAGTTTTAGTTTGTATTATGTGTTAATATGGATACAGTATTTCCGTAGAAAAAAAGCTTCAAGAAGACAGAGCTGCAAGGTGTGTTTTGTTGCAATGTAGAAGTCATATCGTCAGAGTTGAATTTTATGCCCTGCTCCTCTTCCTTTACAATATTGTTACTGCTGCTGTGGGACTCAGTGCCTTTAAAGTCCAGGCCATCTTCCTGTTACATGATATCTTTTTTTCTAGTGGTATTAGAGGCCTTGAAAGGCCTTGGAAGTTGTGGACTTGAACAAAATGAAAACTCAATTCAAAGCAATCTAAAATAGAAATTTATGTCCTCAACAAAAGTGAAAACCCAGGTGGAAAAAAAGACCATAATTGAACAAAATTTCTCCATTAAGTTTTTTTTTTTCTTTTTGCATTTTGAAAGATGATATATTTTGAAATAACATATTAAAATTAAAAAAAAAAATAACAGGAATATATAACTTAAAAGTAAGAAGAACCTTCTGAATTATTCTGGTCCCTTACTATCTTAAACTGATCCATTATATAGTTGTTAAATCTTCTTAAAACCAAATAGGTTCACACTTTTAATACACCTATTATATTCATCATTTTTTCTCATTTTTTTCCAGATTTCTTATAGCTAAAAACATCATGTAAATACATTTTGATTTGAATTCTCGGATTGTTTCAGTTGTTCCAAATATGTATTTTGCTTTAAAGGTATTTTAACTGACATGCTTTTGCTGATTTTTTGTTCAGACTGCTATGTTCAGTAATAATGAATTCATAGAATCAGACCTTGGGGAGAGCAATATGTACAATTAACTCCACAATTCCAGTGAGAAAGGCATTATATAATATAAAAGCAGAGTAGAGAAAAAGTTCCAAAAAAGGTAATGAGGAGGCAGGAAAAAAATTAAAATGTGGAAGATCAACAATTTTCTGTATAAAAACAGATACATACAGACATCTGAAATAGAACAGGAAAGTAACAAGCAAAACTGCCAAAAACTTTAGAAGTTTTTGTATTGTGCTTTGCGTAATACAATTCTCTCAGTAGTTTAGCTTTTTCATCTAAATGGGCTAGCAAATCTTCTTAGGCTGCTTCCTATCCTCTGGATTACACCCCGGAAGAAAAATGGGCCCCAGTGAAGGGTTTACTGTATTATAGAGCCACTTGATCTTTTCCATAGAAATCTCTGTCGTGTTCGGTGACATTCAGGTTGGTTTTTAGAGGATGACTCAGAGACATCTAATGAATGAGGCTGTTGTTGGAGAGGTGCCTACTCCATACATCTGTGGAGCAGGAGAGCAGAGTGAATGACTGCTGGGGAGAGAAATACAACCTTGTACCTAACACTACTGTAGAGCATTCCTGAGGCAACAAAACTGTCTCCTGGCCTCTTCCTTAAAGTTATATTTTTTTGCAATAATTTTGTCCTCCCATCTGGATGCTTCATTTAGGATGCCTGGAACCTGCTGAACACCTAGATAGGTTATTGGGAGAAGAAGAGAGAGATAGTAAACAGGAGAATTTCCATTCAAAGTCTATCTCCGCCCTGATTTTCACTATGACTTTAGACAAACCAGGTTTTCTGCCTCCATTTTTTCATTCCCATCTGGAATCAAAGACTTTATGCCTGCCAGGATCCTTTTAGGCTTTCCTAGGCAATGGGACTAAATTATTCTGCCATGTTAGGATTTCAGATTTCCTTGCCACCTAAATGGTGTAACTCCTCAGAGCCTCCTGGCCTCATGTGAGCCTCATGTGACCATGCTGTTTGGAACAGGAATATGAATACATTCCCATGAGGGAAATCATCTGTGACAGTAAAAATGTTCTCTCCCACCACCTCATTTGGGAAAAAAGTGTGCAAAACCCAGACATTATCATAAACATGACTGATTAAGCATCTGTCAGAAAGCCACTGAGAGCAGGAGAGATTCCCAAGGCAGAACGAACTGCCATTCATGGGCATCATCTCCAACAGAAGGCAAATCGATAATAAAGGTCCACCTTTCTGGGCTGTCTGCATTCTCAGGCCTGAAGGTCACTCAAGAAAGGCAATAAACACTGTATATGCAGCAACCAAATCCTTGAACACAGTACCTGCCCTCAGCATCAGTAGCTATCTGAAAATACATGCACTGATTACATTATTTTTAGTGAGAATGACATATACTTGGAAGGAAAAAATCTTAATTTCCTTCCTTTTTAAAGGAAAGTTTCCTTCCCTTTTAAAGGAAAAAGAACTCCTTTGGTTGTGGGTGGATTTTCTTCATTATTAGAGAAATTTCCTCTAACTTCTTTGAATAATGATTGATTTGGAAAAAAAAAAAACTTATTAAAAAGTAAATGTCATCGTTGGGACTTGCTGTAACCTACACATATTTTTTCACATTATGTTGTATTCTGCCATGCACATTTTCATACTCTCTGAAAACTTTCTTATCTTTTCACTCTGTTAGAGAAAGCTCTGTCAAAAAGGAACAGAGAGACTAGCAAAGAGAAATGAATGCATGAATAAAAATTGTGAGTACGTTCCAGGAGCTAGTGTAAACACATAAAAGCTCTTCCAAGACACTGTGGCTTTTCACTCCTCTGAAAAGTTATAGCACTAAAGCACTGATGGATGACAATTGAAATTTAAAATGGTGAACACTCTGGGCTTGCTTTTCTGCTTGATGGGGCTCAGGTGGTTAACTGAGGGGCCTCATATTTTTGAAGGTTTGCTAAATATTCAGCTGGGATCTAGACACGAAAAGATACCAGCAAGGTCATGTCTATCTGTGCTTTTTAGAGTATCGTCACTTGATAGTCAACAGAAAAAAACAGCTGCACGTGAAGGTGCTTATTTATTTGCAGCTCTTTCTTCATCCGGAAAGGCCTGCTCACTAACAGAATGGGAAGACTGCAAGACACTCAGATCTTCAGAATATAATTTGCACTTCCTGTGAAAGTTCCTGAAGTCTCTACTTTCTGCATGTATCTCAGCAACCCACCTTGCTAATTTTAAATGATATTGCTTCATTTCCTTGCAAGCTAATAGAGAATTTAGTCCTTGAATACATCTTTCTGCTAATCACACTCCTGCATCTGCAGTTCTGTCTTCTCTCCATTCCTCTTATATTTTTCCACCCACCCTTTTCCTCCTCCTCATCCCTCACTTTCATCATCACCAAATATTGCTTGTAAGTGAGGGTTCAAGTATTTAATGTTCATATCCTTTTTTTAGTTCATTATTGTTAGAGGATGAACAGACTTGTAAGACCTGCTTAGAACAGGGAAGTTTAAGTGTTGTTTTTTTTTTTAATTTACAAAAAATATATAATTTCAAAAGTACTAATTTAATAATCTCCAAATTTACCCTTTGTTGAATATGAACAATACAATCTCTTCAAAAAAACAAGGAGCAGTATTTATTTCCAAGCATTTTTTTCCTCTTCCTCTTCTAGTACCTGTGTACTTTTCTTGTGGATTTAATTTCTGCTAAGACTTGAACTCAGAAAAATCCAGAAATTCATGCAGTTTGAAGAGAGACAGAGAATAGCAGTGATTTCCAGGCCCACTAAGACAGACTACAGCACATGCAAGTGACTTGTGGGGTGCAGAAAAAAGAAAAGGGAAATATATTGGTTTAAAATTTCAATGGATGAAGTTCCAATAGTAGAAAAACGTAATATTCCCTTTCAATGAGACATCTGTGACAGTAGCAGATAATGAGCTTTTTTCTTTCTTTTGAGGAGATATATAAAGTGAAATTTGAGGAATTGCAATGGCTTTTCGTATGTAAGATTTCCTTTGCATGCAGAGGACAAAACTCTGAATTAATAACTTTACTTCAGAGTTTTTAACAGATGTAATCACATGCAGTTTCTGGCAAAACGCACCTTTTCATAGCTGTATTGACTTTTCACCAGTCATACCAAATTTCAGTGTTTCCATTAGCTTTCTTTATGGGAGACATTAATTACAGGAAGAAAGTACTGTTCCCAATGCAGCTGAGTTAGAAAGACAAGACAAAACCAGTGGTTAGCAGGCAAAGGGGAAGGTTGCCCTGTTTCTGCCACTGTCATTTCTTTGTGAACACTACAAGAACGGTTTACACCTGAACAACTGTTCTCCTTTCATTTACTTTAAACTGACATAGGCCCTACCAGGTAAGGTCATATTTCTGCACCTGGAGAGCCAGAGTCCAACACAAACAGGAGTAGGTGCAGGTCATACTTGCACACATAGTGCAATGAGATACTTAAAGAAAGCAGAAGATAGGCAACACTGTGTTGCCTCCATGCAAATTTTGAATATATCTAGGGAATGCTCTGCTTGAAATCCACTTTTTTTTTAATCACTTTCCCTTGCTCAAAGTGTTTCCTCCAGGTTGTAGCATCCTCTCCTCTCCTCAACACAGTCCTTTCCTGAGTATTCCTAATTTTTGATTTGCTTAGCAATGTCCCAGAAAATAAAATCCAGTATTGGACACTAAGAAAGGAGCAGTGAGAAAACAAGAGTGTCAATGTATCATATAAATCCATAGCACACCGGCCTCCCAAGTGCCATAAACAGTTCTGATCCCTCATTTCAACAAAGAGAGAGCATCATGGGGTGAGTTTTAGAAGGACAGACAGGATGACCAGAGAGGTATGAGACGGTGCTCCTATGAAAGGTGACTTCTTCGGTCGGGAAAAGAGGCAAGTGAGAAGAAATATTATACGAGTTTATAAAATCTATAGTGCAGCCAGGGGAACAAAGAGAGAAAATATTCAGTGTACCTTTCAGGAAGAGAACTAGAGAAAATCATATTTAATTAACAAGTAATGAGTTCAAAACAAACAGAAGGATGTGGATTTTGACACAGATCATAGTTAAGCTGAAGACTCTTCTATAAAAAGTGAGCAAGAAGTGAGCAGAGAGATTCAAAAAAGAAAAGCCTGTTCAGGATATTCAATTTTAATAACCACCTTGGGCTCAGCCACAAAGAACTGGAAGTTAGGAGAGCATTCTGGGGAAATATCACTCTTAATTTTCATCTTTCTTACATCCTTACATTGGCATTCGGCTGGCATGGATGACAGGACACAGATCTGACTCAGTAGGAGTATGTATGCAGGAGGAGAATCCTGGTAACTTCTTACCAATTCCTCTACCTTTTTAGCATTTCAATGATTTTTCCTGATACGTTTTTTGTAAATTGTCATTTTCTCTTTCTTTCCTTCTCAAAAAGGAAAAATAATTTTGTTTAATTTTTTTAAAATTCAGATATTTTAAAGAATATGAAAATTAAATATGAAAATATTATAGGGTCAAAGTAAATGTTTTGTTTGCCCACAACTATTTTTGATTTTGATATTCATTTTTTTATCAGCAAAATTGTTTACTCTGTTAGCTCTCTGTTAGATCTTAACCAGAATGAATAACTTCAGTTTTTAACTTCTGCTTTCTATGATACAAGTTAAAAATCAATAAAAAAATGCATTTCTCCTTAAATGGCTGAAGAGTGCCAGTAAACTCTGTTGTGTTTTCTCTCTGAGTCTGCCATTCCTTCAAACAAAATTAATTTAAATTCTGAATTATTCCATTAATATCAAAGTGACTTTGTATTTTCATCAATGTATTTGAAGCAATAGCAACCTGCTCTGCTGAGCATGCAGGATTTTTTCAAGGATTAGCCATGAGATTGTGGTCATGAGTAGACACAACTGTGTTTAAAACTAAGAACCTACCTTTCACTTCTCATTGTTTGCTGTATAAATCCATTGACTTCAGTGACTGTTAGAAAGTTGATATTCAAGAGCAAGATGGTACAGGAGAACAAAACATATGTTGTTTTAAATTAATTATAGCCTTTTTTTTTCTCAGCCAATTTTTCTCTAAAGCAGGAAAGAATAGTTTTTCTTTTTTTAAATTTGAGGCAAGGAAAATAGCAAATGACTCTGAAAGCATTCCTAATTTTTGTAAGAGTTTTTTTCTTTATTTCTAAGAACTTTAGAACAGTTAAAAAAAAATGTAATGTTTCACCCCCTTGAAATCTTCTCATTAAAAAAAAATGCAAGTGCAAGTCTAAAGAAGAATTTATACTTACCTTAAGTTATGGGCGCTTGAAAAGTAGGATTTATAGTAAAAGTTCATCAAAAAAAATAAAATCTGTGTAGGCTGGAAATAGTCTGTAATCGCTGCTTGGGACCATGACTTATGGACATTTTCCTCTGAGAATTGTGGATATTTCTGGCTCAGTTTCTAGTTTCAGTCCCAAATGGACAGACTTATAATAAATGTGCCAATTAGATGCTTAGGCAAAAATTTCAATTGTGCATTTAAGAGAACTTCTGCACTAACTCTGTAAACAGAAATAAAATATAAACAGCTCTGTACACGTTCTAACATTTGGAGAAGGCAAAGGCAAAGGTCTGGAAAGTTTTTATGGCTGAACATTCAGCTGAGTTCTCTCACTTCAAAACCACCACTGAGCTCATTCATGAAAGAGGTCTTTTAGTTGCGCAGTCTCTTTTTGAGTTTGAGTTTTATATTTTCTTACTAATGGTATGAAGACATAACTGATAGCATTTTTAACTGGATCTAACTTTTGGTGAGTTCCCTATAATTGGTTTTACATGAACTGTAAACTGCTGCTTCTTCTATTTTGTTTTATTTTATTTTCAGCCACATTAGTTTTAATAATTCAATTAAACATGTGGTGCCTAGTTTTTCAAAGGAGTATCAGTTACTTAATATTCAAGAAAAACAGTGATTAATTGGTTCTAGTATTAAAAAAAAGACAAAGGTACAAAGCAGTAAAATTAATATGGTCCTCCTTTTTTTTTCTCACCAGTCACAATGACAGAGAATCTATCTAAATATATTATATTTCATAGAAATTCAAGAGTGACTAGAGAAGATGTATTTGACAACTTTTATGTAGGGAAAAAAAAGAAAGATAGAAAGATAG
>VZSV01000022.1:1839032-1915501 GCA_013398735.1 Nothocercus julius
CTGGAGATCTTCCAAACCCGCTTGGACGCAGCCCTGAGCCACCTGCTGTAGGTGACCCTGCGTGTGCAGGGGGGTTGGACTAGATGATCTCTAAAGCTCCCTTAAAACCTTAAGGATTCTATGATTCTAAGAGATCTGTGCATTTACCTTAGAAGAAAAGACATGAGCAGAATCACGAATTACGTGCGTTAGTACAGTACTATCATAACATAGAAAGTATTTTGCTTTCCTCCTTGCATTTAGAGGAAAAAAAACCTACTATAATTGGGGAAATGCAATCTTTATTTCTGTAAAATCTGCCATCTGTCAGTTTCACAGTAACCAGTGGAGACTGGGAGGGGGAGTTGGAATATAATTGTGCCATGAATGTTTTTACAGGTAAGCAAAATGCTGGGAATTACGAAGCAAAATTTATCCAAGAAGCTGCTGGGCTGAACCAGAGGCAGAAGTGCGAGGATTAACTTCGGTAAGCACCATTTCATTTCTACCTTCGTTTTACATCTCAGTTTTGGGGTGTCGAGCCCAGCACGCTAGAGCCCGGTGACCCTGCCTAGGATTCTGTCTTTATAAGAAATTCCTAATGTCTGGCATCTTCAGGGCTGCTGAGATGGAAGCAGGATGTCTGCTAGCAGATCTATTACTGATTGTGCCTGGTTACGCTTATGACAGATACCTAAAGAAAGTAGGGTGGTTTAGGTCATCTGGGTACTCAAAGTGATCCAGCACCTGGATTTTGTATTTGTCATTTCTGTCTTTTTAAGTCTCTGTCTTAAGTCTATGTATTTCTAAAATCTATTGTGCCATTTTCTAGAGTATAAAAATAACAATATCTCTAACAAACAGATAGTACCAGAGCTGTCAAATTTCTTCAGGTATAAATAGTGGGAAATCTTTTTTAAACAAAAAGGCAACCTTTCTAATCAAATAAATAAAGTTATGTATTCACAAAAGAGACATAAGTAAAGATATAAAGTATCACAGTGCATTACATAAAATGCAAATTGTCAAAACATTTTTCATAATAACCTGCAGTCCAGCTGAAGTCCTTTTTAATCTTATGTTTAAAGCGGGCTTTAGATAAATAGAAAAGATGATTTTTCTCATTACCATTGAAAATCAGTAAAATAAGACATTTGAATGTTTCCTACACACTTCTTCTATTATCATACAGTAAGTCGGTAAGAACTGTTTTCACTTTAAAACAGGAAGAGATTAAAGAGTCTAAAATGTCTTTTCTTACTTCTTTGTCACTTCTGGTGCATATTTCCATGTATTATGTCCATTTTAGTTTGAATCCTGGATGCCCCAATCAAACATAATCACTTTTACATTTCTGAACTTTTCTAGTTCCACAAACAGTACTCCAGAAATTCTGAAGAAGCAAGTAATCTGCAGCATCTGGCACGAAGGACAAATTTTGGCATGAACAATGTGACTCACAGAATCACGGAATCACAGCATGTCTGAAGTTGGAAGGGACTTCTAGAGATTACGTAGTCCAACCCCCCTGCTCAAGCAGGGATACCTAGAGCACGTGGCACAGGGTGGCATCCAGGTGGGATTTGAAGACCTCCAGACTCCACAACCTCTCTGGGCAGCCTGTGCCAGGGCTCTGTCACCCTCACAGGAAAGAGTTCTCCCTCACATGGAGGTGAAGAAGCCTAACAGGTAGGGGAGCTGGACTTGAACAGTACATGAAAGAGAGAAAAGGGAATCAAAGCTGAGGGGAATATTGGAAGTCTCAAGACAGATTTCAGGAGATTCAGGATCCTGCTAAAAATGGAGAAAACACATATTCCTGGAAATGATAGCATGATGATGGCAGATGTTGTGGCTTGTATGCAGCTTCAGCGAGCTTCCCAAGTCAGGGGTTCCCCTAAGCACCTGAAGGCAGGTTCTGTACAGCTAATGAGGACTTGAAAACCATGCATCCTGGGGTTTCAGTAAAGATACTTGGCTAGAAAAAAAGGGTAATGCAGTCTCATTACAGGTTTTTGCTCCTGAGGTTCAAAGGGAGGGGTTGCACCTGATTAAATAAGCTCATAGAATCCAAGTTCTTTGTGGTTTTTTTTTTTTTTTTTTTTTTTGCATTATTGCTGCATTTGTGTATGTAGGAAATATCTATATAGCATAAGGTAATGTCAGATTTCAGAAACAGCTAGGTTTGCCCAAGCAATCTTTCTGCCTTCCTTTGATATTCCACACAGGCTGATTGACGTTGTTCCTTAGGCAGTGAGTGATTTGAACAATGTGCAAACATGAAATACTGAAAGAAGCCTAAGTGGTAGGTCAGTTTTACAATCCCCAGCATGGTAGTCAAATATCTCAACCGTAGATGATGTGTTGTTAAACAGATTTGGACATTCTGGAGATGCAGAAGACCAAGGGCATATAGAAAGCCATTAGCAAAACAAATGTTAGTCAACAGGATGGGTGTTGGAGCTAATTAGAGATGATTGTGTTTGAGGTGGAACTTTCCCTACCCACATTTGGTATCAGAGAGCAAGAGGAGACAAGACGATGCTGAAATCAAAATAAATGGCTGAAACACAAAACTATTTGAGACTGCAGTAATAGAAGATATGTAGCAAAATGAGATGATTTGAGCTGTCTAGCCAGGAAAAAAACTGTATACATACCCTATATTCACAGGAATACTAAACTAAATTGACTAATAAGAAAAATATTTGGATCAGGGGATAACAGAAATAGGAAACTAGATAAAGGCCAAAGGCATAAAACCCATAGTGGAGACAAATATTGGCAATGGTGATGGATACAGGGTTGGTTTTTTTTTTTTCTTTTTTCTTCTTTTTTTTTCAGAAGATTTGTTCTTGGAAAACTGAAATGAAAAAGATCGTTCAATGCAAAAATTGAAGACCAGGAGAAAAAGGAGGAAAATCAAGTTTAAGTTGAGACTTCAGGGCCTGAAAAGCTTTCTATCTCTCTTCAAACTAATAGTATAGAAAAACAGTGTGGACAGTGTTACAGCTATTATATTCCTGCCACCAGTCTGCAAACCACTGTGGTAGTAAGGCTTCAAATATCTTTTCATAAAAGAAAGAGGATAAACACTTCCTTCTTATTGCTTTGTTGTTCCAGAGGGCTATGAAGACACACACTATTAGATTCAACGACATTTACTACTATTCCTCAATTTGTACGAGCCCAATGTCACATGCGGTATCTCTTTGTAAAAAGCAGAGGGAAAAAAAGAAAGCAGTATTTGTTTTTCTGAAAGTATCATTGAGAAAATTGCCAAAAATGTCCATTCTTTCCAAATTTTTTATGCATTCTTTGCCACTGAAAGTAATTTTTTCTTTATTCAAGATTATGTTACCAGAGAGCATTAGTTTTTAGAGACCAAATCTTGTTCTAAGGTATTACACAAACTCTAGTAAATCTCAAGATTTTTGTCTTGGAAAGAGAGAAACAGTTAAAATCATAGGAAACTCTATTAACTTCAGAGGAAGTTATTGGGGGTGTGCAGTGATGTAACTAAGTATAATTAGGGCCTTGTTGGCAATAGGCATTTCTGAAGATACCAACATGACTTTGAGAGGTAGACTTGGAAACAGAAAATTTCTTCCCTTGCCCAAGAGGAACACTTCTGGTTCTGGAAAAATCTGCAATCAGGATTCAGTTACTTCACAAGTACTAACACTGTTTTTAAAATTTAAAATAGACAGCATTTTTGAAGAAAAGAAAAGGTCCTGAAGGTCAGATTATAACTTCCACTCTCATGTTAAATAGTACCTTGTTTTGGGGGCTAGAAGAAAAAAAAAAAAAAAAACCCTTTCCAAAACAAAAATCAATTCATTAACCAGAAATGTGTGTATTAAGAGAAAGGAATCAAAAAGTTGATGTGTTACATTGCTGACTTTTCCCTTTTGCAATTTCTTTATGTGTGCCTTGCCTTTTGTTTAGAATTTTTGTAAGAACTTCACAGACATTCATTAGTATGAACTTTGTGAGGTAAGAAAACAATGTACTTCGATTCTATGTAGTACAGTAAGGTGTGCAGAATCAAAATTAAAAACTATTCTAAGTAAACTATTCGGCTAAACTAAGTCGAACATGCAGCCACTAACAACTTTGGAGTAAAGACCTTAATAACCCTGGCTCCTCACCAGTCACTAAGAGTAACTATTTCTATATAGCTAACATATCCAATTGAACAGCCACTTGCTGGGTGGCTATAATTATACCTAGTAAGAGCACGATAAATAAATGAGTTGTCTCTTTCAGTCTGCAAAACTGTGCTACAGCAGATAGCTAAACCACTGATGCAATTACATCCTTTGCATAGATTGGGTCTAGATTTAGTTTCCCTCCCTGTGTTGGTGTCACTAGTTTATGCTTTCAATGTGAACTGCCTAATGCCTGACGAGATCCTGTGGCAAGCATTTGAAATTCCCAAGACCATTTCCAATTTACCTTGAGGAATCCTGTTTTGGGGTCATGAATAGCGCCTCTCTGAACAGAAACGTGGGTGCGGTTGCTTAGGAACCATACAAAGAGATTCAAAGGAGAAAGGAGGTGTAATGATAATGAATGAAAATATAATCTGTGGCAACATCTGATTCACATGGGTGACTAGAAGAGTCTTTGTGCCGGTATAGTTGATAAAATTATATGCTCATTTCTGCCAATTCATTCTTGTAGGTTGAGTCTTAACTCCCTTAATTATCATTTATCTGTAAATTAGGTCTCTAGCCACAAAATCTGGTCACACTTTGTGTATATTATCTAAGGGAGCCAGAAATTAAGAAATTCTTTGTGAGAAAATCTGTTTTAACAAGCTAATGAAAATTAAGCCTTTATTTCTAACTTTGTAGAGCAGTACTTGGGCAGCTTTCGCCATGGGATTTCTGATTACAGTCAGGTATGGTAGATTAAGGCTGATGATGATATCAAAATCACACACAAAAACTTCTGTCATAATTGCTGCAGAGCAGCTATCTTTAGGTAGAGGATGTTTCTCATTCAGCTCTCCGTGACCTCCTTAGTGAATGCACAAACAGCAGCGTGTGACAAACGTAGCCATATGGCATCTTCAGATTTGAAGATACCTCAGACCTTTTGGCCCGCATGCAAATAGGTTGGCAGTGAGGTCTAGGGCAGGCTGGGTGTGGGACAGAGGTGCTGTGCCCAGCTGGGTGTGAAAGGTGGGTCATTGCAAGCTGGTGGGCAGGGCATCTGCCCGCGCCACGTCCAGCCAGGGGATAGTGTGGCAACCTGGAGGGCTCACAGCATTCTGGCATAGTGACTTTTCCATGACATTATAGAGATGCTACTCACTACCATGCAGAAATAACAGGAATTATGTATAAGCTAATTCTCTCCCTGACTGTTATTTACACCAAAAACACATGTTTCTACCACTGTGAGCTGAGCATTGTTCAATTAATCCATGTTAAGTGCTCCTTTATATCAACAGATCTATCCGAAATGTTTCCAGGTATATTGGTACGTCTAACCGAGCAAGTTGAAGCAGGCTGGATAAGCACTGTGCTGGTGTTATGCAGCAAAAAGGAGCAGGCACCATGGCTCCTGGCTCCCTCTCTTTCTCCTCACTGGGGATCTCTGCCCCTTGACCCACTGTGAAGTTCAGATATTTCTGAATGTAGAAGGGTTTTGAGAACAAAATTGTATTCTCCCACAATAAGTTTGACACCGGCCATATATTCTCATTATGTTGGTACTCAAGAACAGATTGTTTACATGACAGGTAAAGTCAATATACTATGTATTACTATATATATTATTTTTAAGAAGGTTAAGTGAACTCAAAAGTTAAGAAAGGCACAGGCAACTTCAATCCACCCAGCTGATGACATGGCTTTTAATTACTAGCTTACAGCAATGAGAGTGTCCATGTGTTGTTAAAATGTATGCTTTCATTTCATTATTAATAAATAGGGAAAATGTTTAACAGGAATATCAGTGCTACTATTCTTCATATAGAATTGTATGTTGCTGCTCTGAGAATTACCTTAGTGTTTCCTTAACTCAGTCTTTTTCTTTTCTAAAAGATGTTTTTCATGCAAACAGCACTATCTTAGCAAATCTAAAGCAGCTACCAAGAAAACACAATTGATTTGGTGAGCTGTTCTCTGCTGGTAATTTTCTTTAATTTTCTCCAGTGCCTTAATTGCACCATTCAACTCTATGGAATCAAGTTTGAATGTGATTTTCACTGTAATATGTTGGTTTTAGCAAAAATATTAAGAGGTCTTGTCTAGTCATTTGATACTGAAGGAAAAAATAAATATTCTATGTATACTTATCAAAAATGAAACAAAAAGCTACACTATATAATATAATCCTATATAAGTCATGGTCACCTTACAAGAGGAGATGATGGGTTGCTAGAACTATTTATTGTGTCTGCCCCAGGATTTTCTTGACTGAATCATGGGAAGCCCTTCAGAAAATGCACCATGACCACTCCAAAGATCAGCAGCTGTTTGTGCTTCTCTGGATTTGTATTGCCCTACTTTATTTATGAGTTGAAAACTCCCTTCTGTTAAATGTATGATCCCATATTTGTGCTCCTAAACGGTATCCAGGTCATCTGTTCCTTTATTTATTCTCTTCCCCTTGAAGACTGACCATCTCTCTTTGCATCTCAATATCCACCAAACATCACCGTTTCTAAGAAACTGGCCTTCCTCCCCTCCCTAACATCTCACCTGTGGCTCCCTTAGCCTGGCATGGGAAAAGTCTTTCGGCAGGATCGAAACGGTGAGGAATGAAAAAATAAGGTGTGACAAGAGAAAAGACAATGGCTTTGTATTTTAGTTTTTCAATTTTTTGAAAGTTAAGCTGCTTCCATTATTATACCTGGTATGAAGATGATGATAGTCTTAGAGGTATTTTCACAGTCCCATTCACTTCTTAAAAACATGGCACAATGGCAGATTTCTTCCAACATATTACAATATCTGCAGAAATTTCCTACTGAAATCAAATGTCCGTACTGCAGAGCAAGCTCTGATAATATTTCTAGAAACATGCTCTATGGGTATGGTAATTTTAAAATGTCTGAATGATATTTAACAACTTCCTTACTGCTGGAACAGCAGTGCTTCATTATCTGTATTTTTTCTTTTCATGAAATGCTCAACACAAAAGTTTATTTGAGTTTTCCACAATATTATTGACAGTGCTGAATTTCCATTTCATACTGGTAACAATGTAATGTTACCATTCAATTTTCTTTCAAAAGACTTGAAAAGGCTATTATTCTTATCAATCCTGCAGATCTCCTTTTCTGGAGTTTTTAATTGCTTATTTATTAGCTAAAGAAAATGCATGGAGTCAGAAATATAATAAAGCTTTGTACATCTTTTTAACTAATATCCAATTCAAGCCATTGATCTACTGACTTTTCTGCATGGTTTTCTCTTTTTTTTTTTTGCCTTTTTTTTCCCCCCCCCAGAAATTGCACCACTCCTAAGTACTAGCTTACTTCCACAAAATTTTAATTTTTGACAGAAATTTTCAGATAAAATTGTATTTTGGACAAAAAGTACCAACATATTCTAAAAATATTAGTCTTGTATTGGAATGAGGGAAATATCCATGCTTCTCTCTTCATCCCTTTACGAACACCTGTCTTCTATTATTACTGGAATACAACAGTTCCTGATGCAGTGAAGTTACAAAACATATCAGATGATTTAGTCAGATCCATTTCTGCTGTATCTTGACAGTTATTCAAAATGTAGAGTCATCAGCTTGTCTCTTAAAAGCAGCTCTAATTGCCCTTTTCCCTCTTTGTGCCCAAGAGGCTTGCTGTCTAGACCTGATCTCTTTGCCTCACCCCTGGATCTTTGTTTATTTTGGGCTTTCTCAATGCTCTCTTCATGTTTCTGCATTTTTCAGCTGCTAGCTCTACTTATTAACCTTTTTTTTTATCCAGTTTAGTTCCCTTTATTTTCTGCAACTTCAAGAACTTTCAAGTCTCTCAGTTCTTCAGGCCTGCTTGCTTTCTCTCACCTGGAGTATTTAAACATTTTCATTCTTACTCAGACTTCCATATATGATGCTCTCTTTTACTGACTTCTCCTTTTTGGTCAGATACATTTTGTACAGATTCATGCCCAGTTCCCTTATCCAGAGAATCTATGGTAATCCATCGAAGGAACAGGGCAATTTATAGTTTGAATCTACACTACAGCTTGACTCTGTTTTTTTCAAAGCAAAGTTTTGAATTATTCACTCATTCATTCAATTGTAAATGTCATCATATAAGTTTTTTTTTCATACAAAGGTATATCTTACACGCACACAAATTGATAAGGTCATATATTCATACCTTTCCTTACCTAACGCTTGATCTTGTAAGTTTTGGCGCATTCCCATCAGCCATGTTTCCCTTCCTTTCTGGACTGACAAGCAAGCTACTGACTTCTGTGTTCTCTCTATCTTCAAGTCTCTTCTGAGTTTCTGCCTGTTTTCAGCTGCTGCCAGTCAGTTCATCTCACCTCATTTTCCGAGGTTCCTGTATTCATTAATATTTAGCATTGCCTTTGATCCTAGTCTCCTGTTAGCTTAAATAAATCTAGGCAAGAAAAGCCATCAATGAGTCCTCCCTCCCTGTGCTCGTTTAAGGAGACTTGACTCTCTCTTATTTCCTTTCTCTTAACTGTACACTTTCATTAACTCTATGAAGCAAGTCAGGATAATTTTAAATACATAAAGTGAGGGACATAGGAAAGTCATAAAACATAATTGTGTCCTTCATTCCAAAAGCCAGATAATTCCAATGGACTGTAGAGAAGATCCATTCAGTACTGTAAAACAGCTTTGAGTAAAAGGAAAACCAAAAATGACGCACTATAATGTCACCAGGAAACTATTTAACTTCTTATTTTTTTCTGTAGTTGCTATTCATGTAAATAAGCTCATTCATCTATGTAGGACACTTAATGACACCCCTACAGGCACTTCATGTCTAACTTCAGTCTAATTTCAGTTAGTAACAAATGAAAGTGGAGACAAATCTGTAAACTTGAATTCTGCAATTTGCAGAGCACAGTGCAAACCCACTGACTTCACTGAGGCACTAAACAGTCATTGATGCCTCATATAGTATTTTTGCCATTAAGACTTCTTTAAGGAAGAAACAAAGCCACTAACAGGTAAACTATTTTTTTTTCCCCCAGTGGCTGCCTTCACTGCTCCTATCGAGTTTTTCTATAAGAAATAAGTGTTATATATCTATTTTCTTTGAAAATTTTGTCTGAAATTTGTATCCACCCAGGAGATAAAAATGTATAGATGATTTGTCACATAACGTGCTTGCAACAAACAGTTTAAGATTAAAGACATATTTATTATAAGTACTGAAGTGATGAATTAGATATTACATGTCTCATCTACACTTGTCATGATGTTATAGAGCTTGTTAGCAGTCTAAGTTATACAGTGATTTAATACCAGTTTCAGGTTCCATTTTCTATTTTAGGCTTAGGATTTACAATTATATTGTCGTCATATTTCAAAACAGCAGAATGTTGACTCCTTTAAAAAAAATCCGCTTATTGACTTAATAAGGATCTATGTAAGAAACAACGATGGCTCACTCAGCAAAAGCATTTTCCTTCACATTCTCTGCTCAGATGTTTTATTTGTAAAACAAGCAACAACAATATTACCTGAGGAAATAGTTGAGTCAAGAAAAGTGAATTGTATCATGAATTGTATATCACTCATACACAAACTTGGTGTAACTTCATGTAAAATTTACTGACTATTTTGGTGATAACTTCCTCCATGTGTGCTCTATAGGGAAATTACAAACTTTACAGTTTTGCTGTTAATTATATTTTGTAAAGTACATTGCTTTTCTTGAGTGTAATGTGTATGGAAAGTGTAGTTAAGTCCCATCATTTTGTTTGCACTTGCAAGTTTAGTTATGCTATTCTCATATATTTTATAACTCAAATGGGAACATGCAAATCATTTTTTCTGTTGCAAATTATAACCACGCATTTCTATGATTGTCAATTCATAGCTCAGGAACTGCTGGCCTAAATTATCATTTTAGCAATTACCATCCATAATAATGAATTATCCCAGCACTAGCAGCACAACTCCAAAAAAGCATATCATTACGAAATCTGAGGGATCTGCTTGTCTTTAAATATTTCCTTAAATTTTAAAATAAAGTTGCCTACCTGAGTTTTTTTTTTGAGCATGCGAATTGTATGAGCATGTGCTTGATCAATATATGATCATGTAAATGATGGCTGAAAGAGAAATAAGCATGACTGGGCAGTCATGAAGTGCAGGGTTTAAGTTTCCACAAAAACAGCTCTCAGAAAATCTCTGTGTGAGTGCTCAAGTGGTGTCAGCTCCTGAAGGAAGGAAGAAGCATTAGGTGTGTTTAGGAGATCCATTCAGGAGGTGTCCACTGGATCTTGGGCAGTCCAATATAAATGATGGAAAACTATGTGGGGCTAGCAGCAGGAATAGGAATAGGAAAGTGGAACTGCAAAATGGTTGGGTCTGGCATAGCTTTCTTCAACCCAGCTTTCTCGGGCACGAAAAGAAACGACCTAGGTGGGAGAGAAAACAAGGTATGTGAGATGAGGAACGCTGAAGGAGGACTTGTGATTTAGTCTGTACTAATGTATGTCCATGCTATAATACACAAGCAATTTCAAACCTCAAGCAATTCACTCTTCACTGTATTCTGCTTTTCACCTGTATTCCATACATTTCACAAGTTGCTGAAATATATACTAGTGCCACACTGGACAGGGACATGAACAGATAATTTATTAAGCCCAGGATAATAATGAAGACTCTGATGTAATCACATGGTATAGATTGGTTATATGGGCTATTTTTTTTACTGGGAGATAATTATAGAGTTTTTTTTCTTCAATGCCTCTTCTTACAATTAATTTTACATGAAACATGCCTCAGGCACTTTGCTTCTCACATATCTTACATCTTTCATGATATACTCTGGAGGAGAGAGAGGCAAAAAAGTGTTATGTAAGCTCTAGTATTCTCTTTTTATATTGCAAATGCTTTAGCAGCTCCCCTTTGACACTTAATATTAGCACAATAGTAAGAATAGAATTAGCAGTGAATATCAGAACATGGATCAGAGTTGCAGTGAAAATGTAGGCAGAATGTGGTTTCATTGATTATAGATGCCAATCAATTCCTTCCTGTTCTTTGTGGAAGTTCCTCTTTGAGAAAAAGATATTTGTGCTCTGTACCTGGTAAATATAGAAACTTATATGTAAACATGAAGGACGCTGGAATTTCTTTCTTCGTGTAAAGTTGCTAGGGAAAACATCAATTTGATTTTGTCCATAAAATAAGTTCTTTATATTTGCTTCATAGATAAGAAAGATAGCTTATCAAACAGATAGTCTGGGAAAAAAAAAAAAAAAAAGAGACAGAAACTCAACATTATTTAAAACAGCTATAGTTAATATTTATAATTTATCACTAGGATAAGGATAAAATGATCAGATGTCAGTAATTATTGAAGTAACCAAGTACTCTTTTAAATATGAATTACTCAACATTGGGAAAACACTTGAGACAGATACTTTAAAATGAAATACCCTTTTAAATTTAATTCATTTCTATAGTTTTACTAAAGAGTGTTAAGGCAGCACTGACAAAACTTCTAGCTGCGGACCTGCCCAGTGCTCACCCTGGGTAAACCCAAAGGCGCGTTAGCCTGTACGGAGAAGCGGTTGTCTCTTTCAGCACAGTTTAAGCTCCTCATCCAGCAGACATCTTGGGGAGTGGGAGCTGCCAGGGAGCCTGTGGGGCTCCCTGTGGGGAGCATCTGCCCCCCAAACGAACAAAGCAGCCCAAACCCATGGTGTAGGCTGCTACAGCTGCTAAAGGTACTGGTTTGGCAGTCACTGTTTTCCTGAGCGAAAGGCTCACAGAAAGAGGAAGAAATGCACTAAGCACCCCATGGGGAAAGGAAACAAGCCGCAGGGCGATCCTCTTCATGCTTGGAAAACGCAAGGAAAAAGCTTCCTTTGACCTTCTTCATAACTTTAGGTTTAATTTAAATACTAGTATGCAAAACCAGAATGATTTTTCAAGTAAAATTTGAAAATCTTCATATGATTTTAACTCAGCGATATATTGAGCTATACTGCAGCCGGCCTGGTTACTATGACCGTGTGGTAGGTGCACAATATGACTGTTGTTACATACACTACAGAAATATCTGTTCAATTACAGAGGATTCGATCAAGTCCCCACCTCAAATCACTGGATGAGAGCCATAGACAACAACAACATTAAGATGAAAGCAAACAGACTTTAGCTGCCAAAATTCATATTTAGCTCTAGATGGCCTGTTTCTAGAGGGGAATCTCCTAACTGGCATAAATAGAGGGGCATGACAGATTGGACTGCCCTGTCTTTCTTTCCTTTTCCCCTTGATGCTGCCTACTTATTCTTGCCCTTTCTCAAATTCTTTTTTTCTTTCTTTCTTTTAGGAATATTGGGTGGATTATATCGACAACTAGCCCAGAGACTGAAGGAGATGAGGAGGATAATTAGTCTAATGGTTATGGTAGGACCAGATGGATGAGAGTCAGAATCACAGACTAGCCAGGAGGTGAGGAAGTTCCCTTAAATTACCTTTGTAAGGGATGATGGTTCCTTCTGAGCTGCAACATAGGAAGGGGAAAGGGAAAGGGCAAGGGAAAAAAGGGCAAGGGCATGGGCAAGGGCAAGGACAAGAGGAAGAAGAAGGGAAAGGGAAAGGGAAAGGGAAAGGGAAAGGGAAAGGGAAAGGGAAAGGGAAAGGGAAAGGGAAAGGGAAAGAAAGGGGAAGCCAAAGAGTCTGATGATTTTTTCTGAGTTTTATTTTTTACCCCATTTTGTTTCATAAGATTTTCCAGGTAATCTCTCCCTGTCCAGGTTATGACAAAAAGAGAAGTTACCACACCTTAGAAAGGAAAGTCCCGGGGTTAAACATGCTTTTCTTTTCAATTCTGTCCTTATGTGAAGAATGTGTTTTTTTGGATTTTATATGGACATGCATCTGCTGTTTGACTAAGTAAAGAGCTCTGGGAAATAGAGGGAGTTTCTAATCAAGCTACATAGGAACATCAAAAGTACATGGTTCAGTGCATTTGAAATAAGCATGAGATATAAATAGGACAAAGACTACCATGACGAATTCAGGTATGGTACTTGGATACAAACTTCAGGAAAACATGGATGAACTAATTTTAATCAGTTTTAGGATGAGCTTTGAAAGGGAAACAGCTACATTAGCAAAAGAACTATCCACCCTATTTTCTACTGGATATAGAAAAGAAAAAAAAAAAAAAAAGAAAAAAAAAAAAAAAAAAAAAAAACATTTGATTCATCCCTCTGTGCTAACAATTCAGTTCCTGTCAAATAGAAGATATGAATAGTGGCCTTGGGTCAAATATGACTAACTCATCTTTGCAGTATTATATAACTGAATATTTATTTAATATTTTGAATATCTTCAGCCGCTCAAGAAAAAAATTGCAACAAATCTGGGATAGTAAGGTAAAAATCCTGAAATGTCCTTGACGGTGTTGGCAAACATCAACAAGTCTTACCTTCTGTAACTTACAATTGTATATTGAAAACATAGAAGTACATGAATTATTTTCTTGAAGGTCAAATTCTCTTAATACTTGGCTTTAAGTAATTTAGGACAGAGTAATGAATGTAAGGTTTTAATTAGAAAGGCATAGGTTTCTAATAACATCTTCATAAAAACCCTTTAATAAAATTCTTTTTCTCTCATAAATTTATCTTTAAATAAAAGTGTTCAGTCTAATTGTAAAATGCTTTCTTTAATTGTGGATTATGGGGGAAATATAATTTTTAATTAAATGCACAATGTTTCTTTGATCAATTTTTAACAAAGATATAGTTGAGAATAAATTCTAATTTTGCTTTAAATACCTCAAAATCTCTTCGGAATGCGAAATTCAGACAACTTTGTAAAATGACAATTAAAAATTCTGTGGTTTTCATATATAGAGTCTCCTTTGTGAGTGTGTGAAGGGCTGGAAAGCCAGTGGCCACAATCAATTTAACTGTTTTGAGGGGAACAATGCAGTCAGTTTGTTTAACAATAGTAGAAATCTTAGGCAGGCCTAGTTTAATGTAGTTTACATTTCCTTGCCCAGGAGTGCAAAAGGAGAATTCTGCCTTAAGCAAATGTTTAAGTTCAATTCATAACTCCAGAAGAATTTCAGCTTTAAGACAGCTAGTGTAGATGGGAAACATATTACAGACAGCTGTTTTAAGGATCATCTTTAGAGAAGGTGAGAAAGGAAAAAAAAATACAGAAAGCAGTTATTCTATTCTAATTTTATGTAAAGGGGTTCTACTCCCATTTATTGTATTAGAGATAGCAGTCTGTCAAAACTCAAAAATTCTCATGACACTTTGGTTTTGGTATTTTTTTCAAAGAGTCAAGATCTGAGAATATTAGAATGGTGTACTTTTGATGTTTAAAGAGATACGTTATATATATTTTTTAAAACTGCTCTTGGTTTTTAAGTTCAAAAATTTAAGATTTAATCTTCTAAAATTCTATGTTATGTTTCAGAGAGAGTACTAGATTTCTAAAGAATGGGAATGCTACCTCAATATTAGAATTAAAGCCAGCATAAATCTGTGTTAATTTATTTCTCTATAATCAAAAATTAATACAGTTTGAAATAAGACAAAAAAGAATGGATGAAATGAGGAAGTGTCTCTCATCATTTGTCAAATATTCCAGTCTCCTTATGCGTTTAGTAACCTGTGAAGGCCTTACTTATATAGTAATTAATCATATTTATTTAATTCTGGTTTTGGCAAGAAGATCTGAAATACCAAATCTTAGGTGCTGATGATCTGATTTAGTGCTCCACTTCTTAGCATTCTGTTTACTAGAGCTGCACAATGCTTACTCAAAGAGGTGCCATCTTCCATGCAAAGGTATGAGACATTTGAAAGATTTCCATATTCTGATTTTAGAGAAGCCTAACTTTGGAAAGGAAGATAGTCATTTCTGAAAGTTTTAGCAGAATCCTGTTTTTTATATTTTGGGTTATAGTTTTGGCCCTAAGATGTGTGTTGGTGTGATGTCACAGAGCCTTCTGCATTTCTTTGCTAAAATGAGGCTCACAATTTTCTCTGTGATATGAGTTCAGAAAGAGGAAACTTTTTTTCTACTCTTCCTTCTTATTTGGAAAAGTAGGTTTTTTGTTTGCCTTTAACTTTTTTTTTTATGATAAAAGGCAAGTTCCTGAAGATATCTTCTATCCCTGTGCAATATTCACATGTCTCTAGAACTATTAAAAATGGTTGCTGTCATTGTCTCCTTGATTTAAATTGGCTGGATTCACTTCTCTGGGGTTCTCATTATTTGGATGGTGTATTATCCTTTATGTTCTTAATTTGCCAGTTGTGTCAGGCTGCATATTTGAGTCTAATTGGAGGAATCAAATATTCTGTTTTCAGAGGATTTTTCCAGGTCTGCGTAATATCATACTAGAATTATCCACCTGTATAGGACAATAAGCCCCCAACAGAACTGCATAATTTCAAAACTAAAACTAAAAGCATATTTTTCAATAATGAAAAAAATTCTAGTTCTACCTAGAATTCCTAATGCTTCTACCTACTGTTAAAACAATAAAATGATGCATCTGAGTAAACAAAACACAAAGAGAAAACTCTTTCCAATCACAGAGAAATATGAGCAAATGCGTTTAGAGTAACTCTGTTGAAGTCTTTTGGGGTTTTTACTGAGTGTGACCAAAACAAAGCCTGGTCCATGCTGCAAAAGGTGGAAGCATCTCAGTTGCCAGGCAACAGCTCTGAGTGTATCTGAAGCAGTTTCAAGCCACTGACAAGTTCTTTAGGCCAGCAAGAAATGAGATCAGATGCCTTCATAAGGAGGAGCTGCCCACAGATGTGTTGAGGGAGCCAAATTCTTGCATCACTAGTCTCGTAAGGAGATAGCTGCCGCAATACCAAAGGTATATCTACTATATTGTACAGGAGACTGGAAGTTGAGGACTTCTCAGTTTCATGTGTAGGACATCTAGAGACATTGCATGCAAGCAAAGCAATGGTTTTGTTTCACATTAAAATCAATGCTGTTGGCATTCTGATGAAGTAGGTTAAGAAAATTTAACAATCCCCACACATGAGAGGATGGGAAGAAGAATTTGTTGCCTTGCTATTTGGATACAGGTAGTTCTGCTATTGCACATTTAGTCTAGTTACTACACAGTTTGTGGAAAAGCTGAGGGAAATCAGGCAAAAATGCAAGCAGAAATTGTGCTGATGTGAGGGGTTTTACCTCAGTGAAGGACATCCAGTGAAACTTTATACCTTGTGGTCTTAGATTATCAGGCAGTAGTATAGTTACAACAAAGCACATTTTGACATTAATGTAACTGTCTGGTTTTTTGTGTGTCTTTATGAAAATAAATCAGCCTTGAAGGAGAACTTTCCAGATCTAGTTGCCTTCTTGCATTCCTGAGTTTGGATGATCTTTTGTGGCCCTTGGTCCCTTCTCCTCTGCAGAAGCAAATGCTCAAGTTGTCTTGATTGAAAATCAAATGGTCTGATGACCTTAGGGGCAGAGACAAGTGGCTTTGTGTTGTCCATAGTAGAGAAGCTCTGTCTGAGGAACATGATGTCTGAGGCTGTCAACACTGAGACAGGGTTTACCGGAGAAAGCCCTATTCTGATTGGAGGCAGGTGTTCTGCTTCAAGACTTGGCATATTACATCACAACAGCACTGTAATATAATATAATTCTAGAATTACATTAGCTTCCTCATACACCAAAATGAGGCACAAAAATTGTGTAAATTTCCAAAGCAAGTCAATGCCAGAATTACAACAGAATAATAAAGGCAATGGCTTTGTTGGAATATCACAATTTGAATTGTCCACTATATTGCAGGATGCCAAAGCAATTAGATGATGACACTGTGCATGGCAACACATCTCAAAGCTAGTTCAACACCTGTTTTGCTACTCTTTGTGATGCTGAAGCTCCCAGAGCTGAGCTGTCCCTCTAAGCCAATAAGGAAAGAGGATCGGAGAAATGCCTTGAGCCCTCTCCCTGCAATTTCCCCTTTCCCATGCAGTGGGAAGAAGAGCACTGGTGCTTGCACATGTGGAGGCAACAGGAGGTCATGGACCCATTAGCTCAGGTGAACAGGAGAAGGAGCTGAACTGTGGTTAGAGGTGATCTCAGCACTATTTTGCACTGTAGCTTTCTCCACTGTAGAGAAAGTCTCTCAGTTTTTGTTACCAGTGGCCCAATAAAAGGAGGTCATCTTGAGAAAAGTAGCTTAATGAGAACAGAGTCCAACCTGCCCCATCATCAGCCCTCTCCTGCCCATTTATTCCTTCTCATGAGGCTTGGCTGTTATATCTAGACTTCCAGAAGGAATGGCATCATTTCTCAATTGAACCAGGTCCATGCAGGTCAACTTTTTCAACCCAGCTGACACTGTGTTTCTGTAAAGCTTCATATGTGAAATGAGTAAGAAAACAGCGTGCTGTGAAGGGCCACAGAGCCTGACAGAGATAGCCTGCTTCCGTGATACGCAAGCTTTATCCATCAGCCAGTGTCCTAGAGATGAGGAATCAATGAACAAAACACTTGGAGCAGGAGCGAGGGACAAGGCAGGAAAATAAGGGGGAAATGAATTTAAGAGCATTTTTGGATATCCTTTCTTAGTTTCAGACTGAAGTCAGCTCTTAAACACATCTCCAGCTCTCCCAGTATTTCTCTTCCAATTCCCCATCTTCCTCAGCCGTGACAATGAACAGGCTGTGTTGCTACCTTAGTGTATCACTTACTTAAAATGAAACTTAAAAGTTGTGGTTGCCAGACCACCAAGTTTGCACAGATCAAGGGAAGAGTCTAAGAGAAAAACTTTTCTGAGGAAATTCCTTGCTTCTCACTTTTTCATTGTGACACTTTATGAAAAACAGAAAAATTGCTCCTTGGGGCGTAGAAAAGCGCTTTTTCTCCTCAGACAGTAATTGCAAGAAGAGGTAAAAAAAAAGGACCCATATTTTCAATCCCATCTTATAATATTCTCATGTCAAGACACAAGCCCGAGTATCAGTGCCTGATTTACAAAACAAAACACAGTTCTCAACGGACCATTGCAGTTTTGATGGTCCCATAAGGTTCATCTTTTCTGATGTGCATTATTAACTGACATCCTGTAATCTTCCTTTGACCTTTAGTAAGGGGGTAGCATCTGTTATACATGGCTAAGCATTTGGTTGTCATTATTCCAACGCACTGAAACTAGGTACTAAACTTGGCTGGTGATTAAATGAAACATTTTGAAAAGACATCTCTTTGTCATGTGTAATAATGAATGTTTCTGCCGCCTCCACAAAGTCAGAGGTTTTAAAATAATTTACCAGAAAGGAAAGTATAATCATTCTCCCTCCTTGAGGTATAAAATCTCAACTATCTTTCTAAAACTTAATGTCTTCTATAGCAGTAACAATGTTTAACTAGCGCTGTAACATGGTCATTACTCTTTATACCGTCTAAAAATTAGATATGTTTTAAATGTATATTCTCTTTAAATTAAGGCCAGATTGGATCATCCTTTCTTGGGCTGAGTAATCTTTTGTACCATAATTGGTATCTAGTTAGTCAAAAGACTGTTTCTTGGAATAAAGAAATAAACAATGAGGGAAAGCTTGAAGAAATCTGCTGTTCAGAACTTGATCCTCTCTGCGCCGAGGAGCAATGACAAATTCCTTAAAATCTGAATGATTTGCTTCTGATGACTATGCAGTGTACATGATAAGTAACTTCCAAACAAACATGAAGACTCTTGCCCCAGAATTTTGGATATAAAATCTAATAGCATACCCATGGATTATTTTGTGAAGATCTGAGTTTCCAATTTGATAGTACTATCAATATCATGAGAAATACTCTGAGACCCTCATTAACCTTATCTGCCAAATTTCAGATACAGACAGATTTACCAAACCTGCATCACAAAAGAATAAACAAATAAATAAAAAGTTGCTAAAATGAATTTATATAGCTAAGAATTTGAAATGGAGAAATGTAAATGGAGAAGCTGTTAAACAAAATATTTTTATTGCTGTGTGGAGCAGAGACTAAGACTGAAATGCTGAAAAAGGATTCAAGAACTGAACAATTTCCTGAAAATAAAGATCCTTTGTGATTTGAAAATACATATACCTGTTTATAGGACCAGACTGTGCAGTTTAATGTGCATTCTCCATCCATTCCTCTGTCTGAGATTTTCAGCCGTGCAGAGAAAAGGAAGGAAGTAATGAAGGAACAAAATTAAAGCCGCAATAGTTATATATCTTTTTGTGATTGTATGAAAGAGATTGTGATTGGCTTCCATGCTCCAATCCCTAGCTATGGTCATTTACAAAATTAGAGTGCATAATTATTTTGATTTTTACATGTGTTATTTCAAAATCTAGACTACATATTCCTTCAGTTTTCATTCATCTTTGTGTTCAGGGATGGTACAATAGGAAGGAATGAAGTCAGTTCCTCACTAATCACCAAATATTTGTGTTACTCTGTTAATCTAACCATTTACATTTTATTTAGCACCAGCTGTTTTTGTTTTCAAAAAGTCCTTAAGCTAAATGCTCAAGCCATGAGCTGGAACACTGCAGGAAGTATTTGAGAGACACGCTTCTTGAGATGCTGCTGATCCCAAAACATGCTGTAAGTGAATTTGCATAAACAAATTAAATGACCCGTATCAGCTTCTAGTGCTAACAGATACTATCGTGAAAGTGACAGGAAGCATATTTCCTACCCCTTAACCATTAATGAAGCTACACAAGTAAATTAGGTTTTGCCGCTCCATCTTCATAAATTGCTGATTCAATAAATCACACTTGAGAAACAGCTGAGTAATTACAGGATGATGCCTGAAGCAATAAGAGCCTCATTTGCATATTAACAGACATTTGTTGCAATAATTTCTGTCATGGACTGGTAAATGCTAAATATGATTAATTCCACGAGTGGTACAGTTTGACTTCAGCGATGCGCAGTAAAGAGTAAAGAGTCGTTCCAAAGGCTACAAATGCAGAGTGTGCTTCTCGGCAACAGTAAATTATTTGGGTCTAATTAGCAACAAAAATGCACACAGGTATCTGTTTCTCAGTAAATGTTTTTCAATTTCTTACCATGCAAAAGATCTTGGGAAGAAGTCTCAGAAGCCTGGAAGAAAGGGAAAAAAAAAAAAAAAAAAAAAAAAAGTGTAGATGAAACTGCTTTCCACACAGAGTTAAGGCTGATTTTATTTACAAAATTCCTCACCTACAAGGCACGCATCATATAAATTCTTAGGTTTTCTAAAGAGCGTTTTTACCTGAGGACTTCTTTGGTTTTGTTTGTTCCCACAGATGGTAAAGATAATTTGGTTGAATTTATACCACTGTGCTTGATAAATCTGTGACAGTGACACAGGTCTCTAGTTCACCTTAGCAAAAGTTGATTTACTCTCTAACGATTATCTGTTCTTTCTGTGTACTTAGAATTGCTTAGGAGGAAAATTCAATAGTTCCCTAAGCAATATAGCTGTGTACCTTTTTGTACCAATAAATAGTCACTTAGGGGACTGCAAGATATAAGAGGTAGAAATGTATATCAGCAGATCCTGGAAGCTGACTTGCCTCATGAGCCAAAATGATGAGGTGTTACCAAAGCTCTCCAGAAGGCTGCTGCAGCTAAACTGAAATATTTGGCTCTGAGAAAAATTGATTGCAAAACCATGTCCTGCTTCAGAATCAGTGTACTAAGGGTCTCCCACACCCATCAAAAATAGACTACTGGGATTAACTGAGCAACATGACCCAGTGGGCAAAGCTGCCTACAGAAGAATGTTAGCCTGGCAGTTTTCCTACACCAGATTTAAAATAGACATAGCATTTTCACAGGAAATTCACCTTTCATACCGAGGATTTACAGAAGATTTGGGGAATTTTCTTGCTTTGTTTTGTTTTGTTTCCTTTTCCCCCTCCCTCCTTATGGGAGACCTTATGGGTCTAAATATGTATCTAATTTGGGGAGAATCCTGTTTTTCACAAAGAAAGTCTACAGACATTAATCACTTTAGTAAGTTGTCTAGAGAGAGCAAATTGCCTATAAGTTCTTCCCAGGCCCAATTTCTTTCCTGGGTAAGAGAGAAGAAACCAGGGTCATTTTCACTGAGTGCACTGCTCCCCTGCCTCCGGATCACCAGAATATGTACTAGGGCATCTCCAGATTGAGAAAACATAGCGACTCAGAGCACTGCTGTGACACTCCCCATCCTCATTCTCCTATTAGCAGGGAGTTCAATGCCTCTGAAGTGCAATGTGCATGCTAGTTAGAGACTATCATGAACCAGTCAACAGGAGTGATAGGCACAAAGGCATGTCTGATCTCCCTCCTTTCTCTACAGCAAGAATAACAGCCAGGTAAATTGTCTCTGCCCTTTAAAGACTAAAATAACCCTGTTGGTGTAGTAAAGCTGACTGTGAAGGGCCCGCTCTATATAGAAAGCATATGGAGTGTCCTTCTTCTTGAATGAGTCTGTTGTGTTGTATCTTTTAACTCAGAAATTCCCTGTCCTGAAAGAAAGATTTTGCTTCAGTAGTGGGGGAAAGAAAAGGGAGCTCTAGAATCAGAGATCTTCCTAAAGAAAGTGAAATGTTATGTCCTATCAATTCTTGAGCAATAAGGTACTTAGCAATACTGTCAAGGAGAGCTTTCTTCAGCAGGGCAATACAGAAAAATACAAGCATTTTCATCTGCAAGAGAACTCTGTCCACAGTGCAGGGCTTTACTATCTTCCAAGTTGTAATAATGCAATACATTCTGCAAAAGAGAACAGAGTGAATCAACGTGGGACCTAATTACTGCAAAAAGGGGCAATTCCCTTACAGAGCAAAGAATCTTCCCAGCACACGTGACACGAGCATTCCAAATTATCTGTGCCTGCATTTCTTTTGTTTGTTTGTTTTTTTGGTAGACTTTTATATCATGGCTTTTATGAGGGAAGGTCTAAATGGTTAGGGATGTCTCTGTTTTATGTAATACTATCACAGCTGGGGTCATCAGGGACATCTGATCTGGGAATGCCTTGATAAAAAGTAAGAAACAAGCAGAGGAGCGGAAAGATTAAATAACATTGCATTCTGAGGCAGCACTTCTCATTTCTCCAAGGGTCTAACACTGCTCAGAAGGATTTTTCTCTTAAGGTACCAAAGATATTAGAACCAGCAGAATCAGAGCTCAAGCTTTTACCTCCGCAGAGGCAAAATTTTGTTTTACTAATGGCTTCAGTGACTCCCATAACTCTCAATATTTATATTTAATTTTAATCCATTCAGTTGTTTATGGATGCAGAGTCACAAGTTGCAGAGTCATAAATCAAAGAGTCACTGAATACTGGGGCTTATATTTAGCTTTTGGAATTTTCTGAAAGATGGATAAAAACTCATTTGATGATATAGTTTCATTTTCCCTCAAATCATTCATTTTAGAGTATGTTGTTAGGCTTTCTAGATGAATGGCAGAGTTCTTTTTGGTCATCTCTTTTTCACTAAGACAGAAATGCAAATGCAAAAGTCAGCACTAAACAATATTAGGAAGATTTCTGACAGTTCCTGAAGGAACATAAACTTGTGAGTGAAGAACAATGAACCAGAAATATTGTGCAAATGTCAAGACTATCTGCATTAATCAAACTATCACAGACTATTGCTGTTACCGGATTGCTTCTCCTTAACAGAACTGACTCCACAAATGATGTCAAGGGGAAAAAAAAACATGCATACTTTGAGAGATCCACCATCAGAAACACACAGATATCCAAGGATAAACTTGTATAAAGTTATAAAGACCCTTCCTTTCTGGAGAGAGATGGACAACAGAGAGTCAACAATCTCGTGTTTGCTGGAGATTTATAAGCACTGTACTTTAGTTTTTAAAATAAGCTGTGTAATTCCAAGTGGGAAATTTGTTTCTACAAAACAAAAATGGGACCTCCTAAAAATGAATGGAGTTCTTTTTGTTAGTGTCACAACTGGTCCCCAGAAGGACTTAAAAAAAACAAAACAAAACAAAACAAAACAAAAAAACAGCGAGGAGAGACTGTTCTTTTAACTGCCTCAGACTCTTTCTTTGGTTCCTTAATGTTTGTCATGTTTGTTCATTTTCCAAGATCATTAAGCAAAAACAACCCTAGTACAGAAGCAAACAGAGAGGCAGATTAAATGTTGATGAAACTGTTTCATTGAGCTGAAGCCCTGATAAATGCATGAGTCATGCAGCACAGCCCCTTGTGATACCATTGCCATTAGAAGAAAGAAGGGTAATGTAAGAAAAGAATACAAAAGTTGCTACAATAGCATTGATGTATATAATTTTTTACTTAGTGAAATTATACCTAATGTTATTTTACTAAACACATATAACGGGTAATTTTATGTTAAACAGATAAAAATTGTTATGTGGTTGCACTTATCCCTTCATAATGTTGAATTAATTTTTTTTTTTTCATAAGTTGCATAATAGAGTTTAATACAATATTCCTTTTTTAAATGATGTGTCTCTTGAGACCAATATTTGAGCATTTGTCAGGTCAAGGTTTACTGAAAACCTACCTAAAAATATAGCTCGCTCAAAGCACAGACAGGGAAAACATTTCACTCTTGCTTCCTGCCCTCCCAAGTTGTTAAACATAACAAGGCTATGTTGTCTCTATTTGCCTCAATTCCCCTTCAAATCAGAAACTTTCTGCAAAAACTGTTTCTTTAAGCAAGATTCATTCATAAATTTAAAATAGCAACAACAAGGAGAATGAAAAAATGTCAAGATAAATGTAAAACAGACCAATCATACCTACTTGTTAACTGTTGGTGGAGGCAGGTTTGAGGAATTTTAATTAACAAAATGTGAAATTCCCATAACCCAGAGGATAACAAATCCCTGCCCCTTGCCATTTCTGTTCTGTAGCCACTGGCTGTGGCCAAGGGCGCCGTAAGCATTCGTGTAACTGTGTGTTAGTGTGAGGAAACATTTCAGGACACCTTAGGAAAATCAGTAGCAAAGTTTCTCTCAAACTGATCATACTCATGTAGTCTTTCACAGGTTGATCTCTTCTAGGCTAAGGAGACGAGGATAGAGGACCACTGCTCTTGATTTATTCTTTCTGGGAAGGCACAACACATTTTTCTGGATTACAACAGCCTTAGCCATTTTAGTTATCACCACACAGCTCCCAGTTACTTTGGATTCTTTTATTTAGCAGTACTCATGTGTTCCCAGGCAGGCACTGGAGAAGCTTGTTGTTATTATTATTAGTTATGCTCGCATATATAAATTTCCTTTGTCAAAATTCAATTTATTTTGCTCATCCACCTAATTTTAAATTGTCAGTTCTTCCATCTTATCGGTGTTCCAATTCTGACCAATTTAAAGAAAGTGAGGTCAAACTGCCATATGTGCTACCAGCATTTGTAAAAAAAGACATTCAGCACCATTAATCACAGGCTCATGCACACTCCTGAGTAACTTGCCAGTGGATTCACCACTGTTCTCTAACTCCCTCTTCACAAGCCTGACATATGAGTACTTCTCACATCAGAGAGATCGGTTCGCCAGATAACTCCTGTGGGGAATTAATTCTTTTGCAGTTGTGTTACATCTCTACTTTTATGTCTCAGAAAAAAAAAAAAAAAAAACACTTTCAAAAGTCCTCCAGAAGACTTATTTAATTTTGCTCTGTTTAAAGGCATTAGAAGTGTTTTTTGATGAAGACGTTTAAGAAGGAATATCACACTATGATCTTTGGTTTAGTTTCTATTTTATACTCCCAGTTTTTGCAGGCAGAGCCCAGAACATGGATGGAGATATTAGTGTGATTAAGCTCTATAGCCCCATACATTTATCTGAATTTATTTCCTTACATTTTAGCTTTGATATTATATAAATTAATGGCTAGACATGTAGCTCTTAAATTTTTAATAAGATATTAAACTAGATGACTTATCATTTAAAGTCATCATTAAACGACAAATGAACATTTTAATAAGTGCAGCCAGTAATTTATGTTGGTGTGAATTGGTCCACAGTCTATAGGAAGGATAACTTTCAGCTATTAACTGCAACAACCCATCATTTTCTTGTGGTAGAAACACACAGGAAACTTTGTGTTTCGTTTTGCATCCATTAAAATTTTGAAGAAATTAATGCTATTACTTTATGCTGGAAAATACAGATGAGACTATTTTTAAAAATAGATTTCTGAAATTTTACAAGAAAAATAATGGAGGCAGCCATAGGGATGGAGGGAACATTCACTTTTTTATCAGAGTTCAAAACTTTGCACTTTTAAGTGCAATCAAACTAGCTCGTCCATGTGTCATTGTGAAAATCAAAGTCATGTAGGTTTACAGGTGTGCTCCCTTGTTTTGTGCCATTCCGGACACAAATTTGACTTAATGTTTGGAAACTGCTAGGCATTCTTGCTGTGTTCCTTATGTATATCTGGTTTGCTACACGCATCTGTTTAAAGACATGTGATGCAAATTTTGTATCTTGAAAAGGATTTAGCTGAAATCAGGGGTTTTGTTTTTGTTTCTGTTTCCTTTAGTAAAGAAGCGAGAAAGAGAAATAGGTCTTAAAAGCAGGGAAACAAGGAGATGATATTACTCGCTCTCTTCTCTGAAGTAGAGCTCAGTGTTAGAGATTATGTCAAATGAGAAAAAGAAGTATGGGGACCTTTAAACAACAGACTGAAGGTATCTGTAGTTATACTCTGTAGTGATAAAACTACTAAAAAGTCCCAAGGGCTTTCTACCTATCTGTATTTGAATGGAATAGAATAAAAGACAAATACATGATATTTCTTTAGACTGAAGTGATAAGAGGGAAAAAGAAGTTTGGGTGGCTTGAACATAATGGAAACAAAGTCTTAATTTAAGAAGAGTTAGAAACCTTAGGGAGGCATATGAAAAGGCTTAAATTTCCAGGGCCATCCAACTCAATTAATCTCTAAAACATGACAGTTTTTAAAGAGATTCAGATGTGACCATAATAAAGTTTATGTAGAACTAATGACCTCCTGTAAAAATTAGCTCTATATGGAGTAAGGTACATACAGCAGAGCATCATAAAGTTTTACTCTTTTGGGAAATCAAACCCCAGAATTGCATAATGTGAATATCAATATCCCAAAACATTCCCATACTGAGATCAGGTGGAATTTACACAATGCTAAGCTTTCTATTTTATTCTCATATTTATTCACATCTGTATTGCATCTGAGCAGTCTACTTGTTTCTTATTTCTACTTATTTCTACCAGTGAGAGATCTCGGTAACATGTAAAAATTATTGTGGCTCTCAGAATGTGAGTTTATGTGGTGTTTTATAGAATGTTTGTTTGTTTTAGTCACTATCAATTATAAATGTAAAACATTTTTAATATCTGGTTCCATTTCTTTCTTTCATGCAAATTAATATATTTCTGTGAGGAGATTGCTCATTCCGCTTGGCTCCACTCACACATTTTAATACAGGATGTGCTGGTAAGGTGCAGAGATTTGTGTGGAATAGCTAAGTGCTTTCAGTCTATTTTCCAGAGGACGATGTGCATGGCATAAACCCAGTTACAGGCGTACTAAATTTTGGCAGACATAGAGGAGAGGATGAGGAGGAAAAGGTCTGTTTTGCCCATCCTGCAGGCTGATCCCTCAGGCAAACTGATGAGGGACAAGAGGAATATGTGCACTTTTCAGTGTTCTTTGGGAAGAGCATGTTTTACCTGCCAGGTAAAGCAGCTGACACAGGCAATAGGGAGAGGGCAGGAACAACCACTGATCCACAACATAATGAACGAAACTACCCTTGCTAGCATGTGGCAGAAGTTTCTATTCTTTGAAAAGGCTGAAGGTAAATGTTGAGTTACCCACAAAGGACCTAGTTCTCCACTACTCTGCTGAGCTTGGATGCACACCTGGGCATGATCGATGTAAAAACCCATAATTTAATTTACAGGCCCAAATAACCTTCCAAGTGAGGTGTGAATGAGGACGCCAGTGCCATAGAAAATCCAGATTAAATTTTTCTGTCCACGTAGAATCTTAACTGCTTGGATCACACAGTCTCGTCTGGTGCTTGTCACAGTTACAAAGCTTTTTTTCTGAGTTATAAGTAAAAGACTTATGTCTCGGCTTTTAGAGGAGCAGAAGTCTTCCTTTAAACTATTTATGTCTTCTTACTCTGCAGTCTGCTGAGCAACTGACTAGACATACATAAATTTTAAGGAACATTTCACAGATACCTGACAGCATTTCAAAATTGCATTGTAAAATCTTGGCTTTTTTTAGTTGCTGGCTTCACAAACACTTTTCTGTAACAGTAGTTCTTCAGAAAGGTGGCAAATATCTTAATTAAGAGGATCATTCCAAAAGTATGTAAAGGCATTGCTCATTGGTATTTGCAGCTTTGTTTCTAAGGGTTTTTTTAAAAAAGGGTGGCATACAAGAGTATGATAAGCATATCCTGTCTATTCAGTCAACAAGATATTCTGCCTTTCTACATTGTATCATATCTTTGCAGAAAAGTATGTCATGATAGTCACAGTAGATGTTACTGGTATGACATTCAGCACTGGGGAAATTTGCAGTTACCATGTACATGGCAGTAGTTCACAGTATCTGTTTTTGTTTGTCTACCTGCACCTTTAAATAGGCTACAGCATCATGTTAATAAGTAGGCTACAATATCATGTTAATAAATATTTAAGATGACTTTTGAAAGGAAAGTGTGAGGCTGCCTTTGGGAGGAGAGAAGGAAATATACAGGAAAAGCATGCAGCAACAGAGAACATCGATTTTGTTTTTATTAAAACTTCCAAAGAGGACTTTTTTTTTTAATGCTTCTAGGGCATATTTATCTTAGTAAAGGAGAACCTGCCAAAGTTTGGATTTGGTTTCAGCAAACTTCAGACCTCATCAGTATGATCTCTTTCTTTTGAAGAGTATCCATAATCTGTTTTTTCTCACAAAAAGTTGCTCATACTCTTTACTCTTACAGATCTCCCTTATTTTACTAAACTTTAAAGAATAAGTATGTGAAGCAACCTGTTAAAACTGTTCTTTGACGCCTTGCTGCTGTAAAAAGGGCCAACTGATTGCAGAATCACAGAATGGTTGAGATTGGAAGAGACCTTTGGAGATCATCTAGTCCAACCGCAAGCACAAGCAGGATCACCTGCTTTCTACAGGAAATACTCAAAGGAAGGAGAGTCCACAACCTCTTTGGGAAACCTGTTCCAGTGCTCTCACAGTCACCCTCTTAGTCAAGAAGTTCTTCCTCATACTCAGAGGGATGTTCCTGTGTTTCAGTTTGTGTCTATTGTCTTTTGTCCTAGCACTGACTGCCACTGAAATAGTCAAAAGCCTTGCTGGAGTCAAGGTAGACCTATTGCAGTATGGGACTGGACTGAGCAGCTTATATGAGCCCGTGAAAACTTGAGGAGGCCACTCCTAGGAAGCAGAAACCATGATGCATCCCCAAACAGAACATTGTCCCATCTCTGCAGTTGTTTCACATCTCCATATCCAAAGTGAGGTGCAGATATTTGCTGCCATGTAATGTCCTGTGTAATTAGATGTGGCTGAAAGAGAACAACAGTGCAGTAGCACACTGAACCTTAATAAACTGTTACTGTACTGCCTGACTGGTTTTCTTGCCATGTGATATGAAGCAACCTCTTCTTGAAATATCAAGCTTCAGGGAGCTGAGAGGAAATAAACATTATTCAGTGTTTAGCAACCCTGACAAAGGAGTTAGCCCTGCTGTTAAGTTTGCCTTAGAAGATGAAATAAGAGATGAGTTAGTAGTTGTGTCTTGTGATCCCAAGAGTACAGAAGGGTTGTGGCAAAGGCATAGGCAAGACTGAAAATTATCTCTTGGTTAAATCACCCCCTGCCTCTTAAAATTTACACACTGAAATTTTTCTGTGTGTAATACTGCAATTTTGAGGAAGATGCATCTGTTCATATCCAAGTTACCATTCAAAGCTTCTCCTGAATCTGAATAGCAGAGAATTAAAAGGCTTCAAGGAAGACTGCATCTTATACCTTGATTTGTAAAAATTTTGGCAAGATCTTGTTTCCTTGGGACCTAGGAGCTATGGACAAACTGATGATATCTCTGTGAACCAGGCAGCCCGATTGCAGTGCTATGTATTGGGGATCGATGGGTTCTAACCCCTTAGCCTGGGGAGCGCAGCGCTGCATGCTGCTACGGGACGTATGCATGACCAGCGTATAGTGGGACGGGGAAAGGGCAGATGGCAACCACATGTCAGCAGTCTGGCCTGTTCCTCATCTGACTGCTCCTCTCTTACTGAACTATTGAAAAGGTCATGTTTTGTTCAGGCTGTCTGATCTCAAAGCAGTGACATGGTTTTCTCAGCTGAATTGCAAGCTTTGACAGGACTAAGCAGGGCTTGGTTTGTGGGGTTAAGGTGGTTTTTGTTTTGTTTTGTTGTTGGTGGTTTTTTTCCTGCTTCTCCTTTTTATATCAGTACAAGACTGGAAAATTTGTAAATGGCTTTATAAATTAATCTTGTAGATTTGGCCTCTTGTACCACTAATGTAAAAAGTAAGCTCCCCTAAGTGAGTCAGTAAATCCTTAAAGAAATTGAATAAGCTACTGCATGATGAGTTTTTAAAATATCTCCATTGATTAATTTGTCCTTAGTTTCACTGTTGACATCAGACAGCATAGTAAACATCAGCAGAGTTAAAGCTCAGAACAGTATTAATCCTTAGTGCAAAAGGAAGTTGCCAAGGGTGCAAAGTGATTATTATATATGGCATACCATGATGCTAGACACAGATGAATGGCTTCTTTGTCAGACAAATGGCTTCTTTGCCATGCTGGTGATATATTTGCATCAGACACTATTACTTTCTGATTACAAAAAGAGAAAGTAAAGGAAATATTCTGAGAATGTGAGATACTGAAAGGGATGGCATTTGACCAGAGTAACATTAAGCTGCTACCCAAAGCAAGCATTAGTCAATTAAAGGACAAAATCAAACGGACTCCTGCTCCACATGATTAAGAGGTTAGGAAATGTGTTGTGATACAAGGAGTTACAAGACCAGAGCTGTTGTCAGGGTGGTAATTTACATGTACAAATCATTCATGAAACTGAGTCCAAGCAAGACAACTAATTTCTGACCTGAACTTAATTTCAGGTGAAAACATTTTATTTAGCGTCTTGACATTAAAGGCAAACAAAAAGGGCCAAAATCTGCCTTTTGGAGGTAAAGATGTCGATGGATTGTAAAGGGAAAGCTTGCACAGCAGCACGGCTCTCTTGCCTGATAGTACTGAAAGATGTCACTGAGCTTGTTACAATTCTTTCATTTAGGAGAAAATTATTTTCCAGACCCACCAAGCCACATTCTCTGTTTTGTACTTTACTTTACACTGACTCTTAGTATTCCCAGCCCAAAATTCATAGCCAGTTTACAGACATATGTTTTTATGTCAACACTGACCTGTCCTCTCTCCTTTATGTTTACCTGCTGATATGTTTATAGACTGCAATAGTATCTCCTTGCAGCCTTCGTTTTGCTAGGTGAAAAAAGCTAAGCACTTTTATTCTCCTGTGTCAGACAGCGGCTTCATTCCCCTTTCCATCTTCACAGTCACTTCACATTACTTGTTCCAGCTGAAACAAATGATTCTTGAAGGTGGATAAGGTCTTGCATGAATGAGGTTTCCTCCAAAAAAAAAATTGCACAAAGGCATTGATACTTCTTGATTGCTCTGGAAAATACCTTACCTTGCACTCCATAATTTCAATGTTTTTTGTTTGTTTGTTTTTCAGAACCACAGGGCATAGCTTATTAAGTGATTCTATAATCAACAAATATGTCCATTTTTTTCTTTCTCTTTTAGTTCTAATCAGTGAGTAGCCAACTTATAGCAAAATTTTCTGGTTTGTAAATGCCAATATCTACATCTGAAATAGACATCTGAAGCAGGAATAAAGGAAGTTGAGGTATCTAGAGTCCATGGCTATGAACACTTTGCTCAGTTTCTGCCCAGCTTTGGTGACACCTACCCCCATAAAATAGAATCTTTTCTTGGCACACTTTAGAGACTTTCAAAATCAGATTTGCCATCACTCAAAGTGGGGAACCTGAGGTGAACTTTCAAGAACATTCCCGATGCCACGCACCCACTGCACTGCAGGAGGCGCTGACTCTCCCTGGTATGATAGGGGTTAATTCTGCTGCAGGGAGGACCTCCTGACTCACTTTCCTGAGATCTACTAAAAGTATTTTGGCACTTTGCGCATTACCAGTAAATCCCAGGAGGCAGGTAAATCTGGGAAAACGCTGTGACCCTATCTGCTCCTAAGGCCATCCTTCAAGAAGCAATTTAAAGGTAAATTGTTACAGGGCACTGTTGTGTTAGACATTCAGTGTGGGCTTCTGCTGTAGGTGTTTGCGCTGTGAGCAGTCAGATCCTGTTCAAATATCAGCGAAATAACTCTCAAGATACCACTGACTGTATTGATTAAATCTCCACAATACCTCACTCATAGGTACACTGAGGACATCTATAGTTCTTTTCATTCCTAGAGTTATACCAAATCCAAAAACTGGCAAATCTATCTCCTTCTTAAAGCCCCGAGAATTCAAAAATCAAACATTCCTCTATCCGCCAAACTGATCAAAAACCTGAAGAGTCCTGAAACTGTAGTATACCAAACACAGAACAACAGGAGCAGAATGCACAATAATGTCATTTTCTTCAAAGCAAATAATGTTCATTCCAAAAATATAAATTTAAATATTTTTCTCAAACAGACAAGAGTTAGGAAATCTATCAGTTCAAATAGAATTAAGCAACACTATAGGAATTTTCTGTTTAGATCATGAATAATTTTGTGAAATGTGAATAAAACATTTTTTATTATTAATTATATCACATTGGTATTTTCCCATATCCTAGGACACGCCATAGTTCGTAGTTTTGTGCTATACCACCTGTGCTACAAGTTAGGGGGAGTGCATTTTTCACTGTGGATCATTCTTTCTGTTCTCATAGTCTTGTCTGTGTGCATGCCGCTGACTTACCTCATTTGGCTGGCGTCTTTGAAACAGCACACACATAGCAATGCACATATTCATTAACAAAGAGGGAAAGAAAAGAAGGGAGATTAAGAATAAAAGGGAGAGAGACAGCAGAGCTTAAAGATCAAGCCTCAGCCAGCTGCAGTTAGCTACTCGCATTTAGTAAGCATTACAGAAAAATACATGTGTACTTTTCTATGGATGACTAACCACATGCAGGCAATAAATACTCTAGTATCTTGCAGTAGCTCTCTCCTCCCCGTGATACTTGTATTTTCTTCTCCTTTCAATTTTGCTGTGGTTCATGACACTTAAAATTAATGTCACTTTATTTTGCAACATTTGAAAGTGTTGGATGTCATTATAAACCTGAAATAATCAGAGATACAGTAATATGACTGTTATAACGTCAATGTACTGGGAAAGATATAAAATGAGGTATTTTTTCTTGCATGAAGAGACATAAAAAGTCCAAGGTATGCCACAGATACCTTTTTAACTCTTGTGCCTATGTTATTAGAATGCTGCTTGTATAAGTTATATATGCATATTGCATTCATTAGTAAGTAATTCAGTGACTGCTTGTTGGCACTGAAAAAGAAGAACATAAGTAAAGTTTGCAGTTGCTATGGAAACTGCTTCTTTTGTTGCTGTGCTGGCACTGGCACATCTGTCAAGGCCAGCAGCTGCTCTGAAGGCTCCCTTCCAATAAACCTCTTCATGATACCTACATCTGGGACTGGGCCCAGGGCTAGAGAGCTTGTTGCAACAAGAATTCAACAGACTGCACTAAAAGTCTGTGATTTTTTTTTAATCCTGTCTTTGTAAGGCAGCTCTGTGCTTTCTTTCGAAAATTCAAAGAACTACAGAGTAAAACACCTAGAGAGGTGACATGCAATATGTAATTCCATGTCATCCACAGCCTAATTATTTTAGAAAATGAGGAAAGAATCTAGCTAACAGATAACGGAGGGCTTCGTGCTTCTTTAGTCTGGTATGTGGTGCACTAAGATTCCTTTACTGCTGAACAAGTTTTGGAACAAGTTCCTTTTAGAGTAGTTTTTCCTTTGGCACCTTATGCAGGAGGTGTTCTTTATTTTATTCATCAGCATTCCAGACCAGATCTGCCAGTGTGGTGTTCTGGATATGCCAGCACATCAGAGTACATTCTGACATTAGCATCACAGGCACTGATACACGTGAGGTTGGGTGCCTGCGATCGACACCACTGCAAAGAAAATCAACAGCCAGCAAGTGCATACATATCTTTGTGGTTTACATATAAACACAGATTGAAATTTTTATGAGGCAGAGACTCTTGTTAAGGTAAGGTTTGTCTGCACATATACAGCCAAATGGAAACTTACTTTGTTTAATTTGAAGTGTATTACCTTAAACAAACATAAACATTTTCTGTGACACGTTAGATCATCTCACACAGTAGTAATCATTAGTGCATTTCACAGACATATTGAATGGAAAGTACATTCCAAGGTACAATTTTCCATTACCAATGAAATATATGGGGATACTGAACTGAAATGAAGTGAGAAACTCATGAAACTTTTGCAGGTAGCATGTTAATCTTTTTGTTCAGGTACACCTTTTAAAATCTGAGCCTAGTCTTTGCTTTCAGGGCAAACTGGCCACAGGATGTTTTTCATCATGCATGCTCTTCATGGCTTGTAGTACCTTTTAAAAGAAGTTCTTTGGGCTGGACAGAGGCTGTATAACTTCCTTGTAGTAAATGCTGCAACTGCTCAGGAAAGACGGTAATACTATAAAACATTTTACACTTCAGGTGATGAAAAATCACCCAGGCTGAATTAGTCCAGACTATTACACTTATACATCTAATGTTATTTAATAGCTAAAGACAAGAGGAAAGGAAACATTGTTCAAACAACTTATTCATCTCAGACCCTCAGAAAATGCTTTGTAGTTTGCCTTTTAAGAACTGCAGTTGTACCACATTTTCTTCCGATCAATATTCCACTCTTTATCAGTTATGAATCTATATTTTCTTTTCATGCTCTAAAGATGAAGGATGAACCTGGGTTTCTAAAAAGGTGACACAACCAAAAAGCAGATTGTTGAATTTTCGGCTCCTGGAACTCTTTCCTAAATCTACTCTGAGTTAATATAGCATTATCTGATTGGAAAGAAACTTCTAAGGCTTTCCTTTTATTATTTATATTGCACCAGACTCCCTAGTGTGCTATAATAAACATTTACTTGTTACTTTTGTTTAAGTATAATTAACTTCAGAGATAAGGCATTATTAATTTCAAGATAACAGGGTAATTAATGGTGCATTTCCATCATTGTGTATCCAAACAGTAGTCTTCTCATTTAACCCTTAAAATCCACTAGGGTGGAATGTTTGGCAGTATTTAGAAGGAATTAAAGCGTGAAGATCATTGAATAGTTGCTCTATAGCTGGATCATTTAAAGAGCATTACCACATTTATTAATGTTCTCAATCTAAATGGAAAGCCTGTTTCTTTGGCTAGGAATAACTTTGAATTAAAAAATAAAAGGAAAGAGATACATTCTTGTCTGTTTCTGTACTACTTTTGCTGTGGAAGAAATGACAGTGAGAGAGAGAGTGTGTTCATTCAGCAAAAAATATTTTGCTGAATGTTTTACCTGCAAATATGTTTCTAGAATAAAAAAAAAAAAAAGCTTTTTGATGGTATCTTAACATTATTATGTTGGGGGCTATTCTGGTGAAGAACTTCATGGAGGAAGAATATATTTGTTAAAAAGAGTTAGTTTGAAAAACGTCTTAATAAATTTAATAGTCATGTTCACTGTCTGGTGGAGTTGCCATAGCACAAGCAAAATTGCTAGGTTAGAAAGACCTCCAGGTTTAAATCTCTTTTCTCAGTAGTTCTTAGCCAACATTTGGTATTCCAAGTGCACATGGATGTGCTGAGGCGCTTGGCAAATATGTTGTGGGGACTGCAGCACAGATACACAAAAGTGTATTTCTGATGAATTTATTTAGTGATGAAATGACATCAAGATCCAAACAGCTGCAGGGCATGGTCATGCTCACTCTCAGGAGCAAGGGCTGCCAGAGGATGTTCAGAGAGCCTTGTTTACAACCATGAAACAAGCTCCCTACTGATTTCAGTACCTGACTTTACATGGATACACAAACTTAGTGCAAATTGTCCCATCTGTCCCTTCTCCTTGTTTTCTGTGCTGGCAATGCAGCTACCTTATCCCCGACATGCTAGAGTCCCATCTCACAGTGTGACAGCAGTGAAGATAACACAGGGGGCCAGGGAAGGAGGAAATATAAGTCATATCTTAAATTCTCTCATTTACCCCTAAAAACCTCTGGTGGTACTGGAATGTGTAATTATTCTTGGATTTGAATTGCCTGAGGTAGATGCAGATGAGAGGCAGAGCACTTGGCCTTGCCAAGGCCACACAAGCAAGTGAATGATACAGGTATAGATTTAATTCAGGAGAACCTGGGCTGCTTTCCTCTTCTGAACATTTTCATGCTCTTCTGTATGCTGGCAGGTACAGTTGGCTTCAGGTTGTGATTTTATTATTCTGCAAAAATGTTATTTTATTTTTGTGCAATATCTCACACAATCTAAATGTTTCGAGTGCATTTCCAGGTCAGCAGGCTTTTTTACAGAAGATGGAATTGGCCACCAGAGTTTGGTCTCTGTAAACACTCGCTGCTGGAGAGTTGAAGCATCATAAAGGAGGAGTATTCTTTCTGATAGTAGCATTTTCTGCATGTGTTACTCATAAGAATGAAAATACCTCAAAGCACGTAAGTACTTTTCTTTGGAAAGACTGGAAACAATTTGATTGTAGAATTTTAGAGATGCCGCAGGAATTAGACTGCCCAGAAGAACTTGACTTACCAAATTTTGCAGACCCTTGGGAAGAGATGAAATTAACATTCAGCTATTTGAATTTTCTTGTGAGGTCATCTCCCTTCCTTCCTTTATTTTATCTTCAGGAATGTTCAGAATTGATATAATATTATTTTTCTGATGCGTACCTCAGAATGCTATATTGATTATATATTGACTCCTATAGACCCAGTCTAGGAACTGACTTTCATGTCTTTTCCCAGTCGGGAAAAGTTTAATGTAGTGGTTTATTTCTATATTAGTTACACGGCAATATAGCAGCAAAAATATTAATTTACAGCTACTGATAGCAATACAGTACTAAAAGGGATACTGTGCCAAATTTGGTGTCAGTAATTCAATCATTAAAGATTCACCTAAGAGTTGCAAAATGAATAAACTATAAAACTGAAAAGTATGCCTTATATAAAATGATGTGAGAAGTTCAATTGGCATAGGTCACAGTGTAAGCTGGAGGTATACACTGAATTTATGGTTAGCAGGAAAAATTAAATCATGCTGTCTGATCTATAGATCTATATAATCAAAAGATACTCAAGTTGCCTGGCTTCCTGAAATCAAACCCAAGGACATTTTCTAGTTAAGCCAGATATTTCATTCTTCAAAAGATGCATGTTACATTATAGAGAATAGAAGAGTCCAGCTTGTGATAATAGTTTCTGCAGTGGAAAGGAAATAATAAGCTTTGTTAAACCAGATGATTCCAATGGATATGTTTTATTTTCTGATGTAAAGGAAAAGAAAAATAACAATAAATAAACTTCAAACCCCACCACCATGATAGGGAGAACAAATCCTGTCCAAATCAGACAACTGGTTAGATTCAAGTATATGAACAGACACCAATGATACAAATTTTCTATATCACTCCAGAATAGTGCCCTAAATGCTCTATGTTTCACCTCCAGATGTTGCCAACCACTGATGCTTTGGAGGAAGATGAGAAAATAAATAAACAAAAACAGTAGGAAATTATCTCCTGACCCCCTGTAAATACCTAACTGAACCCCTTAAAAATGAGCTCCAATTAATATGATTAGGTTAAAGCTTAAATATTATGAAAGTACTGAGAAAACAAGCATTTCTGAAGCGAGAGCATAAAAAAAGAAGTGGAATGAAGATGCAGAAATGAGATAAAATTTCTCATTTCACAGAGAAAAGGATGAAGTTTGGATTTATTGACTTGACAGTTCAAATGAACAGCTAACCAGACAGACTGCCATATAGGCCAAGAGTGTCTCTGTGAAGCTGCATATCTAGAGATATAGCCAATACCTCCAGTGTCTTTTGCTGATAAGCATTTTTACCTTACATTATATTTGAATTTATCTGACTCTTACTGCTGAACACTCATCCTTGTCATACCAATATGGTCAATGTTGCAAAATGTCACTTTTGGAACACTTGCAGTATGTACCACAACCAGATTCACTGAACATCTCTTGTTTAATGTGTAGAATAAAGCAAACTATTTCAGATGAGCTCCACAATGCTGATTTTCAAGCCCAGGTACTAAGAGATTAAGCATTTAAGGCTGAGAGAGCTGGGCCTGTTCAGCCTGGAGAAGAGAAGGCTGAGAGGAGACCTGAGCAGTGTCTATAGGTACCTCAAGGGAGGCAGCGAGGAGGATGGGGCGGCCTCTTCTCAGTGGTGGCCACTGATAGGACTGGAGGAAACGGCCACAAACTGAAACACCAAAAGTTCCACAGGAACTTAAGGAAAAATTTCTTGCCAGTGAGGGTGACAGAGCCCTGGCACAGGCTGCCCAGGGAGGCTGTGGAGTCTCCTTCTCTGGAGATCTTCCCAACCCGCTTGGACGCAGCCCTGAGCCACCTGCTGTAGGTGACCCTGCGTGTGCAGGGGGGTTGGACTGGATGGTCTCTAGAGGTCCCTTCCAACCTTAAGCATTCTATGATTCTATGATTATTCTTCCTTTTCTTTTCAGTCCTCTCTTTAATATTGATTAAAGATGATTCCAATAGATAACAGGCTTTCAAGCTATACAGAAACCATAGCTGGATGAAGTAAGCTAAAAGCAGTGATATAATGGAAGTCTGCATTTGCCCACACTGGGATAAGGAAGGAGTTATCAGCCATTGCCAGTTTACACAAGACGGTAGATAAAGCATCAGGCACCTGTAAAGATAGGAAAAGTCAGCCTGGAAATGAAACTAGACATTTGCTAGCAGAGAGGGTATGTAAGCATTGAAACAATTGGTGCTGTGATCTGCTCTCCATTACTGGAACTATTTCAATCAAGGATGAAAGTATTTCTCAATAACGTGCTCCCATTTCAACCACGCTAAGCAGGCGATCACCCCAAAGCACTTCTGGATTTATAATCTGTGAGGCAAAACCTACAGGACCTTGTATCACTCTATGCATATGGCAGCTCACTGGCTCAGAAGCAGGACTTGGCCCTCTCTGCCTGTGGCTACCAAAACAGGTTGAGAGATTCTGCTTGCACAGAGGCCTGAAGAGCAGACACCCTGCTCTTCCCCTTGCTTGTAGAAACATATTCAGTATTTTTATCTGTGGTATGCCAAATACTCCAAAAATGAGATATACATGGGGCAGGGCCTCTTTTCCTTTGTTTTTCTACTATGGCTTCCCAGGCAATTCATCATCGCTGTGGGCACTGCAGATGAAGAAATGAATGAGGAGTATCAAGAAATGAAAAGGAAACTAGGAGACACACTATTTAGTGTTGCATGGAAAGTCTGCTGATGTGATGAATACAAAAGAAATCCATTAGCTTTAGAGCAAATTATGTTGCAGTTGCAATCTATGTACTTTGTTGGTTTGCACATCACTGCAGCTAGAGCTGTCAGCTGAACTAACAGGTACAAAATATCATTTTGAAATGTTTTTGCTTCAATAAGAATCTAATTCATGCAAGGGAGACAAAGAACTGAGATGTTAAGAAATGCCATGTTGATAGGTTAATTTCCTATAGACAGTAAGGGACTTGCAAACCTTGAGCAGTTACATGCCTTGGAGAGGTCTAGAAATTTTGAACACTTGCCTTTTCTTTTTCTTCTCGAAGACATACAGTGGGCATTATTCCTTTAGTAACAACTTTCTCCTGTCTCCAAAACAGAAATATATTCTTCCTTATGATTTCAATTCCACATGTTTTTTACAGTCTTAAAAATGGGGCATCAGATTCCTTTTTTTTTCACTTGTGTTTTATTTTCTTCGGTTATTTTGTCAGCACATGCCCTGTGGTATTCCTCCTAGGCTTGTCGCTTTCTTTGTTCTTATTTTCCTAGCACACACTTTACTTTCTGTGCTGCACAGTACTGGATTCCTTAGGAAATCACTTCCTTGCAAACAGCCTACTTTTAAGCTCAGTCCCAAGCAATTTGGTGCAATCCCTGTTTCCTTCTCTGGGGCTTTTGATTTCCAGTGCTCCTGATACAGTGGCTCATGGCAGGGCTATGCGCTGGAGCAAACCAAGCAGCCTCCTTCCAAAGGGAACCTTTTTTTTTTTTTGGTCCTGAGCCTTGAAAAAAATCCTTCATTGATTTCTGACATGTTTGGTTATATCAATAGGCCTGTTTTATGTTTTTGGGGTTTTTTTTTGTTTCTTTGTTTGTTTTTCTGATGTGAGGCCACAGGTTTTCTTTAGAGCATCAAATGAGGACTCCTAAGACTTATTTCTTATTCCTCGTCCTGTGGAAGTCAAAGAGAGAAGGGAACTATGAAATAATTAATGAGTAAACAGCATTCTGCTATCCAAATATTCCCTTATACAAAAGTCACTTTACTCTCTTCCAGCAATGTAAAGGAGACTAAAATTTCATTTCCTTCCTTTTTCAGTGTCAAAATGGAGTCATGGAACTCCGGTGTAATGACAATTCAAGTTTTCCAAGTATGTCAATCTGGGAATTTCAGAAGATCCATGAGTTTAGAAAAGGAGACAGAGATATGTGCGGGATATTTTTATAAAATTGAATATTACATATTTTGACTTATTTAAATTTAATGAATCCCAGAAAGCACTTTTAGTATTTACTTTTTCCTCATTTGATTCTAATTAACCTTTCCCATGATTCAGATGTCTGACAAATGTGGAGGCCTACAGGGCTAAGTGGTTTTTTTTCCCATGATTGACTTTAATTAAGCTTGCTCTAGGCTTGAAACCCTTGTAAACTTAGAGAACTTTATTTTAATTGCCTTCTGCCAGATTTACTTATGCTAGACAAATATTATAAATCAAATACTAATGCTATTAGAAGAACCAAGAACTGACTTACAAGGTAGCAGTCTGTCATAGTGAAATGCATTACATTTTAAATCTGAATAGAAAGTGTTATGGTGGAAGAAATATGACTGAACTCACAAACTTCTGGAACATTAACAGCTTTTCTTTTTTTGCAGTATAGGTATAGTAAGAGACAGAGTTTAAAACTATTGTTATTCTTCTCCAGTTCGAACAGTAATAAGCAATATTCACGCTCCAGCGTCAAGTTACAAAGTGGGTAACAGAAGAACTAATTTTGCTCATTGAACTGCTCACCAACTGACCGTTGCAAGTGTTGGAATGAGTCAGTTCGATCTTAATTGAGTGGTTTTGTCACCTAAAGCACATGGCATACCTATACCCTCAGTAAATCCTAAAAAAGTCATCAGGATAATCAGAAGAAAACTCAGGCACCATTACTAGTAAAAATAAATATTGATTTAATTATTCAAAACATTACAAACTAAGACATTCCAACAGATATTTGCAGAAATGAATGAAAGATCACCCATAATTTTTAAGCAAATACAAAACCTTTAGCCAAATAAATGTTTGTAATTTTTTTGATTGCTTCCTTTTGAATGATCTACTTTTGAGGCGAAATTCTGCCTGACTCACACAGAGAGAACATCTCTGCGATGACAATGAATGACAAGTCGCATTTTCATTCTATATTCCTTTTCTATGGACTGAACTCTGAGTTGTGGAGAGACATTCTGATCAGCACTAAGGCAAAAAACTGCACATTTTTGTTCCTTTTTTTCATCATACAATAGGTTCTGAAGGATATACCGAGTTATGCTTACTGGTTATACTTCTTCTATGACAGACGGGAGCACTGGGTCTCTCAGATGCTAGGATACCATCCTGAGAAAACCCTTCGTTTTGGCTGAAAGCAATTATTCTTACAGGAAGAAGTGCTGAGGATTTTTTTGCTGGAACGAAGCCTAACACAAAACTCTTGTGCCTAATTACAGTATAGCAGTATAGCAGTATAGCAATGGTCTTGAAATAAGGGTTAATCTTTAGTAACCAACATCCTTTAAGCAAAAGATGACAGAGATTAACCATGATGTCTCAATCTTGATGGCTTTGTGTTTCCTTACATTTTTTTTTCTCCCTGTTTCACTATATGTCAGAATATGCTGAATTACAATCAAAATGATTATGAATGTGGCTTAGATGAGCTTCATTCCAAAAACCAGACTGTTTGTAGCTGGACCCATAAGCAGTGCAAAGAAATGCCTAAGTATTTATTTAGTCAAGGCATTAATCCATATATAAGTGTAATTATTTATAATAGAAATATAATTATTAAAGAAAGGTTCTCTGGATATGGATTCTATGCAAGATAACAGATTGACAGCTCTGTCAGCTGTATGTATCCACCTACTGTGTCCTGCTGAATTCTTCAGAGTAGAAGCTTCTCTATGGGGACTACCTTTTGTCTGAAAAGAATAATTCTCTTTTGACACTTGTCCTCCAAGAAGGCAAATTAAAAGCAAAGTGGCGGCTTTCAGACCTCTCCCCAGGACAACAGGATACCCCAAACCAGCCTAAAATCAGCTGCCAGAGCCTGAACCAGGAGGGCAGCAGTTAGCCTTCGCAGAGAATGAAGTTGAACTATCTAGGAGTCCCCTTGACTGCTTCTAGCATATTTTCAAGGCAGATAAGGATTCAGTGACCATGCTGGGAGATGCACAAGTGGAAATTCATTTTAGGTGCACAAAAGAATTTATTTTAAAAATCTTAAAGTCCTCTAAACAGCAGAATATGATAAAAAAAAAATCTGAAAGTATGAACCACTTGCTTCACTTTTTTTTTGTGTGTGCTTATGTCTTTGTTTAGTCACAATTATTCATGACAAAAATCTACAGTGATATCCTAGCTTTAATTAATTCTATTTTACATTCCAATACTTTAATTTGCTCTTGATTATCTTCTAAGTGTTGTTTGACATGTCTATCTTTAATTCAGAGTAATTGTCAAATCATTTCTCAATTTATCAGAATGTGAAGAATAACTTTAGCCAGAAAGAGCTATTTTTCTTTCAGAGTGAGAGTGAGCCATTATGAAAGGCCTAGGAGATTTAAGAAAAATGGTAATGTCATCTGAAATTTTGTGTGGGAGACTTCCCTGTAGATTTCCAGAAAGAATATTAAGTAATTTCTGCATTACAATGATCTGACTTCAATGAAAAATGTTGTCTACATTCTATTGCCTTATTTAGACTAAGCTAAAAGCTCTGCACTCTATTATACATTCTCATTTTGTGGAGACATTTTCAATGCCATGTTTTCACCAGATGAGTGTATTGACAATTGCTATCTGTCTTCAATGACACTTATAATTGCAAACAAAACAGTAACATTTCTGTCTCAAATTGTGTTGCTGTTAGTTAAAACTGTGCAAAACAAGTGCAATAAATGAAATATATAATTCTTTTTTTTTTTTTTTAGTGTTTTCACTGACTGCAAAATCCTAGGTGTAGGCAATTATATCTCTTCCCTATCCAGTCACTGTTATTTATATGTAACTCTCTTACCTGTTGCTAACAGTGGGAACAAGGACATTATTGAGAAAGGTCCTTTTCTAAAACTGATTAAGCTATGACCTATATATATTTATGTCTTTTCTTCTGGCTCAGCAAAATTAAACTGGAGCTGCAACTAGTCCAAATATTTTATTGAATAGTAAGTTTACCAAAGGGAAAAAAAAAAAAAATCAAAGCAAGCCCAGGGCAATTTTGCAGATCAATGAAATTGTGTCAAAATTGGCATGGTGTTTTGATACATAAGAGGCAATGGAGGAAATATTTCCTATAGCTATTTTGTTTTAAAAATGCACTGTATAATTCTGTGGCTTTTCATAGAAAATAAATCTTCAATTTGAAATTCATTAATTTCTTTAAAGATAAAAAAAAAGTAAAGAACAAAAGACCTAAACAGAGCATCAATAGTATTAAAACAAAATACTTCAAGTTTCTCTAAAATGTGTTTTCCTTCACATTATGATGCAGACACTGAGCAAGGACATTGATTATTAAAGCACTCTCACTGGCAGGATTTGGTTATTTTCAGTCTCACAGGCATTGCTCAGATCATGTAAACACAGAGCCTGCCCACTGATGAAACCATATATATATTTTTATTAAGACAGAGCAGAGCAAACAGTGGGTAAGGGCTATGACCAATGGCACAGCTGCAGTGTATTCAGTACCCAGCTAGTAGAAACTAAGAATACAGTCAGGCAGTGATTCCCTGTGGCACTCACAGTTTGACTTATGGATAATTAGAGGTGATGTGCTGCCTTCCTCCGGGCCAGCGAAGACCATCCTTCCGTTTCAATGTCTAAAGTGGACCTAGGCTCTCCTGGTTTCTGTAATAGCAGCTCAGTCCTTTTTTAATCTGTACTGCAAAGTCAACTATATTTGACTCGTCCTGGGATTTGCACAAGCTCATGGTATCCCTCAAGCCCCTTTATGCTATGAACAGGATGTCTGCTTTAAAGAACTTATTGAAAGAAAATCAGAATGACTAAGGAAAGAGTTAGGAAGTAGAGAGGCATGGCAATGTTTTTATGGAGAAATGAGATGAGACTGCAACCCCAGTGTTCCCAGATCGTAGCATTGTCTTCCATCAGCGCTAATTACAGCTAGACAGTTTCTCCCTTTCTGGGAAAAAAAAAATACAAACCAAAGTAAGAAAAAAACCACTGGAAATAATGAAAGAAGGAACATGTCAGAAACCTCATATGAAGAAGGACATTTTTTTTCAGTGAATAGAGTTTTGTGGGCTTTGGGGGGAATTTCTTCCTTCATGAAAGCAATGATTATCTGACAAAATGCAAAAAGGTGAATTTGTTTAAAACTTTCCTTCTTCACCAATATTGGTGGTATTGTTATGATTTGGCTCACATCAAACTTACTTACCTTCATAAAATAACTTGCCATATTGCTGCAGCTGGCTGGATAATGTCTGTTCCTGTGGTTGTCATTACCAAGCAAAGAGACCTGCCAAATTATTCAAAAGTGTATTGCAGTCCCAGCTCCTCTTATTATTCCTTGCCTTCCCCATTCCCATTCCTTTCATGTTGCTCTGCTACGCAGGGATATAATGAAGAAGTTATATAACTAATTAAAGCAAATATATTTTTAAGAAAGATTTCAGGATTTATTTTTTGATAATTAACAAATAAAATTCTCAAGCATATCTCAATTCTGTTAAAAAAAAGTGGGATTTTTTTTTGTTTTAGTTTGCAAGAGTGCTGTTCTCATATGGATTTTCCCAAAGAGTTGAAGTCTTTTCTTTATTTACCAGCATAAAATGTACAAAACCCACAACTATTTAAGCATGTAGTCAAATGAGAAACAAAGAATAGTTTAATGTAGCCATCAGAGAATCTCTAATATTGATTGCCTCTGCATGATTATTTAATCTTTTTTAGTCATAACATTATTAAAAGTATATTTTCATTTTTATCGCAAAATGTACCAACTCAGAGGTAATTGCCAAAAAAAAAAAAAAAAAAAAAAGCCTAGAAGGAAGGCTCATTGAAATCATTGAAAAGATCCCAGCTGACTCTGCTGATCACAGGTGAGTATTTAAAGCCACATGGGCATCCTGCTATGATTAGTTTTAATTAAAAAGTTTTCCATTTGTAATTAACTGCCATATATTTATAATGTGCTTGGAGAAGAAAGTTAAAGAAAAAACCTGGGAAACATATTTGTGATATAAGTCAATGTTTCTGTCAGTCTGTGGCAGGAAGAAGAGGAATGGAAGATTTGAAAATTTCCATCTTTATACCAACACTGGGAACAAAAAGCTCTCGGTTCTTAAATACTTGATTTTACCATTTGGGCATTGATGCTTTCTTTTCCCACTCCTTTTATTGTTAGGTTTCCATCCTCTCTTCACAGATTCTTTCTCAATATAATATATATCTGTATCTATAGCTCAATAGAATATATATAAATATCATGGAAATAATTGTGAAAAAAAGAGGGAAAAAAAAAAAGAAAGCATTTCCACAATTATTATCTATGTGTTTAAATCATCATTATTAACATTATTAATAGCAACAGAAGCATTTTTATTCAAAGAAAATCTCTATGCAGTTGTTAGAACATTACCTCTACAAAATATTTAAAGACAAATTCAAAGAAAATAAAGTGTGTTAATTTGTCAGCTTTGTGCTTTTTTAATTGCTTTTTCTTTTTTATTTGTTCAAAACATTTATCTGTACTGGAAGGTTTGGTCTCAAATAGCTACTTTGTCAATTTAGCTTGTGCATCTCAGGTCTGGCAGACTGAATACAGGATGATTTCCTCCGCCTGTTTTTTGAATCAACAAGTACTGTGCCACATCCTTGTGTCTGCTCTCTTCTGCTTGTCAGGAGCACTGATTTGCTTGTCCACAAATGCTCAGCAATGGAGGTAAATTGGGATGGGACTAAACCTTGCAAGGATGTGCCTCATGATGCTGGGCTGTGGAGGAGGGCCTGGGGCTGTAACGACGGCGGCAAGCAGAGGCACGCTCTTCTTCTGAGAATGGTGAGCAAAGAGTGCTGAGGGTGCACAGCAAAGGTTTCCACTCTCTGATCATGGAGTTTGTTTTGCTGTACCTGTACATGTAAACTGAGTGAAAAGGAAAGGGAGCACTGTAATCAGTGTCTAGGTACATGTGTAGATGTGCGTGTAACTCCCCCACACACACAGAAGACGAAACCTGCAGGTTCAGATACTGTTTCTTTTTTATTTTTTGTGAAATAGCTTCAGGGTGACTGAGATGAATCAAATGGTTTGAAGAGCAAAATTTCAGGGAAGTAGGTATAGCAATAAGCCCAATGATTTATGAGTAATGTGAAGGATTTACCACATTCTTGCATCAGTCCACATGATAAATTTGCTTTGGTCACTGCCTTCTGACTCACCATGAGAACTAATTTGCAAACTTGAGATCTGAATTGTAAATTACTCTATTTATTATTCATGATGAATAGAAAATCATTGTATTAACATTCCCATTTTATTCATTTAATATTTGACATTGATTAGAAGTGAAATGTTCAGATAAATCTTCCAGGCATATGTAATTTTATTTTATTCACTACTTCTGGCTTTGTCTTTTAGCATTCCCACATCTGAAATCTTTTCTATTCCCCAACTCTTCAAATATACAGCAATTTGAATTCACAAACAAAGAAATAATTTTAATTCTTGTAAAGTTTGAGGTTTCTGTAGCTGGCTGTGACTTTGATTTCTTTATGGTGTACATTATTAAATATTGTTTTCTTTTTTTGCTGTTCCCTTCTTTCTACCTTTGCTCTCTGCTATTTCTTGCACAAAGAAAGGTACTACTTAACACTAAGAAAGAAAAAAAAAAAAATTCAGATAAATGGTTCAGAGACCGCTCACATTTCTCCTAAATGCTGTGGGAAGTCTGAAGCAATAACTAATTTCACAGTTGTAGAGTGAGTTGTATTTCTAAGGAGCAGGTTTTATTTTCTAATTATTATTTTAAAGGTCAACTGGTCTGGTCAACAAGCATACCGATGACATGAGATAATTACTTATCTGTCAAAAGATAATGGTATTAGCTCACATGAATGCACTGACAATATCACAGTGAAAATAATTTTCCTCTGGAAAGCATTATTACATTTTCATGTAGGTCCAATTATGATAATCAATATAAGTAATAAGATTTGAGTAGGAAGTGAAATTGCAAGCATGTAAGATACTCCATGATAATTTTATGTATATCCTGTGATTTCACACATTCACCTTGGGATAAATGAAAGGCTCTTCGCACACCTATTATGGAGGGTTAAACTGCCTGCCACGTACTAGTAGGTACTGAAGAATTGCTGCAGTAACTTCATAACTCAGCTTCCCTAGAGGTAAATTGTTATTCTACCTATATTCTAAAAACATGGACAGACATATCTCAACAATCCTGATGCTCTGAGTGACAGGACCAGATAGAGAAGGGCATTTTCAAATGCCTGGACAAAAGTGAGTAGGGCTCCTTAAGTACCATAGCTCTTACAAAAAGAGAGAAGAATCATTTATTTTCATGTTGTTTCAGTTTTAGGAGCAATTCAGATAAAACTGGAAACACATACCTTCAGTCAGTAATTGCCCACTGAAACCTTCTTTGGTCAAGATTTCCAAAACAGACAGAATCACCCTGTTTTTAGGAAGTGCCATATACTGACTCTGAAAAGTGGGCTATGCAAGCAATTTGAAGTAGTAGATGTCCAGAATGAGACACAGAGAATTATTGATCACATCTGAAAAGCCTGGCTTGCTTTCTGAAGCTTCCTCAAAAAGCTATGTGGCATATAGGAGACTTAATCTTTTAAGACAGGACACCCTACAAATTGCAATCGTTTGCCTTCATGTTGTGCAAAGTTCTAGTAGTGAAATCCATTCTGTGGATTGACAGGGCAGGCAGAAATATTGACATTGTTCCCTACTAACAAAACAGCTTTAAAATCTAGCCAGAGCTTCATAGGAGACCCGTGAACTTCCTGACATTTACATTCCCAGCCAACATTGGCAATATTAATGCCAATTCTTTTCTGGGTAGTAATAATCACTTTGTTTGAAATTCAGACAAATGAATCAATGCTTGCAAGTGAGACTCCTAAAGGAAGGGGACAGGATCATGAAAGTTTGCTAGAACAAACATAAACCATTGTAGAAGAAATGACACTAAGATATTCATGGGGAAGGAGTTGGCAGGGAAGTTCAGACTATGTTGAGAGGAAAAGAAGATCCTAAGAAAGTAAAAAAATCCAGAACACCTCAAAACAACCCATTTCTGTGCAAAAAAAAAGACCATTAATGAATAATAACAGATGTAGACTGACACTCAGTGAGCACAAACTGGAAGACGTAGAGCTTTCCCTTTGATGTTGCACTTTTTCATATGACAGGAGAACCGGAATTACTGTTTGTCCCTATCCTGATTACCAGTTAGTCCTCATTCTACATCATCTCGTGGAGTGCTGCAACCAATGGAGCTCCTCGTAAACCCCCAAAGAGCACTCTGTTGATTCATCTTGAATTTCTGCCCGAGTCTGTGCTGATGCAAGGCTACTGTGACCTCTTCGAACAATGGTGATGCCTTGAGAACACTGTGTTGTTCCTTACCAGAATAGATGTCAAGGAGGACAACCTGGTACAGGAAAGAGAAGACTGGTTTAGTAGGAATGTAAAGCTGCTGTGAAAGTAAGTGTAAAAAATGTACAATAACTATTAAATTACCATTAAATTACTGAGATTTGTCATTATATCTGTCATAAAACATTAGCAATGCAAAGGGGACTTGGCTTTATCTCTTAAAAAATTACTTGCTATTGTGCTTATATTTAAAGAAAAATAAAACACACTTTACAGCCACAGGAATTCTAGCATCTCCTAAAATTTAATACACAGATTCTCTAGAGCTTCTGAAGTACAGATGAACTTTAAAAATGCAATTCTCCACTGTGGACAGAGGTTCAACTGCTGCTGTTGAATCACAATCAAGGATAGAAGACTGGACACCGACTGCTGCTGAAGGATTGTGACTGAAGAGACAAAAGACGAAAATATCTTCAGAAAAGGGCAAGTAACTCTCCCTACCTCCCTAACTCCCCTTATGCCAGAGTCCTGTGTTAGACCAAGCCTTTTCTGGGGAAATGGTGTGAAGTACTTACCCCATGAATTTCTCCAGACATTGCACACACCATTCGATCTTTTGAGGTGACCAGAACTTCATGACTTGATGTTGGCTTTATCGTTTCTGTAAACTTTAGTCATTCTTTGACCTTTTAAGCACTCAAAAAAATAAAAAAACTGTGACCCCAAATGTCTGACTGTTCTTGCCTTCCACAAACCATATCAATCCACAGAAGACAACACCTGCAAGAGCAGGGATACCACAGTCTACGGAAATCTTAAGGGAACTAAATTTGGGCAACTTCTCTTGCATTTACAGTGGATGCTGGAATAATTATAGCTTTGGTTACTTCTCCTAGTTTATGCTTTTAGATATTTTTAATTTGAGGACGTGGAAACAGTCCAGCCAGTCCCCACTTCAGTTTTAGGGATTAAAGTAACAAATGAACAAACAAACAAAGAAGTAAAGAAAATGTTCCCACTTGTCTTGCTTTGACAAATTCTAGATTTTATGCGGAGTTAACCTGTTAACATCTGAGAAATCTTCATGAAAAAAAGTTAAATCATTACTGACAATTCTAATTCCTCAGTGCTCTGAATTATTAGTGAAATCTGGCAAAGAATGAAGAACTGAACCCCAGAAAGTGATGCATATTTCCATTAGAAGTGCTAAGCAACTGGAACAAATCATTATTAAAAGTGAGCAACATGTGAAACAGGCAACAAATAACCAGAGGCCACCTTTTTTGTCACTGGTCAGTACAAAATTCCGTTTGCAACCATGGCAACTGCCAGTCCAAGTTTACAGCATTGTTAACAACAAATATTGAAGGCAGCTTACAGCAGTATTCTCTTTCAAGCAATATTATCTGCTTTCACTGCTGTGCCTTATAGATATGTATTCTAACCTCAGGCTTCTTCTGTCTGAAGAGACAATCTGTACGAGAGCCATTTAAGTCCTATAAGCATGCATACTTTATTTATATCAGGCAGATTGTCAGTCATTGTGCATAATCTCTCTGGCTATTTGGTATTGTATTTTCTTTCAAAAAATGTGCAGCGAATAATAAACTTTCTTCAAGCGGTCGGGTGAAATTTCTTCAGAACCCTGAGAACAGGAATTTTTTCTGCGAGGCTGTGAGCCTTCTAGCTCATCCTCTGGTCACAAATGGTAATTATGAAAAGTACATATCCATTCACAAAATTAAATTGTTTGAAAAGCTGATATGACTTCATTTCCCTCCTCACAATTAAATTGTAAGAAAAAAAAAGCCAATTGTTCTGGATATAGTACCTATAGACACAATTTAGTAAAGATCCTGTTCTGCTTTGGACATGACAGCTAATCCACAAGATACTTTTCTCTTTAAGTAATTATTTGTCTTCACCATAGAAGTCCCTTAAGCATTTCCCTAACTTTTAGATGCATGGGTAGCATAAAGGATTCTCTGCTCTAATATGTCCTATGACAACATCTGTTCTTTTTTATTAGTAGCTGAATTAAATGTCTTATCACAGCTATGTGTTCACATATGTTAATTATTTGCTTATATGGCTTGCAAAATCTGGACCTCCACCTTTTCTAATTATTTACAATAACTATTCAGAATTGTCGTGTTGTCTACGTGGGTTGCATTCTTGCTACAGAATTACTCAAATCTAAGCTAAAACAACTTTTCCTACTTCCTTCTGAAGACATAGTGCAAAACTACTAATTACTTAAAACTATAACCTGTTTCGGTCCTTCTATTTATCTTTTATAGAAGCATAAGTTTGAGCTTTTATCAGTGCACTTCTTCCATTTCTCTTATTTACTCCTTCTTCAACAGACCTCTTAAATTTTTACAGCATGATCAAGCTATCCCACAAGGAACAGAAAGATAGCTCTGACTTACCACAGAGGCACCGTCATCTAGAAGTTTAATAAACTGTGTGGTAATAAAAGGCCAAATGATGCACTGAAATGTTTATATACACACTTACTCTCTGTCAAAGTGTAAGTACATTTGAACTAATCTGCTGGAATAGATATTAGGAAAATATAATGCATTCTCTTTTTTGTATCTTTGTCCTTACTCTCTTAAAGTACCAGCTGTACCTGTGTCTTATATGAAAAAATTACAAATACTTTGCCTGTGAACTTGAATTCTCTAAAGTGCGCAGGATACTTTTAAATTTAGCATCAAATTTGAACTCCTTATTTTTCCAGGGGGGCAGGATCTGATGCAGATCCTATTTGCATCAGAAGCAGTTAGCAGCTTTCATCAAACATCAACTGAACAAAACCCTGAATAGAAACCATGTCTCTGGTAATCTGTATTCATAAGTTTCAGTGACTGTATTGAGAATAGTAACATGTTTCTAAGATACAGACTTTGCAGTCAACTGATGAAATCTGAAGAAAAAAAAATGCGCTACTTCAGATATATTTGTCATAAGGTATTTTGTGAGGTATTTTTTTAGAAGGAAGAAATGCATTACAGGCTAACAAGTTTTCAATAATATACCCAATCTAATATTAATTCTTTGAAATTATAGGCCATATAAAGAAGGAACACTTTTTTTTTGTTTCCTGGCTTCTATATTTGAGTCAATGTGAAGAAGGAAATTAACACTCAGACAATATGCTGCCTAGTACCACCATTTTTTAAATCTTCATTGATGTCATCATTTAATACAAAATTCATTATCTGTCTTTTGAGTCTTTTTTTGACTCGCCTGCCAAGCAGAGTCCATACCCCCATCCCACCCACTTGCTCCATGAGGCTCTGTTCTCAGGACATTTCCTCAGCGTCATCACATCACACTTAGAAATTTGCCAACTAAAGTGAGAAAGAAAGTTGAATATACTAATGTAAAATATACTAATATAAAATATACTAATATGATAAATATATTTCAGCCTCTAAATGCTGATGTGGAAACTAGCACAGGTAAGAAGCACCCCTCATTCTAATTTTATGGGAGCTGAGTTCTTCCATTTGGTGTGTATTTAATCTAAAATATCAAGTTTTCTGTATCTTGAGCACCGAGGTCATGCAGTTTTCTCTGATTGACAGCAAGGAACAATTATCCAAAATCTGAGACTGTAAAAAACTTGAAGGTGAAGAATGAACCCAAGTTAATGTTTCTAGCTGACAGGAAGAAACACCTCCTTCTAAATCCTAGGAGACAACTGAAATTAGTAGAAATTAAATCTTTAAACAGCTATGAAAGAGAAATTCTTTGGTCTAACACTGGCAAACTGCATACTACCTAGAGCATTTGAAGTTTTGGCAATATCCGTATATTTTTTTCTTCCTTTAACTTATGGGATAGCAGCTGAAAGACATAATTTTTGGGAGATACCTTATGACTATGCCTCAGTCACAGGCTCCGCTACTCAATACTACAGAGTATATTTTGTGCTTTTGACTATACAAATATTCACTAAGGAGTCTTTCTGCAAGCATAACTTTTGCATGTCCAAAACAGCTTTTTTTTTGTGAAATGAAGTACTATTGTCTTGACTGAGGGGAAGTCAGTGAATGCCAGCTTGTAAACATTCAAGAAAGCCATCACACCTGCACTTTATTCCAGTTCCATTTATTTTAAAAGGTCATTTTATCTCCAGAAAAGAGTGAGTTTCCTCTGCCAACCTCTCTTGCCCTCTCCATTTGGGATGCACTGCTGAGTCCAGGTCAAGCTATTCCACTGATGGCTCTCCTCCTATCTCTGACTGATCTGGGTGCCAGAAAAGGAGGATTGTGGCAGTATTTGAGGAGCAAGGGCTTGGAAGCTTACTCTTCTTCAGGTCCTATTTCTTCTAATTCTGTCCAATCCATACCTGCATGCTTCACCAGTCTCCCTGCACATGAGACAGGCTAGGACTACTGATCAATACATCTGCTGCTTATGGGTTCTTCCACTGGGTTATATTCCCTTTAGGGTTATACTGACTGCAGCTGTGCGCTCATTTTCTACAAGGCTTTCACCTGCTACAGCTGCAGAGGATGGTCCCTGGGTCATTCGTGTTCCTTGCAGTCATGGAAGGGCTTCTCCCCAGCTATCAGCTGAGCTCCTTTTGAGCCCCAGCGACTTGCCCCAAGCACGTGTGCTGTGACCGTTCATGTGCAGCAGAGGGAAACATCTGACAGGATTCAGGAAAATCATCCATGCAGAAGGCATCCATCAGATGCTTGGCCACAGAATAGCCTCAAATTTTGGGGTGTGCCCATTCAAGGTCCCTTCCTTCAAAAAACCTAGAGAGAAATTCTAGAGGCTCAATAACTGTCAAAATATTTTTGAGTCTTTTGGCGCTATCTCCTGCCACTCTCCCAACAACTCATCCTACACATGTGTAGGATGTGTACACATGTGCCTCATCCTACACATGTGCCATTAGGAATGGATGCCATGTCAACATATATCAAAAAGAATATATCATTTTCATATGCAAAGCCCCTGAGTTTCATCTCCATATTTGACATAAAGGATAATAGTACTAATTTTCATGTACTCAGCAAATTATTTACCAGATTTTCCAAAGGAACACTTCCAAGTACTATCTTCATTTCTTTGCATTACTGTCTTCACTTCGTTCTACTTAAACAGGCAGTGCCCTGACAGACTCTTCTGGCACTACTTAAGGTCTCCTGATAAAAAAGTCAAACACTTCTGAATGATTTCCAAGAAATACAACAGAGCCCAAAGTAGCTGTAGCAACTGCCTGAGGTAAATGGAGAAGCAAAGTCTTGCTGTGTGCTTGCAGAAATGTGATGAAGCTGTTTTTAAAAGGCAATGACAACCGTTTATGTGTAAAAGGACTATTGTGTTTGATATTGTGTGCAGGGACCCTGATTTTAACTGTTATTTAAGAAAAAGCATAACATGAAGCATGTACAAAGCATTAAGCTTTTGTTGAATCAAGATCCTGAACTATTAGATCAAAAAATACATTTATCCATCCAAATATTGTCTCCTTGATCCCTATTTGTAACCTCAGATGATAGAAAAAAATTTTCCCCTATTTATATCCTGGAGGCTGGCACCCTGTTGTACCATTTTTATCTAACTGTTTCAGAATGGAAGCAGACCAGAGTGTTGTGCAAAGACATTTCTCTGTCTCCCAGTTCCGTATCTTATCTGACTGAGGCAATCCGTTCAGCACAGCATGATAATGCAAGGGCAAATTGAAAAGATGATTCCGAGGTAAGATAAGGAAAAACATGTATGTTCAAATGGGGTGGGGGGCTCAGTTATCATTTATTAATGTTTCATGAATAGTAAACTTTTTTCTTGTCTTCACTCTCCTTGTTTTCCTGAGAAAAATATCTGCTTAATAGTTAGCAATGACAATTCTTTACATTAATTCCACTAGATTATAAGCTTTTCTGAAACATCATATTTCAGAATTTATAGTTCAGTGGAACACATGCCGTATGTCTGTTGATCTGAATGATTAAAAAATATTTAGTATAACCTGTACCAAAATAGTATGGAAAACAGTTATCATTGAGCAGAGATTTTAGTATTTAGTATATAGCTGCTTAAAACAGCTTTTAATCTGTTTGGTCATTGAATGCATGTGGTTAAACCCAAGAATAAATGGCACTAGTATGACAGTTTCCTGAGATATTCAGGACATCATGTGTGAATTGCTTGTGCAAGTGCTCTTAAGATACCCAAGAAACACTACTGACTTTACCAATTTGAAGGAGAAGAAATTTCTTTGTCTTGTTAAATTGTTCTTTCCTCTGTTAAATCCTTCCTGACTCTCTCTGTGATTACAAATAATGGTATTCATCATTGATGCTAATCTTCTGGAAAATCAATGATAATGCTTATTCATGGGAAGTTGTTTGACATTTGAGCCATGCAAACAAGTCTTTTAATATTCAACATCTTAAACTTACAAGAAAACTTAGTACAACATAAAGCTCTTCCTTGTGGTAGACACATCCTGTTAAATGTTTGGTTTTCAAGCACTGTAAAGTTAATGTTTTCATTATGAAATATATGAAAATGCTGCAAAGAAGTCAGAAATGTATTAATTCTGCACAATATCTTTAGCTGACTGTTAAGGTTCATATTTACATCCAGATGCAAATAATGCATTCAGTAAGCAGTAAGGCTTCAAGTGGAGAGCACAGAGGTCTGTAGGAGGCTGATCAACAATAGTAGGCCAGTTCCCAGCTGGAATAACCTGGCGTAGCTCCTACAGAGCTTTGCATCTGCTCATACACTAGAGATTATCCTGATCTCTGCACTGGTCATTGTCAGAAAAATGGCAGGAGCATTAATGGAGCTTGGTCTGATTCAGCACAGCCATCTTGAAACAAACAGTAAGTTTTATTATTTTCCATTATTATTATTATTTTTAATGATGTGAAACTGCCCAAATACACAAAAGTGATACGCAAGAAGAGAACCATGTGTGGTGATCTCTGAGCCCGACAACTTAAGTGGTCTGTCCTTGTGCTGTTTCCAGCGTTCCCACATCATAGATCACTCTCTGCTTGAAGGAATCGGGATTTGGTACCAGGGGCACATGTGCTGCCCAGCAGGACTGCTCTTGCCAAGGCAGGAGATATCATGTCAGCACTGCGAGCTCAGCTTTTCAAGTATATCACAACTTTCCCCTTGTGCATGCATCCATGTGAGCTGTGTCTGCAAGGCCCTGGTCTGCGAGGTGCATTGTCCTGGCTTTTGAAAAGGATTTTGTGCTATTCCAGGGATCTTCACCTGAACCTGCTGGAGGTGCAAACAAACAGCTGCAGTGGCATCAGAAAAAAGTTTTGCATCCTTCCCAGCCAGGGCCTTCGTAGATGCAGGCCATATCCAAGGGCACCATGTGTAAATTTGGAACACTGGATCACATCCTATTCATCTTCACTGCGGATCAATAAGCACTTCCAATGTAGTATTTCATGTTCACACTAGTGCAACAGGCTTCAGAACCTTTAGGTTCATAGTTTCTAAACAGAGTCTGTTCACTTAGCTTGTTTCTATGTCAGCTAACTGCAAGCTTGTATTTATGAATATGTTCACGCAGTAACAAATTATCATCATCTAAACCTTAGTAAATACAGATCAGATTTGGATGTTCCAACTGCTAAGAAACATCTTTATTCACCAGGGATTTTGTTTGCATATAGCATGGCTTCTTTAAGATACAGGATAATTGATGTGCAATATGGTGTAGCCCAATTAATGATATCAGAATCTGGTCAGGATTTGCCAGTGTCTTATTGATAATGAAGCAAGAAAACCTCTGCTTTTTGAGATCTACTTTAGAATTCAATAGATACAATAGATATTCATTTTTAAGTATGGCCAACTCATAAAGCTCAAGTTTTATAGGAGATTAGGGAAATACTTTGTTAAAAGTTTCTACTGTATGTCAGGGCAAATTTGTGCATTTTAATTAGCATGTTGAGAAGTCTATTTCAAGAACATGTGTAGGAGTGGTCTGGCTAATTAGGACTGTCAGAAATATTACATCAACATAGTTTGGGTATACATTATTATTCTGATGTCTATTATTTCTTCTATCCACAACATTTACTGTAATTCTTGATCTAGTTCTCAGCTTAAAAAGATGAGGCTCCAGGGCTTCTTCTTATCTGAGCCAATTTGCTGATGAGTTGGATGTTATACAATTATTAAGAGCATCAACATTAAAACTATATAAATAAAAGCACTATATTCAAGTAGACTGGTCAACAACACTACATTTCCAGCACGGATATGCTAATCATTTCATAAAAACAGAAGTGGATCAATATCATTAATATTGACCACAGATTTTTTTCTTTCTGTTTTAACTCCATAATTAAATTCATTATGTTAATTTATTGGCTATAGTTATTCTTTCTGTTTGCAATGAATAATATGTAAGTATATGTTAAATTTTTGAGTATAATGGCATACCAGCACAAATCTTCTAGGTTTGCTGTCTTTTCTCTAAAATGATGACCATTCATACAGGAGATTTTAGCAGATGGAAAGGTATCTTAGAAGAGATTGTATACTTCTCATGTCAGATCTAACAAAGTCAAGATCACAGTAATTACTACTTTTGTGAGTGTCACAAATGCTAGCCTCAGAGATACACTATCTTTTTTTTTGTGGAAACATTTAGCACTACGGAATTCAGCCTTTTTATATAACTGTCTTTTCATTCTGTCCTTCTGTCCTTGCTAGCTCATGTCAAAAATACTTAGGACTAAACTGACTTCCCACTCCCCCTAGCCACCGATATAATGTCATATCCTGGTTTTATGTGCTCATTTGAATAACAGTGTGAAAATACAGAATATCATTATCTTTCATGAGTAAAAAAAAGTAAGTCAATATTAGAGTGGGTTGAATATTTGAGCAGAGAAATGTGGTTCAGTAGAAGCCAGCATGGGCATTTTACTCTAGCACTACCACTGTTAAAATACCTTTCCTGCTCGTGTACCCTGCTCATTTAATAGCCCCTGCCTCCAATGTCTCTATTTCTGGCTCTGGTACTGTGTTGTTTCATTGCATTTCATAGCTTATTTCATTGCCAAGGAATGATATTTTTGAATCAAGTTGGATTAAGGAAATTGCGGATTATATATGTATAATACAGTATTTTAAAATATTTCATTTTGTCTTGAATATCAGGAAGTAAACCTATGTGGAGTCACTATACAAGACAGAGACAGAGCAGAAAGACCAGAGGGCATCTTCAGAGGGAGCAGGTAGGAATAAAGGACAAGAGGTTGGAAAGCAAAGAAGACACATAAGCAGGGAGGCAAGGGCTAACTTGTGCCTTCTCTATTCTGATAACACCAAGGCAAAGGAATTAAACTGCTTGCTAGCTACTGTCTTATACATTATCAAGTTTTGGACTACCCTAACATGAAAAAAAATTGTGAATACCAATATTATAAAAAAAGCACACGTTCTCAGGGTTCTCAGACTGTTGATGCTAATACACATACTTCTCCATAGGAAGCTTAATCTCATGCATGGTGTTGGTGTGAGAAAATCTTTGAAAAAAACAACACCAATATCTCTAATTTATATGTCAAATTAAGAGATTCTAGTCTTTTTTTCTTTTCTGTTTTTATGTTTTATATTAATAGTGTAAAAGCCATTTATAATCAGTACAGTTCTTCATTTAACAAAGTGCAATCATGTTTGAAAGCATTAAAAGAACCTTGTCTACATTCCTTTTTTGGTGCTAGTTAAAAGGGGTTAAACTGATCACCAGAGATTCCCTTTTAGCCCAGTGTTTTTTCATGAACACCGTTTTTTTGCCTGAGCATTACGTTCAGCTTTTTTTAGAAAACGATTCCTTTTCCAGTAAGAAGCAGAGCTCATAACAATCTGTTGACTTTGAAAAATTCTGAGAATTATGGATGTATGGACTTGGATCAAGGACAAACTGTTTTTGACTCAAAGTCTAATCATTTCTGTTTAAATCAGTTAGCAGTTTTCAAATTAAGGATATATTCCTATGAGTTTATAGAAGACTAAGGAAGATCTGTTAAATACAGAAATATCCACGGAACAATGTATTAACCCATGTTATTAGGACAAAATCTCTGATTTTTTGTGGTGAAATTATTTTTCTTATTTATATATGGACAAGTAGCCAAAACATAATATATAGAATATCGAAATACAGACCAAGGAAACAGCAAAGAGCTCTAAGGGACAATACCCTGTGTGAATCTGTGCTAGAGAAATATTTATTTAAAAATAGGTCACGTTTGCATTACTTCATTGATAAATGTAGCCATTATTACATGCTATGAGAGTGCCTAAGAGCATAAACTCAGAACTCAAGTGCATAAATAGCTTTTCAGAAACATAATAAAAAAATGCCCCTTCCTCAAAGCACTTACTATCCTGCTGTCAAATCTCATGAAACAGATAAACAGACAAGCAAGGTAGGAATAAATGAAGAAAATAAAGTGATGAAATCAAGAGAGTTTAGCAACAAAGGGATGTTTCAATGCTCAGTTACTTCGCTTGTGCATTATTAATACTTTTCAAGTACATCTTAGATCATATTTAGTAGATAATACTTAGAAGGAACATAACCTCTCTTTTTCTATCTATTAGAAAATTTTCTCCTACCACATCTTAATTTCCTAATCCTGTAGATATTCCTATCCTGTACCAGGCTATTAATTTTTACTTCTAATCAGTATTGGAAGCTTTTCTATTTTTGAATCTCGTACCTTCCTAGAAATAAGTGCCTATAGAAATAAGCTTTTGAAGGTGTTTTCTCCCACAGCTGGAGAGCATGACACCACAAAGTGAGTCCAGATATTGGTCCAGACAGCGTTGGCATGAAAGTTTATGGGATAGCTTTCAACTAGCAAGGAATTGTGTAAGGTAGATAGTTCACAAGAAAAAACATTCCAGACAAATATGATATTTTGCAATTACTGCAGGGATGATACAAGCAGTTTGAAAAGAGCTCTGACACAATGATTCACTGTAGAAGATGGAGAAAAGGTAGAAAGGATATGCAAAGATACTGTAGATTATTATATAACTAGCTAGTTTTTGTATTGGAAATTACTAATTTTCCTACCTATCATATACTAATAGTACCTATCATATACTAATGATAGTCTCCTTCTCTGGAGACCTTCAAGACCCGCTTGGACGCAGTCCTGAGCCACCTGCTGTAGGTGACCCTGCGTGTGTAGGGGGGTTGGACTAGATGATCTCTAGAGGTCCCTTCCAACCTTAAGCATTCTATGATTCTATGATTCTTTAATAACGACAATTATCTTCTAGCCCTACACACAATTAGTAGAAGGGAACTACCTGACATATAATCTACCTCTAAATAGCCTGATTGAAAATCTGAATGTTGTTGACCTGCAGATTTTATGAAAGAACATTTTTTTTCTTTAATAGAGATGGTGGCAAGCATTTTTATGGGAGATCTTAAATACATCACCTCTTGTGACTATCAGTAAACTGCTTAGTGATTACTATTTGAAAGAGAACTAAAAGAATGACTTTTAAACACTGTATTCTTGCATATTTAGATTTAGTCAAAGGACACATACATCAAGAAATGAGCATGCCTTCTGATTGTCTGTGCCTCTGTTAATTGTCCCCATTTAATAAATGTCACATATTGAGAGACGATCTGACTCTCCCGAATTAGTAAAATAAATCCCTGTCAGATTTGTTTGATGATGAGAAATCATCAGGTATTTTAACTGGCAAGTATTTTAGCTGGATATGCCTCTGTGTGATATACAACAGGAAATAACAATGTTCGCTGCTTATTCTGCTTGAACACAGTTCTCTTTGCATCCCTGAGTGTGTTAGGCTGTGCTTTGTACCACGTAGGCTTCCCTCAGCATGATCCGAACGGATAAATTCTTCCCTCCTAGTAACTTTGTATGGCAAGTCACGTTCTGTGCAGCATTTAAGCATTTATTTCTTTGAGCACCTATAGTTGGCCCAAAATGGACTGAAAGCTAACCACAAAGAGATGTCAGCATACAGCTTCTATAAAAAGCCTATTAAAAGCAGAAGAAAATGTTTCTTCATGTCTTAGAATGGTTCTACACTGATTCTTTAACAAGCCAACATGTCTCCTTGTAGCAGTCTCCCTCAATATCCAGCTGACCAGGCATGACAGCCAAACTTATTTTAGAAACACAGTATATATATTTCCTTTACTGAGGGAGTGGTGACTGAACAAATACTGCAACAGGCTCACTACAGGGTTGTGGCTGGGCGTGAGGATGTTCCTTGATTCTAGTTGCTTTTCACCTCCTTTCGTCAGGATATGCATTACTGTGGCAGTCTCTGTCTCCTCAGGCCAGCAACTGTTGAGTTATGAAATGGGAGGGAATGCTGTGAGGAAGCTGATGGACTACAAAGCTCCTCTGAAGTTGGCAGTAGGTGAACCTTAGCATGGGTCATTAGAGAAATTGCCCTCTAATAACATCTGGAGAATTTAAATCCTCACTGACTGTTCTTTCCACCACCATTCCTCCTCATAGCAAGCAGAGCTGGATTAATCACCAGGCTGACTCATAGCCTGTCAGGGGGTCCAGCAGTAAGAGTCAACTGTCTTCCCTCATTACATAGCCTAAGTCCACTTAAATACTTAAGTGGGAAAATTAAGTAGCTCAGGGAGAGTTCTTTTCTTATCATCTGCATTAACAAAGTCATCATCCATCTCTTTGGATGGATTTGTGTCATCTTCTTGTTTTCCTGCACTTCACAGTCTGTTTCCCAAAATTATGATCTTGGACTGCACACAAGTCTCTAGAATATAGCCTATATTAATAGTATTCTGAAGTTACAGAACATGGGAAATTAAAATTAGAAGAGAAAATAAATTCCTCAGAATATAACTGAGGTCTCTGGAAAAAAAAAATGTGGGCCAAAAGGGTGATTTTAGTTTCGGAATACAAGAAAAAACACACGAGTATCTCCCGAAACTCGGGGGTACACATGATATGGCAAGTGTATAGTACTGTGGCTTCTGTGAGTATCTTTAATAACTTGTCTACTAGATGCTCCCATCCACTTTACATTTATTGAATATTTAAAACATGTAGTCCAAATATAAAATCCTCCTTGAATTTTTCAATAACTGCCATGAGACATTTTATCTCATCGTTTGAACTTCTGGCGTGATGAGAGAAGAATCTTTCATTAGGGTGCATCTGGAATACCAGGGAATAGAAAGTCTGAACCTATCTGAAGTAAGTTTGAATCCTGGTGACTATAGCCTATTGATACATAATTTTGTAAATAAACATCATACACAAAATCATACATAAATAGAAACTGTCTTACAATTTTCCCCACATTGGTTATCATGGACATGTCGAATATTATAATTTTGACCCTGTTTCACACTTTATTGTGTATGTACAATTGCGTAGAGTGTTAGAAAAATAGATTTTTTAATAGTATTTTCAAAAAGGACTGCACACACTTCTAAACTTAAGGATTTTTAAAGCTCTAATTACCAGTTCAAATCAATCAGTAAGAGAGGAGAATAGCAGGTGTAAAGAATTAGGCAACCAAAAGAAAAAGAATTAGAGTTATTAAGACGAATTCTGTAATGAATCTACTTGCTATCCTACAGGAAGAGAGCATTTAGACACTCGCAGAAATAAAACATATGGTAATGTATTGGTAAGATATTGAGATGTATATTTTTTAAATATGCTGAAAAATACAGCAGCTAATGTACACTTTTTTATAAATATAAATATTTATCAATGAAATATATTGATATGAATATATTGATATGAAATATCACTGAATAAGTAGGGATAAGTATGTAATAGAACAGCATCCTGAAATTAAAATATGTTTTCTCTTTGGAAAGAGAATTAATAATGCGAAGTGCTTAGTAACCTTACTAGATGACTCAGAGGAACAAGTTTTCCGAGCAGAATAAGTGCATGACTTCAGCTGACTTCAACAAGAGATGGATTTTCATTTAAAAGTGCAGAAGTAATATGTATTGTTTCTATAACTCACATTGACAACACCATCGGTTAGTCACCCTCCTGTTGGTATTCTCGATTACATCCAGAACTGCAGTAAGTATGCAAACAGACAAAAAGTCTCTTCTGAAATACACTGGTAGACAGGGAAATTTCTCCCTTCTCTAGCCTAGACTATGGTCCTCCCAGTCAGTTCTGACTGATAGGTCCTTTTTTCTCCTAAGAAGCAGCCACTTTATATTCATCCCTACACACAAATTGAGAAGAGAGTGGCAAGATGAGAGGAATATTGGAGAGGTGATTATTTACCAATTTGCCACTGCAGAGGGGAAGTGTTTGTCTGTGGGATACTGGTTGTCAGGGTGATTGTAGATGAAGTTCAAGTTAATAAGTCTATCCTTGATCTTTGTAGAGATTTCGAAATGAAAGGCTCCTCCTTTTCACTCAAAACAAACCAGGTAAATATGTTCCTCTCTTTATGGCTTCCTAAGGCTGAATGTGACAAAAAGCTTGCAGGAAGGCTCATCCCACATCAAAAAATGATACTAGAGGATTCCAGAAATAATTGTCTCTCCTTCCTATTTCTCTCTGGCCAGGAGAAATTCAAACTAGAACCACTTAGACTTTATTAAAATTCACATGACCCAATTCAGATTTCTGAAATGGAGATGTCTGCATCTGAAATGGTCATCTAGACTTCCTCAATAGTCAGTGGGAAAACATTCAGTTTCAGCTTTTGATCCCTCTAAGATATCTGGATGACATCCATCTTACATACCTGGCTGTCAGTCAGTAGCCAAACATACTACACTGTCTTCATTCACTGGGTTCTGTTGTTCCCACTGATAAGATGAGTAAAATCTATGATCAATAAGTAAATCAGTAAAACCGAAAGGCTTATATATTAGTCGACCATCTCGCACCTGTGGAGTTAGAAGAAAATCCACTAGAAAATATTTCTTTCTTTTTTTTAAGCTATAGAAAAAGAATAAATAATTAAAATTAAAATGAAATTAAACACACTATTTGTGCATGCAAATATATTTAGTTAGACACACTATCTACTACTATAATTGGTGCTGAAAGACTTAACTTATCTAGAATGATTTGGCAAATACATACCTGAGTTTTCAAGAAAGTTGTGGTACACAATCTTTGTCCAGAGATCTAGACTCCAGACAAGAGCTGGAACAAAAGTTTTCTTGCAGTCCCCTTTCGCGTATGTTCCTATGAACCCATATTCTGTTCAAAGTTCAGACAAGTATTTCTTCTTCCAGTTACAAAGTAGTAAAATTATTTAGATTTCAGGTATCAAGAAGTCAACAATTTATTTTAGTTCTCTGATTTCTAGGAAATGGAGGGCAAGACAGGTAAGTGGTATTTTGATTAAGTTATGGTCAGTACCATTATTCAGACTGCTGGATTTCACCTGTGCTCCTTTTATTTTTATTCAGCTTTTATTAAAAATATAGTTTTTCTATTAATCAAATAATTCTGACTTCTAGTTTGACAATGTATAGAACTTCTTCCTTCTTTTTAAAAGGCATAATTTAATCATCAGACCAAAACAGCTCCCCTGGAATCTAGGTAGTACTCTGTAATTACACTGCTATCTAAAATTTCAAAACTAGGAAAATTTCATACAAATGTATTGTTTATGTTCAGCAGCTATTTTTGAACTTCATTATCTTGACAGATATAAATTTCAAATATAATTGATGATCAATTACCAAAGCCAGATGTTTAGTTTGCAACCATTAGGAATCTGGAAATGTATTCAAAATCATTGAAGAACAGTATTTCATCTTACTTGTATGTCGCTTCAAATACACAATGGGGGAAAAAAAAATCCTTGGTTGGAGGAAAAGAGTGGCTTCTGGTTAGAACCATATATTCCCATTAAAAAAGTTTCTGGATGACATCACCTTTTAAGAGTAATCATGGTAGTGCTACTAAATCCCCAATGAATCAACCACACAAAGTAGCTGTGACGTAACTCTTTGTCATAGGCTTTGCTTCTTTAGCCATTGCTGTTAAAGGTTGCAACTGTCCTATGGAGTACTTGATACATAGGAGGACACACTACAGATCTGTAACCTATCACACCCCCAGAAGTACAAAGATGGAGCAAAAGGCTCAATCCTACCTGGAAATTCATCAATCTCATATGAGAAAGCAGTTGGAGAGATGCATAGAAATGTCTGACTTAGTATGTATTGTTAGCTGACATAAAAGAGACTGTCTTCTTTTATGCACCCAGGTGCTTTTAGGTGATAGACTTCACATGGCAACAGGAGCCAGAAGTAAATATCCCTAACAAACAGGAAAAAAGAAAAAAGTAGGAAAAGTGTGGCCAAAGCAATCACTTATGAAGGTGCTATTTTCAGATGGAAATGGGCAACATCATGATCAGATTGCATTTTTCAAGGCCAAAAAAGTACATTTCTATAACTGAAATGTGTGCTGGCAGACTTCAGATGATTTTTTGTTGTGTGATGGCTAAAAAAAATAACATATTTGATATTATAGTTACATTGCACAGTTGTACAGTGCAATTTAGTTTACTGGAGAAGGTACATTATGGTTTAAACCAGATATGTGTAAACCAGCTCACTGAAGTATAGGTGGCAAGTTACCATGGCAGAATAGCACTCAGTAGGGGCAAATTATTCGCTCTACATTTGCTTTACAAGACGCATTCTAATTGGAATCTATTTCCCCTACTGTGAGGGGAAAATTTGTTTCTCCATATTGGGCTAATGGAGTGAAAATGAAATGAGAATAATAGTCCATCACTGGTATTTTCTGAATACTTCTTTCTCCTTTGCTATGCCAAGGAAGTTCTACTACACCCTGTACTTCAGGCTATCTGCCTAGGAAACTAAAGGGAAGGTGGAAGAGCTGCTGGTAACAGACAAATGGATAGTTTGAAGGGAAAATTTATTTTATTTTATTTTATTTTATTTTTAGCGTAGTACCTTGTATTACAATAAATAAACTGAAAACTTGTTTGTGCTACCGTGGTCATCTGTTGTGGATGACAGGGAAAGACATTGAGAGTATGGCATCCTTTCAGGGTCCCTCTGCAGGGTCCTGCTGGAAACCCTGAGGAGTACAGGGCCTTCTTGATGACTGATTCACATGCTTGGAAGAAACTCATTGCAAAGTAGAAAAGATAGTCAGGGCCTGTAAGACGGGTGGCTCTTCTGCTTCATTCGCAGGAGTTAGCAGAGTTAGGTATCATAATTACTATCACTTATTAATAGTATCCTGCAAGTCACCCCATCCCTCAGTCAAAACCATTAATGTTCCAGCTGTTCAAACAGCCCCTGCTACTCCTTCTACTTTGGTATGTTCCCAGCAAAAGGGGAGATTCTGGGAAAAGGGATAATGCTAGGTCATTTGTGGGGACTTTAGTCTAAGCTAACCTGAGCCCTTCCCAGTCACCTGAGTGAAAACTTAATGGGTAGCAACTCTCCTGAGATGCCTGGAGCACTAAGCCTTCTATGGTCCCACTGGTCTCATACTCTTAGAGCCAGCTTGGACTGACCCTCTGCTACAGCACAGCCAGTTGTTGTACATTCTGATACATTACACTTCTTCAGGGCTGTTCAGTAGTTTCTGAGCACATAGTAGTTTTAAAGGATTTTTTTTTTTATCTCCATGGCAGTGAAATGATAATGCCTTCTTGGGCTTCCTTCAGGCATTGAGCTCCATAGCATATCTTTACAGCTGTGCCAACAATAAAACTTGGTTGTTCATGACTATGTCACACGGCTCTAAATACAAATCCTTACCTATATTTTTGATAGGATTTTACCCCCAGGTAGATAGTATTACCAGAATCCCAGTCCCACAGTTTACCCAAGAATGGGAGATGCAAACCCAGCTATCTCTAACTTCTTTCTTTTTGATGGCTGATTGAATATGGGGTTTTGCTCCTCTACTGTCTCCTGCATACTCTTAATTTTTTTATTGTGGGTTAAAAAAATCTGCTTTGCTGTTCTACATAAAAATTGAGGGGGTAGAGCTGTCTTGATGGGAAAATGTTTTGCTAAGATTCAAAGAACAAAGCATCAGAAGTCCTTGAGGTAGTTTATGCATACAGCTGTTGCATTTTATTGGTTTGCTGTTAATGAGATGCTATTGGAGCATTTGGAAACACGGCCTTGAGGATCATTTTACATAATTATTCAACCAAATTTAGCCTAAGTACAGAAACACACAAGGAAGCTAAAGAATTTATCTGTTGAACTGCAGAAAGCAGTTTGCACTGTTTAATACAAAGTAAAACACCTACATGTCTGCAGGTGCTTGACAAAGTGACGCAGAGACTCAGCCAAAGATTTGAGTTTTAAAAAGTAGGTACATGTACACATGGGGGTTTTTTAAACTGTTTTGATGAATGAACAATGCTTGTAGGTTTTTCTCTGTGATATATGGGAGATTATTTAGGATTCATCCATATTCTTGGAAAGATATGTGCCAGTGAATGGAGCAGGGTCATTTAGCTTTGCAGTCTAACACAATTCTTTTATACCACTTTGGTTGTGCAAACTTAGTCTTAAAACCAGCTTAATCAATTATCTAATGATTGTTACCTTCAGGAAAAAAAAAATCCTGTAAATGTACAGCAGTGATGCTCAAGGCCTCTTTCCTACAGGCTCGTTATTTGGTGAGGAGATTAAAAGATCACTCGCTATATTTGAGGCATCTCTACTTTATTAGCTACTGCAATAGCCTGAAGCAGGTCCAGAGACTTTAGTCAAAGCAGTCTCAGGGCAAGGAGAGTAGCAGAGCAGGATACAAGAAACTCAGAGGATGTTTGAATTAAAAGCATAAATATAATATATTGTGATGTGTAACGAGGAACGCTACGTCTTGGATATTCTAATCCTTGAATAAAGACTCAGCTGTAGGAATGTCTAGTTTTCCACACTCCCATTCAAGACTGGTGTGGGCCATTTGGAAAGACTCCAGAAGAGATATTTAGTTAAGAATAAAACTAAGACAGGACACAGGATTGGTATTTAAATACGTAAAGGGTTCTCACAAAAGGGAAAATAATCCACTCTCCCTTGTACACGGGGAATCGAATAAGAAGCAATGGGTTTAAGTCAAACTACGTAGATTTCTAGTTTTAAGGACAGTTGAGCCCTGAGATATGTTAAGGGAATCTTGGAGTCTTCCACATAGGGGAGTTTATTAGTACCTAACATTTAGCAGATAACAGATAGTTCTCCTGAATAGAGTTAGTAGTCTGAGGGTGTCTTTCAGCACCAGATTCACTATTAACTGCTTATCATAGAAGCTGTTGAATGCTTCTTACAACATTGACTCTTATTATGTATCTGTATAGAGAAATTAAACGTATATTTTAAAGTCATTCATAGCCAGTCTGAATTATATTCATTTTCATGTTTATTACTTCATTTTGCCCAAAAGACAGCTTTTTTGTTGTGACATTAAACTGGATGAATGAATGATTGCAAATCTACACATAAGGATTTTATATTTAAAAAAGAATGGAGTCTGTATAAGACATAGCGAGGGGTAAGAATTTGCAAGGCTCCCTCAGTATTTCAAAAGTACTCAAAATTTGTTAGTTCCATGTAAGACCCTTGTGGCATATGCTATCAAGTCTGGAGGAGATAAGTTTGACTTTCTGAAGAATCTGTATTTTAAGTGTAGAATAAATGTCATGGAGAAATATTAACAGTTAGTTTGTGGCTTAATAAAGAATATGACACTTAGCTCAGCTGTTGTCATATTATGAATGCTAACTGTGAATAATATGGGTATTTTTTTTTTCTGGGAGTGCACAGTGACTATCTGTAAAATGTTGTAATATGTAGTAATACCACAGAGGCAGAAAAATATTAAAGAGGGCTTGGGCAAACTCATGAGTCATGTGTTTGCCTTAACTGCCTTAAAAATTCTGCATCTTTGAAAATATCTATGAATATTTAATAGCACAATAATAAGATTCTATCTTTCTGCACATTTAAATGAGGAAAGTTTTGGAAGGTTGGCTTTGATCTTGGGGCCCTCCTACTTTACAAATAAGCGTCCTACAACATCCCTAGGATCCAGTTCCATGTTAAAGGACAGCCTTTGCATGTGTAAGTGCTTCTTTCTATATTCATTTTTTTACTATTGCTATGGGTTCCTGTCTATTAAACGATGGACTGTTTTTAGTTTGCTGACTATCTAGCTGCCCACTACCCAGATTTACAACTTTGGAAGAACTTGCAGTTCTCTCGCTTTCTGCTCCCTGGTTTTGGAAGAAGTTCAGTCTCGGTATTCATTAATAGATCCTATTCAAAGCCTAAGAAAGGAAAGCACCAAAATTTGTGTCTGTCTTTTCTTAATTTACTACTAATGTTAGCTTCTTGAAGGCAGAGCAATGCTAATGTCTTAAGCAAAAAGCAATTAGAACAACATCCCAAATCCATTAGTCGAAACACAGATTTTCAATTTTTTTTTTTTTAATCTTTTGCACAAGCAACATATCATAATTTTCTCTCATGGGTGAAAGAAAGAAATTGGCAGTGAAAGCTTACTGTCATGTGGTCTAAATGTCTGGAACAGAGATCTTTTTACAGTAGGAAAACAAACTGTGTCTCCTCATCTTATATTTGCTGTTGGTTTCTCATCTTGTATTTGTTATTTGTTTCTCTGTGTTTTTATGTTTCAAGAATGGTACCACTCCTGAGATACAGTTCTAAGTATTACGAGTGAGTGTATTTAGCCCTCTCTATTATTTCATTGTAGAATCATGGTGCAGAATTTCTTCTTGTATAAAGGAATAAATGTATCTTAAAATTACTTCCATATTTGAGCAGCAGCCAAGGAGGGGATCACCAGCTGAAACTTGTGCCTGTCCCATGTTCAAAGAAAACAAACCACAACACACATTTTTGGAACCAAACCCTCTTGGGTAAATGAAAATTTTAATCATCTAAATTCATAAATTACTATTGTAAGAGAAGATTTTGCAGGCCAGTTTTGAAGGGAGGTTATCCCTTTGTTTGCTTGCTTATTTTTTTCATTGAATTGAATATTTTGTTATCAAACAAACCAAGCAATAGCTATGAACTGAACCCAGCATCCTTGACATTAGTGAGTATCCAGTAGTGAGGCTCCACTGTGCTTTAATAAGGACCACTGGTTAAAGCAGCAGTTAATGAGACTAATTGCACTCATATCTCAGGGATTTGTGAGTCTGTCATTTGACAACAAAGAAATTCTTCAGCAAGAAAGAAAGGGGAGAACTCAGTGCAGAGGTAAATCTGATTGTTGCACAAAGTAAAGTAATCATCTGTTACAGACTCAGGAGGCAAGGTGATTATATATGAGCAATTAAATAACATCCAGGAAAAAAATAAAAATAATAAAAAAAGGCCTGTGGCCAAAAAGACTTTTTACAGTAAAAGTAAAATGAAGAGTAGTTTTTGGTTATTTCTTTGGTCAGATACAAACTGTGACTGAAATAAAATTTAACACTGGAGGTGGCTGCGGAGCGAATGCAGAAAGGGCATGTGGTCTCTTGCAAAAAGAATATTTAAACCATTTTTTTAATCTTATGTTGAAATCACAGTGTTCCCAGCACAGTGCTGCTCCAATGAGGTAGAGGAATTGGACTGCGGCTGCAACACTGCACTGGTCCTTAAACACGAATTGTGCCAGTGCTCTGCTTGGCGGGAGGGCTGGGGACTGGAGAGAAATGTGAACATTAACATGAACAGTACCCTCAGTTTCCTCAGATCTCTTCCAATTAGTCAATTTAGTGGGAAAAATAAGCCTGAAGACAAACATATGTGGAGGATGAATGTGTTTGGGTTGAACATGTATGAGATGCCCACATTATGCTTCACAATTAAATCCTGCATTCAGTCAAGTGTGTAGTTTTGGAAGCCTGGAATCTCCCAGGTGATCACATTTATGATTTTCAACTCCCTTTACATAGAAGACTTGGAGTATGAAAACTAGATTTCTCTCGGATGAGAATAACCAGTGCATGCATTTCGAGAGTGAATGTAGTCTTCCACAGTACCAAACTAGGATTAAAAAAAAAAAAAAAAAAAAAAAAAGAAATACTATAGTTAAACCATTACACTGCAGAGGGAAGCAGCAGTACTGGGAAGGGTTGGTTCTAGTTTGGCTGTTGTTGAAACCCTCAGAATAACTGCTTGACTTTAGGTCTGGCTCATGGGGAAAAAAAAAAAGCATTAGGTTTAGATTTGAGTTAAGCCCCTGATAAAAATTAATGCTTTAAATGATGTCATCTCCTGGCACTCATCATTTAATGACACAGCTTGTAAGTAAATATATTCTATATATATATTCTTAAGTTATTATTTTATCATGGTTTTGATTCAGATTCTTCAAAATATCTGCTTAGGCATGAAAACAAAAAAGTATACCTTTCTGCTAAACATATCAGGCATTTGAGTAACAAATTATTTTTCACAGCAGAGACTTGAGATTGCAAGGAAATGTTAACAAGACATCTTTAGGAGTCTAATAAGGATTAGATTTGATAAAGAGAAATGTTAGTGAATTTTTGTCTCAACAAAATTTCTGAGTTGTGCTTTGATTTAAAAAATTGATATTTGAAATGATGTTTATATTTATTTTTGTAGTTTTCCTTTAAATAAACATGAAGAAATGATGTCTAGCGCACTCTTTTGTTGAAGAGTTGAACTATTTGACTATTAGAAAATTTATGTTGTTAGAATTTGAAGGTTTATTATAAAAAAAAGATTTGACAAATTATTCTAACAATACACATTATTCTATTAATTTATCATTGTAGAGAGATTATAAGTATATAGTATTGATATTCTACAATTGTCAAATTACCTCTAAAGATTTTTATTTTGAATATTTTACACTCATAAGTGATTAACTTATGAGTTAATGAGTCCCTCCCTGACTGGCCTCCCTTATCTTCAGCACTTAAATACACAAAACAAAATAAAACAAAACCAAACCCTGAACTCTGATGAGTTCTCTGATGAGCCTGCAAATAGGCTCCCATCATCTTTAGCAGTTATGAAATATTACCCTAATGGCAAAGTATTCTATCATTATAAGGCAAACTGCAGTCAGGGTAAAATGCCCTTACAGTATAATAAATAGCTTAATCTTGACTTCTCCACTCTTCTGTAAGAGATGTCCCTCCAAAACATCACGAGGTTGTTTTTTGCCCTTGTTACAGCCAATTTCCCAAATGTCATTGAAGCAAACCTGTGTGACCCCATCCCCAGTAATCAACCTAAAGGTTAAAATAGTTGCCTAAAAAAAGTAGTTTAGGCTTGCATTCACTGCTCAGATATACCATATTTGTACTTAGATACTGCCTAACTGGTGTACATGTCCTACAGAGATGTATTGTTGTATGTGGAATATCCCTGAATTACTTAACTAAATCTATTGTTTGAATAAGTGTACACTAGGATAAAAACAATCATGGCCAATCTGTGTCTTATTCCGTAACAGCAAGCTTGCATAAGAGTAGGGTCCTTTAAAAGGCTATACCATAAAAGCATTTTCATGTTTCTTGAACCATCTGTAGGTATGAGCAAGACAGGCTTCTGAATCCAGGAACTGGGGGAAAGAACAAAGTTGACCTATAGCACAAAAGAGAATATGAAATTAAAACAGTGTTTATCAGATGATATGCATAGTCTGGGGGGCTAATATATACAAAACAAACTATAAGACTCCCATTCTATAATATAGCATTTGATACTTTGCAGAAGAGTGAAGACAGTACACTGGTATTTCTACATGGTCTGTATTAATGTAATGGACTTTAGTTGGAGTGGTACCTGCATGAGGTAGATTTCTATTCCTTGAGATTTGGACTTGGCTGTTTGCATGGCTGGGTTTTTCTTTTTCTAAAAGTTTATCTTTGTTGATAGTCAATTCAGTGGCATTTGAAGCACACTGGAGTTTGTATGAAAAGTTTGTATGAAAAACTACCTCAAAATGAACACAATCTTGGCTCTGCAGCTTACTTGCTTTACAACGGGACACTTTTCTGGTACTTCTCAGTAATGTAACATTTCAGAGAATAAGGAGATCTTGAACTTCACTGTGAACATTGATTCATAAATACAAAACACCCAGGAAAAGGATGCCACTAAGCTTTGCCACTAGCACATCACTGATGTGCAAACTTACTGTTTTGAAACAATGCCCTTGAACAACAACTGCTCTATGATTGGCAAAGGTGAGTTTTCCTTGCCCATTTTGGCTTCCTGTTCTGTTACACATTTTTTTTTTTTTCCCTCAGGAACAAAAGAAGGATCTATAGTGTAAAGTATAGATTCTATATAGAATCTATATGGTATAGAGTAAAAATCTTTGCTTTTGTATAGTCAAAGCAAAACTATGCAAAGTTCTTACTGTGTAAGTTTCCTTTAAATCAAAATGTCAAATGGAGGCTCTTTGGGTGGAATTTATCTCAGATACTGACTAAAAGATAAACTCCTTGATTTTTTCCATAGTCAATGGTGAAAAACAAGCACCTTTCGAAGTGTGATTCATTCTGTCCTAAACATCTAAGAAAGGAGGATAAATTGTCCTCTGAAGATGCTGAGGTCACTTCATTTACTTCAGAGGAAGCTTAGGAGATCATAGTCCATCTAACTTCTAGATGTCTGAGGTGAGACATATCTCAGCTCAGGGTTATCCTAAGTATTTGAAAGTGAGCAGGAGCAGTGCTTCAGCATGCTCAAATGAATGCACAAGTCTTTAACGTTATGCCATCTAAATCAGGAGTCTGATGGCCTGAAAGCACCCCAGGGATCGGAGCACAATGGAAGGGCTCTCCCATGGTGCCAGCTACAGAAGTTAAAAAAGCCATCAGTATGACTTTTCTCTCCAGTTACTGGAGTGTGCATCTTTGTTCAGGCTTAATGTTTTCCCTGCACAGTTCTGTCTTCTCTCTCCCAGATTTTGACCAAGCCGCTTTTTCCCAGCGTTAAGGCAGCTTCCTCAGTTTATTCTTACTTACCAAACAAGCTTGCTTCCTTGGGAAAAGCAAGGCCAGACATGAAATGTAAGGTGCATGCTTTAATCCAGTGGCTATTGTATTCACTTTGAAAATATTCCTCATCTGTAAGAGCTATCTTAAATGCATTTGCTTTCTTCTGGATGAGTTTCAAAGTACTTTCTAAGATTTTCTGAATTCACCCAGCTCTTTCCTAATTGAAGCATTGACATTGAACACATTAAACAGTGGAGAACTGTTTAGTTGAATATATCGGGAATGGAGGACATTTCTGGTTCAATCATATTCTTAAGGAAAGAGTTATAAATCCTCATGATTGCCAAACTATTGGTACCACAACCAGAACGATATAGTTAGAAAAACAAGGGATCCTTTCTCAAGAAAGGCCATAGAAGTCTCCAATAGCAGTAGGTATTCAATACAGGAGTCAGGTGCTCCAGATCAAAATTTTCCAACCAGAATTTTTAACATCAAGCCCATAGCTTCACTGAGCAGATATTTATATGGAGTTGTGGACTGTCTTGACAGATTTTATTGTCAAGATTTGCATAAACTTTCTTCACCTTTGAGCCTGCAGCATGTTTGAAAATATTTTCATAATAATTAGCAACTTTATATGTGTCCCAAATTATGCCCTAATTCTAATTAGATGTGTCATTAGAGAATCCTGATCTGCTAAATTATCTTTTTGAGTTGATTAACTTTTCCCTTCATATGCCTGATTTAAAGTGGGAATCTAATTATAATCTCTTTTATGATTCAAAGCTCTGAAATATTATATGTTCTTAAATTACCCATCAGGGAATGCACACAGTGATGGTGCTGAATGGCATATTTCACAAGTGTTATACTTGCCATATAAATTATTATTAAATTATATTCCCTGGAGTATTTGTGATGACATCTGGGGTTGCTTCAGGCATTTGGAGTTCCATGCCTGTTACCAAATCACTATGGTTTCAGCCAGCTGGAGTAATACCATCTGTAAATTAATAAATGTCATCCTTCTGTGCTACTTCCTTTGAATCCACACTCATACTACGTCTTTCATAGTTTGAACTGTTTGCTGCAAATGTATTGTAGAAATATATAAAAATTGGAATGCTTTCTTTTCTTTTTTAATGTACAAGTGATAAGGAAGGAGGTTAATGTTCTGTTTGTAACAATGTGCAATTGCAAAAATCCATTTTATTCTGTATATTGTTATAAGATGGGACTTTGATCTGAGGTGACAAACTCCAAAGCAAGTTGAAAACTGCTCGTTACTAGTGGTTCAGATAGTATTGTCTGAGTGAAATGACAGTCCATTTGGTAGAAATGATGATTTTACAAATACTTCTTAAAAAAAAATCTTTTAGTGACCAAATCATCAGTTCCTTAATCATAATTAGTTCCCTCGTGTAAATCCAACGGAAAAGAAAATCTGCTTCATGCATTGGAAAAGAATTGCATTGTTCCTTGAAAGAATGTAAACCAGCTTGCATTTTAATGCACCTTTGCAGTATGTAGCTTCATATTTAAAATGTAGTTGTAGCACAGTAAAAATTAAATTCAGCCTTTACTCATAAATTAACAGAAAGCAGGCTTGATGCTGTAATAGAGACACAAGGCAAAATCTGCTCCTGTGCAAAGGTTTGCAACCATGTCTATGCATTTAGTCCCTTTGCAAGTTCTCTCTGTACTGCATTTGGGATAATCCTGAAAACTAAACATACTGCAAGGAGACAATTGGTCTGGAGTAGTACTGAGAACCCTTTCTAATTCTGAAACCGATCCTGTTCCCAGGGTGAAAAGATCTCTCATATGCATTTGTCTGCCTCCCTGGGTGCAGCCAACAGATAAGCCCTCTTATGAGCCTTTGTGCCTACTCTTTCAGCAATATCTCAACAGATATGTGTAGTATTTACATCTTCTTGCACAGAAGTCATTACTCCAAGTAGGAGTCAAGGATCTGTGCTCTAAGCAGGGCCCAGGTCCTGCATGCTTGATCTGTGCTCAAAGCACAGATGTTTGCACTTGTATAATCAGCTTAGTTACTTTTACATGTAGTATTAGACCATGTGATCACTCTTGCTTTTCATTACATGTGAAGCTGCTCCAATTACAATGATGTTTCTGAAAACTATTTAGTAAATTCCCCCACAGAAGTGAATGAGCACACACTGTAATGAGCATCTTCGTGACATTTTTGACCAAGTTTAAAAATCTGCAGCTCTGTGCAACCAAAAGGGTTATCAATAGGGACACAAGGTCCAAAAAAAAAAATCTCTCTCATAAAGAAAAATTACCACAGTTTTTGAAAAATGACAAGCAAAAATACTGGTAAGCTAGTATTTAATGTTAAGCCAATGAAACAATACAGAATGAAAACCATTAAATCCTTGTATCCTATTCTGAAAAGTGGTGTACATCCTTATTAAAACGAGTTATGAAAATAAGTTTTACTTTTGTGGTCTCTAAATCATGATGCCCAAACCAATATGAGGTAGGAGAGGTGTCTTTTCCATGGTAAGATTTAGGGAAGGATTGGGTAAGATTTAGAGAAGCAGTAGAGAAGGTAAGATATCTCATGTTTGTTAGGACAATTTTACCATGTGTGGCACAAAAAGGGGAAGAAAATATGTAAATCCTTCTTTCACCATTCCTGGTGACAATAGTGTTGACATTTGTGGAAGGTCTAAGCAGATTTAAAGTCCCCTTGCACCACGCCAGGTACATAAAGGTACTAAATGAACATTTCACTATAGTTTTTGAAATCTAATATCAAGAAAAATATATTTTAAAAGAATATTGAATAATATGGGCAGTAAAAGTGCAATAGAAAGAAAAAAATGTATTGGGGGATGTGGAGCTGCTGGAGAGAGTCCAGCGCAGGGCTGCAAGGATGATCTGGGGCCTGGAACATCTGCCCTGTGAGGAAAGGCTGAGAGAGCTGGGCCTGTTCAGCCTGGAGA